>CM073580.1:55080957-55513856 GCA_037074715.1 Magnolia kwangsiensis
CCCACTTCGACGAGGAAGATCAGATCCAGCAAGTTTCAATTCGCTCCCTCGCTGTCGGTAAAAAGGTCATCCTATTCTAAGTTCCCGACGCCTTTACCCAAACGTGCAACATGTAGCATGTGCTAGGTTTCATTAGACCCGGTCTCGAAGGTTTGCTCTCTTGGTTGATGACCTTAAGGTGAAGGTTTCTAATATCGAAGAGGGTGGAGAATTCAGTCTCTAACACCGAAGACATCATCAAGGTCCTTTGAGTAATTTCCAGATCCATCCAAGTTTTACTCTACTTCTAATAGTCTTTCCTTCTTGTGCTTTTGAGCCCTTCATGAAAGGGCTTTGGATCAGTTGACGTTTGGTTGGGGTTCCATAGTTGTGGTGTTTTATCAGTAGTTGGATTGTATGAAATAATTGGTGTGCTTCTTTCACATGGTTATGTATGAAATTTGGATTAGATGGGATGTTTAGTAGAGATGTTGGGGCTTTGGCCCACCCATTTTGGGTATTAAAAAAAACCAAAATCGATGCATATTTAAAGCTCAAGCAGACTGTAACATCCCGAAAATCGGGGGGTTGAGCGAAAACCCAACTCCCGAGTTCCAAAATGTTATTTATGCAACATAGATATGTATGATTGAATGTTGTCTGTGATAATGTATCAAACATGAGTGAGATTAAGCTAGAACAGCATATCATACTCCAGAGACAGTTAAATTAACAAGCGGAAGACTGTGATAGTACGTATAACATATTTAAACTGTTGTATGTCTCCAGAGTGTGAACATGTTACCAGGTTATATATATACATGTATGCTCCAAAAGTAAACCAAAAGGATATACATGAGTGTTCTAAAAATATAAAATGACAAGTGTCAAGGTATCTAATCAACCTCCCTGTAATCCCGACAATCAGATCATGCATAAAGGAGAGATCCTCCTCATCATCATCAAGTCCAGCATCGCCTCGCAGGCCGCGCCATCATCTGCAATCACAATAGGGACTGGTGGGTGTCCGGAAACACCATCCCGTAATGTGGGAGTGAGTGATCAACTCAGTGGGATAAGAGAGCAGAGATTAGCATGTTATCAAATCAATCATGCGATAATAGTAAAGCAGTAATTCAAACAATCCTAATACTGTTGTTAATGCAATATGACATGACGTGATGTATACCCTCATCGACGATCTCCCTCATACGGCACCATCTTATGACCGCGGCATGCAATCGACCCTCAAGTGCTCCACATCTTCCAGGCACATGCAATGGTATGGATGATATGATTTTCGAGTTGTTATCAGTCCATTCAAACAGCAGGATTGGGAAACTAAGGTACTTCCCTTATATCAATCCCAACACAGATCCTGTCTAGGGTCGTCACTCCTAGTAATCTCATACGATGTATATTTTTTAGGTCACTGCAAGGGCTGCCAGGGCTGTTGCACGCACTCGTTGCTCCGCTCCCCCATCACCTTATCAATACAGGCCTACTGTACTCTACTGCTACTGAAGGGTCGTCGCCTCCCGTAGACTCAGAATACGCTCGCGGTCACTACAAAGGGCTATCAGGGCTGTTGCTCGCACTCATTGCACCGCTCCCCCATCACCTTATCAATGTAGGCCGACAGCAAGAATATAGTGTCCCATACCACCATAATCTGCTCACGAGTCTAGGTGCTCACTGGTCACTATGGGGAGGTTTGTGGCCCCAGCGTAGCCGACAGCTCGACCACGGTGTCCCATACCACCATGCCCGGCTCATGAGTCTTTATGGATCAAGGTACTATGGTTAACAGGGTTTACAATGGTAAGTTCAATACCCTAGGTTCAAGCAGTTATGACTCATGCAGGGTGAACATACATCGGCCAGTCGGGTTACTTGACGGGCTCGACTAGCGCGATCGCATCTCAAGTCGAACGACATGAAGTGCGTAAAACACTTCGCGTGGCCTAACCACAGCCGCCAACTCCAGAACACGACTCGCATTCATCGGTGCGTCGTTCATGGCGAAGATAAGCTAACCACGAATTCGTTCAGTTACCGACTGCCTGGACTAGGCATAGTCCCAAACAATCATAAATCCACATCAGCAGTTGTGTAAGGGTAATGGAAATGAAATACAACCATGTGAGCATGTTAACACATGTTATAACGTACAACTTAAGTAAATCATCCAACGCAAGCCTTTCATACATATAATGAAATCGTACATATGGCTAACATGTAGGAAGCCATTTACACCAGCATATTAATTGAGAAATCAATCTCAAACTAATTCATAACACCATTTAATTCAATACATACTAATACAAGCATTTATACAAACACTTAAACCACACACTTAAGTCTACATATAGTATGTCGACCCAAAGTGCGCATTTAGGCGAATCTCTTCGCCAAACTAATTATGCATGCATTCCTAGTATTCTAATGCGATAAGAAGTCATGTCAATCACATTAGCAAAATATGGATGAAAACAGTACTTCCTACAAAATGACTAAAAAGCCCTAAATCTCATATTCTTTGTCGGTTTACGAAACAGGAAACGGACAGCATGTTGTACAGGTCAAACGGCGTTGCCGTCGATAATCTACTATTAAACGACATTGAAAACTTTGGAAACAGTCAATCAAAGCGTCTAAAATCCGCACCTTGTCCCTTATGGTTGTGTAAATTCGAACGGAGCGTATACGCTTCGTCTACGGCGATTAGAGAACCTAATACACAAGTTCTATTAGCTACTTCGCTAGGAAACGAAAGGAACCCCAAATCAGCAACTTCTAGGGTATTTTCTTACCTGAAAATGCAGAGGAATGGCCGGGAAAGTGATCGGAGTGCGTTGCCTAAGCACGTACAGCACGTGGCACAAGTAGCATGGAATTCTCTCCCACCTTCTCTCACAAACTCTCACCTTTTCTCCCTCCCAATCTAGGGATTTTTGCAAATTCGGATGGGAGAGAGGAGTGAGGGTTTCAACCCCTTTTATAAGCTTAAAAATGCCCAAAATAGGCTCCGGTACAAAGTTCACTTAGTGCATAACCAATTTGGGGCTGTTTCGGTCCAAAAAAAGATGCTTTCTGGTGGTCCCCTGGTCGAATGCGATCGGACTTAAGCTCATGCATACCAGATCTAGCACGTATTAAGTTTTTAGTCCGGCAGGGTTTGCAGATCGCGCGTGGCGGACCAGTTTCAGTTCAGCGGTCACCGCACGTAGATCAGGGCTTAAAGTCTCATGATATGAAATAGAAATTTTTTCTGATCTGAGGGTGTAATCTGGCTGAATTCTGACGGTCAGAAAGCTTAATACTGACACGTCAAGTCGTGTGAAAGATTTGAATTTCAAATTCCAAATCTGTCCCTATTCGCACTCTCTTCGGTCCGGGCTCAATGAAATAGCCTGTGTTTAACGGTTGGACTTGATTTTTGAAATGATTGTCAAGTCCAGCAAGGCGGTTCTAACGGTCTAAGATAGGAGGTATCGGACTTTCGACGCGCGGTCTAGATCCAATACAAAATTTCAAAGTGGTCCAGAGAACAAACCGGTTTAGAGTTTAATCCAAGGTTATAAAGTATTATGGAGTCATACGTTCTACTCGATTTGGGTCTTGTAGAACGTATTTAAAGTATTCAGGGACTGTTTCCCAGCTACTCCAGCGTTGCGCTAGCTAACTTATGCTTAGTTTCTAAAGGAATTAATCCTAAGTGGTTTCTTTGGCTATGGAATTGGGTTCTAAGCGATTTTTCAGGTGTTTTAATTGACCCATTGCCTAATGACGTCTAATCCCAAGTTGGCCAAAATTCGGGGTGTTACACAGACCATACCACATAGAAAAGTAGAAGTGTCGATAAGAGATACTCCGAATCGGATCGGTTTGGATCCATTCGGATTGGGTTTTCGAGTCGGGTCACGTCGGATCAGGACAAACCGGACTCGACTCAAAAATTTTTTGGATCTGGATGGAACTACCCTATCTGCACCGATCCAGACCATCGATTCGGTTTAAATTAGGTCTGATCGGGTCTGATCGGGTCAGATCCACTGGATCGGGTGTCTATTTTACCCAGCTTTACACAGGATTGATGCATGACTGGATTGTATGACTCATGCTCTTGCATTGTGTGATATGGTTACTATGTACCTTAGCAACATCAGGGTAATGGCCTCCACAGGCATATCATGGATGGCAGGATTGGATGTCGAAAATACTTGGTTCTAAGCACTAGGGTGCAATGATGTCCTTGGGTGAAAGGCCCTGAACCCTTATGGTACTAGAAGGATGCTCCAACATCGAGTCTAAGTGGATGCATGAGTGCACGAAGGCCGTATACCAGTAGGCAGCGTCTCCCACTATGTTGTGGTCAGTTGGAAGGGGGTGTGACCTTACCTGGTTGAGTGAGGGGGCAATGTCTAGGTTGAGTTCGACCAGCTTGAAGAATGGGTCCACTATCGACGAGCCATATTGGTAGGCAGATAGTAACGTCTCTTCCACTTACCCAATTGTGACACACTGGCATAGAGTGTACTAGACCCCGATAATTATCCAGAGAGGAATTGTACCAATATGTGGATCTTGATGAGGACCGACATACTTGTATTATATCTTACATATGACATTGGCCATGTAGACTTTGCACCGCATAGCCTTAGTATGGATGACAACATTGTACTAGACCCCAGTGATATCCCAGAGATGTACGGTACTGATATTGTGACGCCCCGTCACTATTGCTCACGTAGGCGGACGTTAGATGTGGGCAGGGCCTAAGGCCTGGGCGAGCTACTAGTGGTCGACAGACTACTATGCTGGAAGGCTACTATGCATACAATGGGCGGAACCTTGTCCCACATCGGAAGTGCTATGGTGGTTATAGGTGGACTTACTAGTAGGAGTTGTGTACACAACATCTGACTCATTCATTCATTCATTCACTGTCCACTTGGCCTGGTGGTGCGCAACAAAATCACTACGGCCATGATTTTAGTTTGGAACACAACCAACCTGAGATCAGGAGTTTACCACATTGAGTCTAGCTATCTAAATTTAGGTATAGTCTGGTTTGGATAGAAGTCCCTTGCGATGGACACCACAGCTTGCGATACAATGTACTGTCATCCAGACTCCACATGCCAGCTCTGCCATTGCCCTTTCATCATATGTCACATAGTAGAAAATGAAATTTAATTATCTTGTTCATGATGATTAGCTATTTTAATGATTCATGGTCACTTGTTGTAAGGCCCGTATCCTAGTCCATACTGTTATGGAAAATCCGAACTCACGATACAACACTACTCCGAGTGCCAATCTGAGCCGAGGCGTGATCCTTCCGACCTGTTTCGGGACATGACCCATCCGAGCAGATGACATGGTTGAGGCGCGACTCGGAACCAAACTCCGATCGGATGATCTCCCACATCGTAATCACTCTGCTCAACGAAGTCAGCCCTGCCAACTATGGTGGGACCAGTTGAGCAAACCAGGCGGATCGGATCGGTGGTATCCTTAGATAAGCCGAGCCGAGCAGACCTTCCGACGTGCGTATCCCGCTCGCCAAACATGGAAACTGCCATAACTGAACATGGCCGATAACTTCCCTCGCAAATGCGCACGATCCACCAGATACGCTGCGCAATCAGTAGATTGCGGGCAATATCTCCATGATCCTAGAATCCATCTGATTGTGCCGAGATCATCGGATCCAGACCGCCCCACAGGAAAATATAAATAGCACACATCACCACTTCTACAGGTACACGAAATCGAGTTCTCCTCTACTCTCTACCCAGACCTTGATTCCCTTGTCCTGACTTAGGCATCGGAGGGTTCCCCGGCTTAGCCAGGGTCACCTTCAGCTGTTTTCCTAGTGCAGGTTCCAAGGGTAATACGTGGTGGACGACGTGGAGGGAGGGCCGACCAGATTTTGGCATCAACATTTTTTGGCGCCGTCTGTGGGAACTTGAAATTAGAAGTCAGGTTCTCATTTTCCTAAGCAATGGCGAGGAAGAAGAAAACTGCAGTGGCGCAGCCACAACTCGATGAGCAGACTCAGTCATTGTCACCACTTCATGCCGAGTCTGCACCAGGGCCTTCTCAGCATTCTCGCAATCAGTCGAGCAAGTATCGCGCCATGCAGAAAGAGATCCAGGCACTGCGTGATGAGATAAACCGAATGAAGCAGCAGAGAGAGCCAGAACTACGTCCGGCGCAAGAACAACCCGTTCTCGAGCCGGTGGGGTTCTTTGTGGAAACTCGCTCTGTACTAAGGAGTACGAGACTCGAAGCCCCACGACACTTGGGGGTGCAGCATTCGAGTCAAAATCCTCCAGCCGTACACGCCGAGGCATCTACTCGGAATGCCACCGCTCGGGCCCCGACAACTGTCCATTCAACCACTTCCGTCCTGCCACCCACAGACCTCCGTCATCAGTTAGAAAGAAGAAGAGAAAGGAGAACACCGGAGGTCGAGAGTACCCTAGAGATCATCGCGGAGAATAGGGACCCATGGGAGGCATGATTTGTGAAATTAAATGACAAGTTCCTGACATTAGAGAGAAAACAACAGCAATCAATGGTTCTATCCAAGATCCAAGAAATGATGGAAGAGACCGAGCCTCCCTTCACCCCGGCCATCATGGCTGAAGTGATGCCGCAGAGGTTTTGGATGCCTCTGTCATCCAGTATTCAGGATCCGAGGACCCATCTGAACACCCGGAGTCCTACCGATCATGGATACAGATACAAACTGCGATAGACGCAATAATGTGTAGAGGGTTTTCTATTTCCCTCACAGGATCCATTCGGATTTGGTATCGCCAGCTCAAACCTAACTCCGTAGGCTCTTTCGCGGAGCTGAGTCGACTATTCCTTATGCAATTTATAAGCGATAAGAGAAGTCGAAAGCCCAACCTCACCTGCTTACCATCAAGCAGGCCCCGAAAGTATCGTTGAAGGATTACATCACTCTCTTTAATGAAGAAGCACTGCATGTCGAAGACTACGACGATAAGATGACCCTCGCCGCCATTCTGAGCGGACTGAAAGAAGGAAAGTTCGCCTTCTCTATCGGGAAGAATCCGCCAAAGACGTTAGCAGACTTCATGACGAAAGCTTAGAAGTACACCAATGCCGAGGAGTTCACTAACGCTCGAAAAGGCGTACAAGTGTCCGACTCGATGAATAAAGGGAAGAGATCTTAGAACGAAGACTCCCAGCCGACTGGCAAAGGGACCGATGACTGCGCTTCCCGCTATCTTCGACCAAGCCGCAGGCTGGAGGAGAAATTCCATTCTTATACCCCGCTCAACACATCCGCCGAGAAAATTCTGCTGGATATCCGAGGAGACAAACTGCTCAATTGGCCGGTTTGTATGAGAGCTGATCCATAGCACCGGGACAAACGAAAATACTGCTGTTTCCACTAGGACCACGGTCACAACACAGACGATTACGTAGATCTGAAGGACGAGATTGAGTCTCTCATCCGCAAGGGACATCTACGACGTTACACCAAAAAGGAGAAGTTCGCTTGGAGAGAGGAACGACCGCGAGAGCAGCCGAACAACCCCCTAGAGGAACCCACCGAAATTCATACCATCTTCGGGGGATCAGCTAGGGGAGGGGATTCAAATAGGGCTTGCAAAGCCCATTCCCGAAGGTCCGAGTCGGAACACCATGTTCACCTGGCAGAACATCCCAGTAAAGAACTCTGGGTCACTCCGTGCAGCCTAACCTTCATGGAAGATGATGCACGCGAGATCCAGCATTCCCACGATAACGCGCTAGTGGTTACCATGACCATAGCCAATCACAAAGTGTACCACATCTTGGTCGACACCGGGATTTCAGCCGATGTTATGTATTCCAAAGCATTCGAGAAGATGGAAATTTCACGATCCAAGCTTGTAACACCCCGGATTTTGGCCAATCTCGGATTAGACGTCCTTAGGCAATGGGTCAACTAAAACACCTGAAAAATCGCTTAGAACCCAATTCCATAGCCAAAGAAATCACGTAGGATTAATTCCTTTGAAAAATAAGTGTAAGTTAGCTAGCGCGACGCTGGAGTAGCTGGGAAATAGTCCCTGATCACTTTAAATACGTTCTACAAGACCCAAATCGAGTAGAACCAACGACTCTATAATACTCTATAACCTCGGACCAAACTCTAAGCAGGTTTGTTCTCTAGACTACTTTGAATCTTTGTATTGGATCTAGACCGCGCGTCGAAAGTCCGATACCTCCTATCTTAGACCGTTAGAACCGCCTAGCTGGACTTGACACTCATTTCAAAAATCAAGTCAAACCGATAATCACAGGCCATTTCATTGAGCCCGGACCGAAGAGAGTGCGAATAGGGACAGAATTGGAATTTCAAATTCAAATCTGGCACATGACTTGACGCGTCAGTATTAAGCGTTCTGACCGTCAGAATTCAGCCAGATTACACCCTCGGATCAGGAAAAATTTCTATTTCATATCATGAGACTTTCAGCCCTGATCTGCGTGCGGTGACCGCTGAACTGAAACTGGTCCGCCACGCGCGATCTCCGAACCCTGCCGGACTAAAAACTTAATACGTGCTAGATCTGGTATGCGTGAGCTTAAGTCCGATCGCATTCGACCAGGGGACCACCAGAAAACATCTTTTGAACCGAAACAGCCCCGAATTGGATATGCACTAAGTAAACTTCGTTCCGGAGCCTGTTTTCGGCATTTTTAAGCTTATAAAAGGGGTTGAAACCCTCAATCCTCTCTCCCATCCGAAATTGTAAAAAGCCCTAGATTGGGAGAGAGAAAAGGTAAGAGTTTGTGAGAGAGAGTGGGAGTGATTTTCCTGCCACCTGCTGCTGCTGCTGCACATGCTTAAGAAACGCATTCCGATCACTTTCCCGGCGATTCCAACGCACGTCTAGGTAAGGAAAACCCTAACCACTTACTGATTTGGGGATTTCTTTAATTTAAATAGAATAGTAGCTGATGTACATGTGTATCAGGTTCTCTATTCGCTGTAGACGAAGCGTATACGCTCCGTTCGAAACGATACGTTTATAAGAGACAAGGTGCGGATTTTAGACCCTTTGATTGACTGTTTCCAAAGCTTTTAATATCATTTAATAGTAAATTCTTGACGGCAACGCCGTTTGACATGTACAACATGCTGTCCGTTTCCTGTTTCGTAAACCAACGAAGAATATGAGATTTAGGGCATTTTAGTCATTTGTAGGAAGTACTGTTTTTATTCATATTTTGCTAATGTGATTGACATGGTTTATTGTCGCATTAGAATGTTAGGAATGCGTGCATAGTTAGTTTGGCGAAGAGATTCGCCTAAATGCGCACTTCGGGTCGACATACTATATGTAGACTTAAGTGTGTAGTGTAAGTGTTTGTATAAATGCTTATATTAGTATGTATTAAATTAAATGATGTTATGGATTAGTTTGAGATTGGTTTCTCAATTAATATGCTGACGTGAATAATTTCCTACATGTTAGTTATATGCATGGTTTCATGGTATGTATGAAATGCATGTACTTGATGATTTACTTAAGTTCTATGTTATAACATGTGTTAACATGCTCACATGGTTGTATTTCAATTCCAATACTCTCATATGATTTGCTGATGTGATTCCTTAATTGTTTGGGACTATACTTAGTCCAGGCAGTCGGTAACCGAGCGAATTCGTGGTTAGCTTATCTTCGCCACGAACGACGCGTCGATGAACGCGAGCCGTGTTCTGGAGTTGGCGGCAGTGGTTAGGCCACACGAAGTGTTTTACGCACTTCATGTCGTCAACTTGAGATGCGATCGCGCTAGTCGAGCCCGTCAAGTAACCCGACTGGCCGTTGTATGTTCACCCTGCATGAGTCATAACTGCTTAAACCTAGGGTACTGAACTTACCATTGTAAACCCTGTCAACCATGGTACCTTGATCCACGAAGACTCATGAGCCGGGCATGGTGGTATGGGACACCGTGGTCGAGCTGTCGGCCTACGCTAGGGCCACAAACCTCCCCGTAGTGACTAATGACCACCTAGACTCGTGAGCAGATTATGGTGGTATGAGACACTATATTCTTGCTGTCGGCCTACATTGATAAGGTGATGGGGGAGCGGTGCAACGAGTGCGAGCAACAGCCCTGACAGCCCTTTGTAGTGACCGCGAGCGTATTTTGAGTCTACGGGAGGCGACGGCCCTTCAGTAGCAGTAGAGTACAGTAGGCCTGTATTGATAAGGTGATGGGGGAGCGGTGCAACGAGTGCGTGCAACAGCCCTGGTAGCCCTTGCAGCGACCTACAAAATATACATCGTATGAGATTACTAGGAGTGACGACCCTAGACAGGATCTGTGTTGGGATTGATATAAGGGAGGTACCTTAGTTTCCCAATCCTGCTGTTTGAATGGACTAATAACAACTTGGAAATCATATCACCATAACATTGCATGTGCCTGGAAGATGTGGAGCACTCTAGGGAGTGTGGCATGCCGCGGTCGTAAGATGTTGCCGTATGAGGGAGATCGTCGGTGAGGGCATACATCACGTCATGTCATATTGCATTAACAACAGTATTAGGATTGTTTGATTTACTTCTTTACTATTATCGCATGATTGATTTGATAACATGCTAATCTTTGCTCTCTTATCCCACTGAGTTGATCACTCACTCCCACGTTACGGGATGGTGTTTTCGGACACCCACCAGTCCCTATTGTGATTGCAGATGATGGCGCGGCCTGCGAGGCGGAGCTGGATTTGATGATGATGAGGAGGATCTCTCCTTTATGCGTGATCTGATTGACGGGATTACAGGGAGTTTGATTAGATACATTGACACTTGTCATTTTATATTTTTAGCGTCCTCATGTATATTCATTTTGTTTACTTTTGAAGTATACATGTACGTGTATAACCTGGTAATATATTCACACTTTGGAGACATACAACAGTTTATATATGTTATACATACTATTACAGTCTTCCGCTTGCAAATTTAACTGTCTCTGGAGTATGATATGCTGTTCTGGCTTAATCTCACTCATGTTTAATACATTATCACAGACAACATTCAATCATACATATCTATGTTGCATAAATAACATTTTGGAACTCGGGAGTTGGGTTTTTGCTCGACCCCCCGATTTTCGGGATGTTACAAAGCTCCGGCCCGTGAAGACTCCCTTGCACGGCTTTGCCGGAGAGAGAGTCATCTCCGAAGGAGCCATCTCCCTCCTAGTAACAGCAGGAGAATGGCAACATCAAGTCACACTTTTGGTGGACTTTTTAGTTGTCAATTTCCATCAGTCCACAACGTGATCCTAGGCCGACCGTCCCTCAATGCAATGAGAGCGGTCGTCTCTACTTACCATCTGATGGTGAAGTTCCCAGCTGAAGGGGGGATCGGTTATCTTCGAGGCGATCAACGCGAGGCCCGGAGGTGTTATGCGATAGCCGTGAGAAAAGGAGCTGCCAAACAAACGTTCGTTGTGGACGCCTTGGACCCTCGGGGACCGACGAAAGAAAGCTCCTCAGTCGAAAACTTAATAAGAGTGTCACTCGATGAATCAGACTCGAGAAAAATTGCTCAGCTCGGATCATCATTGAATCCTGAGCGGAGGAATGAGTTACTGGTCTGCTTAAAGCAACACCGAGACTTCTTCGCGTGGTCACACGCGGATATGCCAGGGATCTCACCCGATGTGCTGGTCCACAGGCTGAACGTGGACCCTGACCACCGGCCGGTTAATCAAAAAAGAAGACCATTCAACACCGAGCGATATGAAGCCATTGCCGAGGAGGTCTCAGTCCTGCTCGATGCTGGCTTTATAGAAGAAGTGTACTGCCCTGATTGGATAATAAATGTTGTGCTCGTCAGGAAGACTAACGGAAAGTGGCAGGTTTGTGTAGACTATTGCGATCTGAATAAGGCGTATCCTAAAGACAGCTTCCCATTACCTCGGATCGACCAACTGGTGGAAAACACGGCCGGACATGAGTTACACTTATTTCTGGAAGCTTACTCCGGATACAACCAGATCGCTATGCATCCCCCAGATAGGCAAAAGACTCCTTTGTCATGAACAGGGGGCTCTATTGTTACCGGGTCATGCCATTTGGCCTGAATAATGTTGGGGCAACGTATCAGAGACTGCTGAATCAGATGTTTGCAAGTCAGATTGGGCGCACCATGGAGGTGTATGTAGATGACATGTTAGTAAAAAGTACCTAAGCCTCCAATCACCTTGCCGACCTCGGAGAAACATTCAGCGTCCTCTGAGAGTATCAGATGAAATTGAACCCCGCTAAATGCGCGTTTGGAGTTGAGTCGGGAAAGTTCCTCGGCCTTCAAGTCAGTCAGAGGGGTATCGAGGCCAATCCAGATAAGATCAAGGCCCTCCTCGACATGAACTCGCCTCGGACTCTTAAGGAGATTCAGTGCCTCACTGGAAGGGTTGCCGCCCTCGGACGCTTTATATCTAGGGCTACAGATAAATGCCTTCCCTTCTTCTAGCAACTAAAGGGCCACAAGAAGGCGGAGTGGACGCCATAGTGTGAGCATGCCTTCTAACAATTGAAACACTACTTGGGTTCTCCACCCCTATTGTCCAAGCCTGAAGAAGGGGAGCCTCTGCTCCTTTATCTCGCTGTCTCGGCTTCAGCTGTAAGTTTGGCTCTGATCAAAGAAGTTGGATGCAAGAAGTACCCAGTGTACTATGTAAGTAAAGCCATGGTACCAGCAGAAATAAGGTACCAGTCCTTGGAAAAATTGGTACTCTGCCTCGTCGTCTCGGCCAGAAGACTCCGGCCATATTTCCAAGCCCACTTTATAGTTGCACTGACAGACTCTCCTCTGAGGCAGGTCCTCCAGAGACCCGAAGTGTCAGGTCGGATGACCAAATGGGTCATAGAGCTCGGAGAATTTGACATTCAATTCCACCCCATGATAGCACTCAAGGGTCAAGCAGTGACCGACTTTATCGCCGAGTTCACAACTCCGGATGAAGAGCAAGTCAGAAAGGAAGTTGAAATGACACCGTCTGTCCCGCTAAACGATCAAGAGGCAGCATTGGAGCCGGGGTGGGTCCTTTGTGTTGATGGATCTTTCAACGTTAAAGGAGAAGGAGCCGGTGTCGTCCTGGTTGCACTTGATTTAGGGACAATCCAGTACGCAATCAGGCTCGGGTTCAAAGCTTCAAACAACGAGGTTGAGTACGAAGCGTTGTTAGCTGGTCTCAGGCTAGCAACAAGCTTAGGCGTTTAAACCCTTCAAGTCCACTGTGACTCGCAGCTGGTAGTGAACTACATCTCCTCGGAGTATGAAGCTAAGGAAGTCGGAATGATTGCCTATCTCGAGGAAGCAAGGAAATTAATTGAAAAATTTTAGAGTTTCACCATCCGCCAGATCCCTAGGGCCGAGAACTCATGGGCCGATGCCTTAGCAAGACTTGCCTCGGCCTCCGAGGGAAAGATCCCGCGTTTTGTTTCGGTCGAGTTTATTGAACGCCTGAGCATCAGCCAGTCGGAGAAGGTCAATCCCGTCCAGTCCGTTCCCAGTTGGATGGACCCGATCTTCAATTATCTATCAACCGGCGAAACCCCCTCGGATAATCTAGAGGCGAGATGACTTAGGGTTAGGGTGGCCCGGTATGCTATATTGGATGGAGTACTGTACAAAAAGGGACATTCTTAGCCTTACCTTAGATGCCTTCGACCGGAGGAGGCTGACTACGTGATTCAAAAAATTCACGAGAAAATCTGCGGAAACCATTCTGGCAGCCGTACCCTGGCCATGAAGATACTTCGTCAAGGGTTCTTCTGGCCGACTCTTAAACAAGACTCCAAGGATTTTGTTTGAAAGTGTGACAAGTGTCAGTGTTTTGCTGTCGTGCCGAGTCAACCGACAGAAGAAATGACCCCCATGAGTGGACCATGGCCGTTCGCCCAATGGGGGATCGACATCATTGGTCCCTTACCCACTAGGAAGGGACAGGTCAAGTTCTCTATAGTCGCGGTCGATTACTTCACCAAGTGTGTAAACCCGTATCTTAGTTCGTACTGTTCCGTAGACTTCCGCGGTCTTACCGGTCGATTTCTGACAACCTTTGACCCTTAACCGATAGTCACGCGAGACCCTGATTCATACGCCGTCAACCCGAGTCGACTCAACCCAAGACCCGTACCCCATCGACCGCACCGTCACTGTGGTTCCGATGCCGCGACTTGCGCGCCGAAACGATACCCTGGTCAAGAGATGTGGGCCAAAGTTTGGTGCGAGGAGCCGCGCGTTGCGAAACCCAAGAGAATCTCTATGATGTGTCACATCAATCCATCACATGTCAAGTACATGTCAAGTACACATCACTTTCACCCTCTCCCAAGCAAGCCACAAAAGTCTTCCATGCCCATGCCTTTTCTTACATAAAAGGCCACCAAAGTCAACAAAAGTTCTTACACCCATCACCACCACATCCATCACTCCATCACCCATCATTCCATCTCTCTCTATAACACTCTCTCTCTTTCTCATTTTCCATCTCATTCTCCCAAGCAAGCTCCATACGTATGAGAGCTCTCCAAGCACTCCCAAATTTCTAAGTGTGGCCCACCTTTCCTACCCCATCATCTCCCATCTTAACCCTCCATTCCTCATCTCCTCCATTGAAGTCCAAGCTAAGGTGCTAAGGAACCCCTAGGAGCAAGAAGATCGGACGGTGGGTGCTAGATTATGCTAGTTTTTCATGTTTTGAGATGGGCCAAGTGAGGCCAACCGATCAATGGTTTGGATCTCACTTAGGACCCTAAGATGTGGCCGATGGCCCACTTGATCATCATGATCATTCCATGATGGGGCCATTCTCCATGGACCCCATCATGATGTTTATTTCATTGCAATAGCAAGGTCATCTAGACCGTTTATTTTCATGGAGAATGGATCTCCACCATCGATCCTTGATTAGGTGGGCCCATATGCTATGATATATGTTGTAGATCATGAAAGGGAGGGCCCATAGTGCTGGGGACCCTCCATCAAGCATGTCCAACCCTCTATCTCTCTCTCTCTACTTCATTTTCTCCTTTTTTTTTAGATCCTATTGTGTTTGTGTGGCCCACTTGAATGGACCCCACCTTGAAGCATTTATTTTGTCCAAGTTTCCTTCAAGTGGGGCCCACCTTATTTGTTGTACCCACATCATCCATCAGTGGTGGCCCACTTCCATGTATTTTTGGACTGAACCGTCCAGCATCTGGGACGCTGGACGTCCCTGTGCAAGGAAAAAAAAAAGAAAAAGAAGGAAGCTTTTGGGGTGGTCCCCTCATAGGCCCCACCTTGATGTTTTGGCACAATCCAAGCCATCCATCCTCTTACCCTTATCATTTTAGACGTTGAGCCCAAGAATGAAGGTGGTTCGAGTTTTTGGTGGGCCATATCATAGCAAACTTTGGTGGTTACCATTGAAAGGCCATCTAGTGTTTTTATGTGCCCAAAAATTTTAAACTTCAGACTCTTTTGGTTTGTTACGAGCTGAAGAATCCAATGGATGGATCAGATTAACTAGATGTGAGCCCCACTTATGGAAAACCACAGAAGAACTAAAATATAGGAGAGAGAGAGAGGGAGTGATGCATCCATTGCTGCTGCTGTCAGACCAGCGCAGGCAGCGCCTATGCTGTTGCAGGCGGCGGGCGGACGATGTGGACCCACGGCCTCCAGCCGTGGGCCTCACCTTGATTTTTATATGCCATCTAAACCGTTCATGAGGTGGGTCCCATCCTCAGGTGGGCCCCTTACAAGTTTCAGCTGATTCCAAAACTCGGGTGGCCCGCACCACAGGAAACAGTGGATTGAACCTCTACCGTTGAAATTCTGTTTAGGGGTCGCAGAGGTTTCAGATCAATCTAAAATTAGTGTTTTCCCTTCATTCAGGTCTGAGTGACCTTATGAACGGCCTGGATGGCCTATAAACTTAATGGTGGGCCCCACATGGGAGCCACAGTGATGTATGTGTCCCTTGTCCACGTCTAGCATGCGGTGGAGCCACAATGATGTTTGTGTTCTCCCTTGCCGTCCATCCGTTTTGATGGTGGGGTCCACTGTCCCTAACAACAGTGAGTTTTTATGGGTCCTACCATTATATATATGTGTATATATATATATATATTATATTATATATTATGTTATATATACCATGTGTTATACCTATTATATACTTTATAATATATATATATATGGCGGTGGGCCCTACGTGGGACCCACCTCTGTTCCCTTTTAAAATGCTTTAAAAGCTATAGCAACAACTATAAATATAGATATTTTATATACATTCATGCCCATAATGTATAAGTTGCTGTTATAATTATAATGTATGTATATTATTATACTTATTATATTTGTGGGCCCAAGGTCCGTATGACCTTTTGAACATAATGGATTGCAAACAAATATTACAGTGGGCCCCTTACCAACCAGTTTGAATGGCAAATAAACATTTCAGTGGGCCTCTAGGCCATGGGAGTGGACCCATTTGATGTGTTCCAAGGTCCATGGGATTGGACCCATTTGGTGTATTTTAAAGCCCATGAGATTAGGCCATTTGTTGTTTTAGGGGCCCATGGGTTAAGGCCCACCGAGATGTACTAGGGCCCATGGGTTAAGGTCCATTTGATGTAAATTTGGGGCCCAATTGGTGTGGCCCATTTATTACATATAAGACCCATGAGATTAGGCCCATTTGATGCAATCTAAAGTCCACGGGTTATGACCCATTGCAATGCACATAAGGCCCATTGGAGCGGCCCATTGATGTGGCCCGCTTGACGAATGGAAGACCCATATGATATGGCCCATTTGATATATTTAAGGTCCCATGGGATGTACCTAAGGTCCATTGCAATGTGTGACCCCGACATGGATTATGTAATGATGTTTACGATGATCGTGCCTTGGGAGCAATGATGGTTTGACGTCCACATTGCGAGTGTAATACTGGTTGGATGTTCGCATTATGACTCTCCCTAGGACCTTTGATAGGCGGTACTTGCTGTGTATAGGCCGTCTAGGCCCATCTGCATTATAAGAATGGTTCATCACTTATTTACATGTTTAATATAGTTTCATGACTCATGATCATACGCATCATATGTATGCTTGATATGAGAATTGCCTGATCATAGCATATGCCTTTGGGTAAGTTATTTACGGGCCCCCAATTAGGCGGTGTTGCCCTACATGAGCGCACGTTACGTGCAAGGATGTGCTGCATGATTGGATAGTGTGATTCATGAATCTCGCATCATGTGATATAGTTACTGTACGCCATAGTGATATCGGGGTCGTAGCCTCCACAGATGCATCGTGGTTGGCAGGATTGGATACCCGAAATCTTGTTCTACATGGGGTGCTATAGATATCCCTGGTTGAAAGTCCCTAAACCCTTATGATACTAAGAGGTTGCTCCAACGTCTAGAGCGAGTGGGTAGATGAGCGTTGAGTGCCGATTACCAGACGATTACACTCTCCACTGTGTCGTGGTCGGTTGGAAGGGGGTGCGGCCTTACCCGCCCGAGAGTAGGAGGTAATGCTAGGCTGAGTTTGACCAGCTTGAGGAATGGGTCTGCTATCGACGAGTCGTGCCCGATATTGGCAGACGGATAGTGAGGTCTCTTTCACTTACCTTATTACGCGCGATGTGGCGGTAATCTGGTTTAGAGTGTACTAGACCCCGGTGATATCCCATATTTGAGCTGTATTGATGTGTGGAAATAGATGAGGATCTGTATGCTTGAGTTGCATTGCACATCGCATGGCCTTGGGATGGCCGATACTATTCATGTCTTGCATCGCATAGCCTTGGTACGGCTCATGATATTATGGATCCATCTGCATATTATGCATTACTCTGACGTTGCATGTTTATATTACTACCTTGCGCACACACTTTCACCACCCTCTAAGCTTTCTATAAGCTTATGCACGACCGTTGTGTACAGGTGACATTGGCTCGCAGCAGCGCTGAGGCAGGAGTACGTTGCAGATCGTTTTGGAGTTTTTATTCTTTACCATTGTATTTTCCTTTATGCTCATTGTACTTGTAAAGTTTTTGATCATAGTGAAAATGTAATGGAGTTCTTGGTTGTTGTTTATGCGTTATACCTTTGGTTATACTTATTACGAATCAAAATGACGTTGAAAATCCTCCTCGTAGCATCCCAGGATCGAAACCTGGAGAATTGGCGCTAAGAGCCGAGAATGGGGTTCTAAGGAGGCTGTCGGTGCCGGATTCGGTTATCGAGAATTTTGTGAGCCCAGTTTCTGAGTTTGGGGCGTGACAGAAGTTGGTATCAGAGCATAACTTGGGAATAATCGAGAATAATATTACATATTTGCTATGAGTATAGAATGACTAAGTCTCGAAGTTCAGATAGTTTCGTGATTTTTCGTTACAAACCTTTAACGTGCGTGCCTTCGAGAATTTTGAAGTTGATAGGCACCTTCGCTCTTTCCTGTAGGACATGTCACCCAGGAGAGTTACCCGATCGACTCCCGCACCACCACCTAAGGATCCCGCTTCTCCACCAGAGACTGATGCGGAGTCGACCGTATCCGTGAGTGACTCTCAGTTGCAGCAGATGTTACAGGCTGTGATAGCTGCACTCCATGGGCAGGGCAGGTAGCCAGTTGTTTCATCGGCATAGGTAGAGCAGGATCATGTGAGTGCCCTCCTTCGTGAGTTTCGACGGCTCGATCCCCCGCGTTTGCAGGGTGAGCCAGACCCTACGGTAGCTGAGAGATGGCGTGCCGATGTGGAGAAGGTATTTGAGACTATAGGATGTACGACCGAGCGGCGAGTTCGATTAGCCGTATTTCTTCTCCATGGTGAGGCTGAGCACTGGTGAGCATTGGTTTCCCGAGCAGCGGGCGCCTACTTTGTATGGACGTGGGAGGATTTTGTGGATCGATTTGACCGATAGTACTTCCCTGATCACGTCTGACGACAGCGAGCGTTGGAGTTCGAGGCCATGGTGCAGGGCGATATGACCGTGGCCCAGTACGTGGCTCGTTTTGTTGCATTGTCTAGATTTGCACCATATCTAGTCGATGATGAGGGGCGGAGGGCCCGACGATTTGAGGACGGCTTGCATTACGGTCTTCGCAGCCGTGTTATTGGGTATGAGCTTCCGACTTTTGAGGAAGTGGTGTGGAAGGCACAGATTTTTGAGACAGAGTGGGTCGGTTCTCATTCTGATCTCGGTCAGAGGAGAGACTAGAAGAGGCAGGCTCCTTCCAGTGATTTCCAACAGCGTCAACCACAGCAGTAGAGGCGTACAGGTCGCCGAGCCTTCCGTACACCACCAGCACCAGCAGCACCTCCACCACCACCTCAGAGACAGTTCACCGGCACTTGTTTTAGGTGCGGTGCGACGGGACACTGTTCGTGGGAGTGTCCCAGCCCTCAGTAGCAGCAGAGAGGTCCACAGCAGCAGAGGGCTCCACAGTAGCCTCCACCGCAGCAGCAGAGACCCCCACAGCAGTAGCGACAGCAATCCCCACCACCAAGGCCACCTCAGCATCAGTATCAACCTCTGAGGCCGCAGCAGCAGAAGCAGCAGTTTCGACCACCTCAGCGACCTCAGCAGTAGCAGCAGCACACTCAGAGGGGATAGGCACCTCCCCAGCCGGCTCAAGATAGATTCTATGTGGCTCAGCAGGACCCACAGTCTTCTGGAGGAGTCGTTGAGGGTATACTTGCAGTTTCTGCATGCATTGCACGAGTGTTATTTGATTCCGGTGCATCGCACTCTTTTGTGGCCGAGAGCTTCTGCCGATCGACTGGATTACCGTTGGAGTCTGCTGGTGAGAGTCTATCAGTATCGACTCCCTTGGGGAGGGCTATAGTGTTGGGCCAATTTTTTTCGTCTTGCCCCGTTCTGGTTGGGGATACCTTTCTACCTGCCGATTTGTTTGTATTACCGATGTCTGAGTTCGACGTCATCCTGAGCATGGATTGGCTCGCCGAGTACTATGCTATATTGGACTGCGCCGCGAGGACCGTCACGTTCTGTATACCCAGCGTGCCACAGTTTTAGTTCGTTACAGAGCCCAGAGGAGAGCCTTTGTCTTTCTTGATGTCCTGCGCTGTTGAGGAGCCTGTTGCCGCTTACATCGACCATTTGCCCATAGTATGTGATTTTGTCGATGTGTTCCAGGAGATTCTGGGATTACCGCCTCGCCGACTCACCAAGTTTCAGATCGATCTCGTGCCTGATACCACGCCTATTTCAAAGGCCCCATATCGTATGACACCATTGGCGTTACGGGAACTGCAGAACCAGTTGGATGAGTTGCGCAAGTTAGGCTTTATCCGTCCGAGCAGTTCGCCATGGGGAGGGCTGGTATTCTTCGTGAAGAAGAAGGATGGTTCGTTGAGGCTTTACGTTGACTATCGCGAGCTCAACAAAGTCACAATCAAGAACAGATACCCGCTCCCTAGGATTGATGATTTTTTCGATCAGCTGCAGGGTGCACAGTCCTTTTCGAAGATTGACCTGCATTCCGGTTATCATCAGATTCGGGTCCGAGATGAGGACATTCTGAAGATGGCATTCAGGACGCATTACGGTCATTTTGAGCTTCAGGTCATGTCCTTTGGACTGACCAATGCACCCGCGGTCTTCATGCAGTTGATGAACGAGGTCTTCTGCCCTTATCTGGATCAGTTTGTTATAGTCTTCATCGACGACATTCTGATCTATTCGAGGACCCGTGAGGAGCATGAGCAGCATTTGAAGATCACTTTACAGACCCTCCATGCACACCAGCTGTATGCGAAGCTGGAGAAGTGTGAGTTCTGACAGGAGGAGCTGAAGTTCCTTGGTCACGTGTTGACGAGGGAGGGTGTCGCAGTGGACCCCTCGAAGGTCGAGGCAGTGCGTCAGTGGGGCCAGCCCACGACTGCGACAGAGATCCGTAGTTTCTTTGGTTTGGCGGGCTATTATCGACGTTTCATTGAGGGTTTTTCTCGTATTGCAGCCCCACTGACCAGGTTGACTCGGAAGGGTGCAGAATTTATTTGGAGTGACGCCTGCGATCGAGCATTCACGGAGTTGAAGGACCGCCTGACATCTGCTCCTGTCCTCACTCTTCCCTCTGGGAGTGACGGATTTATTGTATTGACTGATGCCTTGCATATTAGTTTGGGTGCTTTCCTGATGCAGCACGGGAGACCAGTGGCCTTTGTGTCTCGTCAGCTCAAGGTCCATGAGCTGAACTATCCTACACATGATGTGGAGCTGGCTGCAGTTGTCTTCGCACTGAAGGTGTGAAGGCACTATCTTTATGGGGTCAGGTTCGAGCTCTTCTCTGATCACAAGAGCTTGAAGTACCTCTTCTCGCAGTCTGAGTTGAATATGAGACAGAGGCCCTGGATGGAGCTCCTGAAAGACTATGATTTTGACCTTCGGTACCACCCGGGAAAGGCGAACTAGTGGCAGATGCCCTTAGCCGTCAGCCACGAGGCCTAGTGGCGCATATAATGATTCAGGAGTGGAGGATGCTTGAGGATGTAGCAGCGTATGATTTCGAGTTCAGCCTGCAGTCTTCCATTGTACAGTTATCGAGCTTGTCGATTCAACCCTCTCTTATCGCTAGGGTGATCGAGGCTCAGCAGGCTGATGAGTCGTTGCAGGGTTATATGGCTGAGGCGACATCTGAGGGTCAGGCTGATTGGCTAATTGGTATAGACGGTGGACTTCACTTCAGAGGCCGATTATGTGTCTGGGATATTCCAGAGTTGCACAGAGATCTTATGACCGAGGCACATCGATCGCGGTTTTCTATCGACCCGGGCTCGACGAAGATGTACCGTGACATGAGGCGACAGTATTTTTGGATGGGGATGAAGTGCCAGATCGCCAGTTTTGTGGCCGAGTGCTACACGTGCCAGCGTGTCAAGGCCGATCATCAGAGACCTCCTGGTCTATTGCAGCCGTTGAGTGTCCCGATGTGGAAGTGGGAGCACGTGTCGATTGATTTCATTATGGGTTTGCCGAGGACACAACGCGGTCATGACGCCATTTGGGTTGTTGTGGATCGTCTGACGAAGTCGGCACATTTTCTTGCGATGCGTGCGACTTGGTCTATGGACCGGCTTGCGAGGTTATTTATTGAGGAGGTTGTGAGACTGCATGGCGATCAAATCTCGATCGTTTCTAACTGAGACTCGAGGTTCACATCTCAGTTTTGGAGGAGCTTCCAGAGATCGATGAGGACTGATTTGCAGCTCAGCACCGCATACCATCCACAGACCGATGGCCAGAATGAGAGGGTCAATCAGATACTTGAGGATATGCTTCGGGCCTACGTGATTGATTTCGGGGGTAGCTGGGATGAGCATCTGCGATTGGCTGAGTTCGCGTACAATAACAGCTATCAGGCGACCATCGGCATGGCTCCTTTCAAGGCACTATATGGCAGACCATGTAGATCACCGAGTTGCTGGACCGAGGTTGGAGAGCATCGTCTCCTAGATCCCGAGCTTGTGTAGGAGACGTCAGAGGCTATTGACATCATCAGGCAGAGGATGTGCACAGCTCAGAGCCTACAGAAGAGTTTTGCTGATCGTCGGCGTCGTCCCTTGGAGTTTGAGGTAGGGGACCATGTGTATCTCAAGGTCTTGCCCATGAAGGCCGTAGTTCGATTCGGAGCGAAGGACAAGCTTGCCTCGAGATTCATAGGACCTTTTGAGATCACTGGACGTATTAGCGCCGTGGCCTATCGGCTTGCCTTGCCTTGCCATCTCAGTTGTCTGGCATCCATGATGTTTTTCACGTCTCCATGTTAAGGAAGTGTGGGTTAGACATAATTTCCGTTATTGATTGGCAGCCGTTGGAGGTTCGTGAGGACGCTTCTTACATTGAGCAGCCAGTCCATATCCTTGATCGGAAGGATCAGGTCCTCAGAACCAAGGTCATTCCGTTGGTGAATGTGCAGTGGGGTCACCATTCTGTAGAGGAGGCTTCTTGGGAGCGTGAGGCCGAGATTCGAGAGCGTTATCCTCATCTCTTTGATGGTTGATCATGAGATGTATTTTGTATGCTGTATCTGATTCTATATGATGACGTTATGTTTCTTATTCCTAGCGAGATATGCCTAGTTACGATGATTGTATAAATTTCGAAGATGAAATTTTTATAAGGAGGGGAGAGCTGTAAGACCCGTATCTTAGTCCGTACCGTTCCGTAGACTTCCGCGGTCTTACCGTTAGAATTCCGACAACCTTTGACCCTTAACCGATAGTCACGCGGGACCCAGATTCATACACCGTCAACTCGAGTTGACTCAACCCAAGACTCGTACCCCAGCGACCGCGCTGTCGCTGCAGTTCCGATGCCGCGACTTGAGCGCTGAGGCGATACCCTGGTCAAGAGATGTGGGCCAACGTTCGGTGCGAGGAAAACGCCGCGCGTTGCGAAACCTAAGAGAATCTCTACGATGTGTCACATCAATCCCATCAATCAATCCATCACATGTCAAGTACATGTCAAGTACACATCACTTTCACCCTCTCCCAAGCAAGCCATAAAAGTCTTCCATGCCCATGCCTTTTCTTACACAAAAGGCTACCAAAGTCAACAAAAGTTCTTACACCCATCACCACTACATCCATCACTCCATCACCCATCATTCCATCTCTCTCTACAACACTCTCTCTCTTTCTCATTTCCCATCTCATTCTCCTAAGCAAGCTGTAACACCCCGGATTTTGGCCAAGCTGGGATTAAACGTCCTTAGGTAATGGGTCAATTAAAACACCTGGAAAATCGCTCAGAAACCAATTCCATAGCCAAAGAAATCACTTAGGATTAATTCCTTTAGAAACTAAGCCTAAGTTAGCTAGCGCAACGCTAGAGTAGCTGGGAAACAGTCCCTGATCACTTTAAATACGTTCTACAAGACCCAAATCGAGTAGAACCAATGACTCTATAATACTCTATAACCTTTGATCAAACTCTAAGCCGGTTTGTTCTCTGGACCCTTTTGAAACTTCGTATTGGATCTAGACCATGCGTCGAAAGTCCGATACCTGCTATCTTAGACCGTTAGAACCGCCTAGCTGGACTTGACAATCATTTCGAAAATCAAGTCCAACTGACATTCACGGGCTATTTCATTGAGCCTGGACCGAAGAGAGTGAGAATAGGGTTAGACTTGGAATTTGAAATTCAAATCTAGCATATGACTTGACGCGTCAGTATTAAGCGTTCTTACCGTCAGAATTCAGCCAAATTACACCCTTGGATCAGGAAAAATTTCTATTTCATATCATGAGACTTGCAGGCCTGATCTACGTGCGGTGACCGCTGAACTGAAACTAGACCGCCACGTGCGATCTACGAACACTGATGATCTGAAAACGGGATGAGAGTGACATCCAGTATGCGTGAGCTTAAGTCCGATCGCGTTCGGCCAGGGGACCACCAAAAATGTACTTTTGGACCGAAATAGTCCCGAATTGGATATAACCTAAGTAAACTTTGTTCCCAAGCCTATTCCACGTATTTTGAGCTTATAAAAGGGGTTGAAACCCTCACTCCTCTCTCCCATCCGAATTTGAGAAAAACCCTAGATTGGGAGAGAGAAAAGGTGAGAGTTTGTGAGAGAGAGTAGGAGAGGATTTTCCTGCTGCTGGCTTACCTGTTGCACGTGCTTTAGCAACATGCTCCGATCACCTGGCTGGTGATTTCTCCACATTTTTAGGTAAGAAAATACCCCATTTAGTCGCTGATTTGAGGTTCCTTTCGTTCCATAGCTTTTTAGTTGATAAATCTCGTAAATCAGGTTCCCTATTCGCCGTAGACGAAGCGTATATGCTCCGTTCGAATTCACATACCTGTAGGAGATAAGGTGCGGATATTAGACGCTTTGATTGACTGTTTTGAACGCTTTCAATGTCGTTTAATAGTAGATTATCGACGGCAATGCCGTTTGACATGTACAACATGCTGTCCGTTTCCTATTTCGTAAACCGACGAAGAATAAGAGATTTAGGGCATTTTAGTCATTTGTAGGAAGTACTGTTTTCATTCATAATTTGCTGATGTGATTAACATGGCATCTTGTCGCATTAGAATGTTAGGAATGTGTGCATAATTAGTTTGGCGAAGAGATTCGCCTAAATGCGCACTTTGAGTCAACATACTATATGTAGACTTAAGTGTGTAGTGTAAGTGTTTGTATAAATGCTTGTATTAGTATGTATTGAATTAAATGGTGTTATGAATTAATTTGAGATTGATTTCTCAATTAATATGCTGGGGTAAATGGTTTCCTACATGTTAGCCATATGTACGATTTCATTATATGTATGAAATGCATATGCTCGATGTTTCACTTAAGTGGTATGTTATAACATGTGCTTGATGATTTCCTTATGATTTAGTTGAGATTGAATTCTCAATTAATATGCTGATGGAGATGATTTCCTATATGTTGGCGATATGCATAATTTCATTATATGTGTGAAAGACATGTGCAAGATGATTTACTTAAGTTGTACGTTATAACATGTGTTAACATGCTCACATGTTTGTATTCCATTTCCAATACTCTTACCTGATTGCTGATGGGATTTCATAATGGTTTGGGACTATACTTAGTCTAGGCAGTCGGTAACCGATCGAATTCGTGGTTGGCTTATCTTTGCCACCAACGATGCGTCGATGAACACGAGCCATGTTTTGGAGTTGGCGGCAATGGTTAGGCCACACGAAGTGTTTTACGCACTTCATGTCGTTCAACTTGAGATGCGATCATGCTAGTCGAGCCCGTCAAGTAACCCGACTGGCCGTTGTATGTTCACCCTGCATGAGTCATAACTACTTGAACCTAGAGTACTGAACTTACCATTGTAAACCCTGTTAACCATGGTACCTTGATCCACGAAGACTCATGAGCCGGGCATGGTGGTATGGGACACCGTGGTCAAGCTGTCGGCCTACACTGGGGCCACAAACCTCCCCGTAGTGACCAGTGAGCACCTAGTCTCGTGAGCAGATTATGGTGATATGGGACACTATATTCTTGCTGTCAGCCTACAGTGATCAGGCGACGAGTCCTTTGTAGTGACCGCGAGCGTATTCTGAGTCTACGGGAGGTGACGACCCTTCCGTAGCAGTGAGAGTACAGTAGGCCTGTATTGATAAGGTGATGGGGGAGCGGTGCAATGAGTGCGAGCAACAGCCCTGACAGCCCTTGCAGCGACCTACAAAATATACATCGTATGAGATTACTAGGAGTGACGACCCTAGACAGGATCTGTGTTGGGATTGATATAAGGGAAGTACCTTAGTTTCCCAATCCTGCTGTTTGAATGCACTAATAACAACTCGGAAATCATATCACCAAACATTGCATGTGCCTGGAAGATGTGGAGCACTTGAGAGTCGATTGCATGCCGCGGTCGTAAGATGGTGCTGTATGAGGGAGATCGTCAGTGAGGGCATACATCACGTCATGTCATATTGCATTAACAACAGTACTAGGATTGTCTGATTTACTGCTTTACTATTATCTCATGATTGATTTGTGAACATGCTAATCTTTGCTCTCTTATCCCACTGAGTTGATCACTCACTCCCATGTTACAGGATGGTGTTTCCGGATACTCACCAGTCCCTATTATGATTGCAGATGATGGCACGGCCTGCGAGGCGGAGCTGGACTTGATGATGATGAGGAGGATTCCTCCTTTATGCGTGTTCTGATTGACGGGATTACAGGGAGGTTGATTAGATACCTTGACATTTGTCATTTTATATTTTTAGAACACTCATGTATATCCTTTTGGTTTACTTTTGGAGTATACATGTATGTATATAACCTGGTAACATATTCACACTCTGGAGACATACAACAGTTTATATATGTTATACATACTATCACAGTCTTCCACTTGTAAATTTAACCGTCTCTGGAGCGTGATATGCTGTTTTGGCTTAATCTCACTCATGTTTAATACATTATCACAGACAACATTCAATCATACATATCTATGTTGCATAAATAACATTTGAAACTCGGGAATTGGGTTTTTGCTTGACCCCCCAATTTTCGGGATGTTACACAAGCTCCATACGTATGAGAGCTCTCCAAGCACTCCCAAAATTCTAAGTGTGGCCCACCTTTCCTACCCCATCATCTCCCATCTCAACCCTTCATTCCTCATCTCCTCCATTGAAGTCCAAGCTAAGGCGCTAAAGAACCCCTAGGAGCAAGAAGATCGGACGGTGGGTGCTAGATTATGCTAGTTTTTCATGTTTTGAGATGGGCCAAGTGAGGCCAACCGATCAATGGTTTGGATCTCACTTGGGACCCTAAGATGTGGCCGATGGCCCACTTGATCATCATGATCATTCCATGATGGGGCCATTCTCCATGGACCCCATCATGATGTTTATTTCATTGCAATAGCAAGGTCATCTAGACCGTTTATTTTTGTGGAGAATGGATCTCCACCATCGATCCTTGATTAGGTGGGCCCATATGCTATGATGTATGTTGTAGATCATGATAGGAGGGCCCATAGTCCCGGGGACCCTCCATCAAGCGTGTCCAACCCTCTATCTCTCTCTCTCTACTTCATTTTCTCCTTTTTTTTAGATCCTATTGTGTTTGTGTGGCCCACTTGAATGGACCCCACCTTGAAGCATTTATTTTGTCCAAGTTTCCTTCAAGTGGGGCCCACCTTATATGTTGTACTCACATCAGCCATCAGTGGTGGCCCACTTCCATGTATTTTTGGACTGAACCGTCTAGCGTCTGGGACGCTGGACGTCCCTGTGCAAGGAAAAAGAAAAAGAAAAAGAAGGAAGCTTTTGGGGTGGTCCCCTCATAGGCCCCACCGTGATGTTTTGGCACAATCTAAACCATCCATCCTCTTTCCCTTATCATTTTAGACGTTGAGCCCAAGAATGAAGGTGGTTCGAGTTTTTGGTGGGCCGTATCATAGTAAACTTTGGTGGTTATCGTTGAAAGGCCGTCTAGTGTTTTTATGCGCCCAAAAATTTCAAACTTCAGACTCTTTTGGTTTGTTACGAGCTGAAGAATCCAATGGATGGATCGGATTAACTTGATGTGGGCCCCACCTATGGAAAACCATAGAAGAACTAAAATATAGGAGAGAGAGAGAGGGAGTGATGTAGCCATTGCTGCTGCTATCAGACCAGCGCAGGCAGCGCCTGCGCTGTTGCAGGAGGCGGGCAGACAACGTGGACCCATGACCTCCAGCCGTGGGCCCCACCTTGATTTTTATATGTCATCTAAACCGTTCATGAGGTGGGTCCCATCCTCAGGTGGGCCCCCTCCAAGTTTCAGCTGATTCCAAAACTCAGGTGGCCCGCACCACAGGAAACAGTGGATTGAACCTCTACCGTTGAAATTCTGTTTAAGGGCCACAGAGGTTTCAGATCAATCTGAAATTGGTGTTTTCCCTTCATTCAGGTCTGAGTGACCTTATGAATGGACTGAATGGCTATAAACTTAATGGTGGGCCCCAAATGGGAGCCACAGTGATGTATGTGTCCCTTGTCCACGTCCAGCATGCGGTGGAGCCACAATGATGTTTGTGTTCTCCCTTGCCGTCCATCCATTTTGATGGTGGGGTGTAACATCTCGAAAATCGAGGGTCGAGTAAAAAACTCAACTCCCGAGTTCTAAAATGTTATTTATGCAACATAGATATGTATGATTGAATGTTGTCTGTGTTAATGTATTAAACATGAGTGGGACTACGCCAGAACAGCATATCATACTCCAGAGACAGTTAAATTAACAAGCAGAAGACTGTGATAGTATGTATAACATATATAAACTTTTGTGTGTCTCCAGAGTGTGAACATGTTACTAGGTTAAACATATACATGTATACCTCAAAAGAGAAAGAAACAATATACATGAGTGCTCTAAAAATATAAAATGACAAGTGTCAAGGTATCTAATCAACTTCCCTGTAATCCCGTCAATCAGAACACGCATAAAGGAGGGATCCTCCTCATCATCATTAAGTCCAGCTCCGCTTCTCAAGTAGCGCCATCATCTGCAACAAAAATAGGGACTGGTGGGTGTCTGAAAACACCATCCCGTAACGTGGGAGTGAGTAGCTAACTCAGTGGAATAATAAAGCAAAGATTAGCATGTTCTCAAATCAATCATGCGATAATAGTAACGCAGTAAATCAAACATTCCTAATACTGTTGGTAATGCAATATGACATGACATGATGGATGCCCTCACCGATGATCTCCCTCATACGGCACCATCTTCGTCCCCGGCATGCAATCATCCCACAGTGCTCCACATCTTCCAAGCACATGCAATGTAATGGTGATATGATTACCGAGTTATTATTAGTCCATTCAAACAGCAGGATTGGGAAACTAAGGTACTTCCCTTATATCAATCCCAAAACAGATCCTGTCTAGGGTCGTCACTCCTAGTAATCTCATACGATGTATATTTTGTAGGTCGCTGCAAGGGCTGCCTGGGCTATTGCTCGCACTCATTGCACCACTCCCCCATCACCTTATCAATACAGGCCTACTGTACTCTCACTGCTACGGAAGGGTCGTCGCCTCCCGTAGACTCAGAATATGCTCGCGGTCACTACAAAGGACTCGTCGCCTGATCAGTGTAGGCCGACAGCAAGAATATAGTGTCCCATACCACCATAATCTAATCATGAGGCAAAGGTGCTCATTAGTCACTACAGGGAGGTTTGTGGCCCCAGCTAGGCCGACAGCTCGACCATGGTGTCCCATACCACCATGCCCAGCTCATGAGTCTTTGTGGATCAAGGTACCATGGTTGACAGGATTTTCAATGGTAAGTTCAGTACCCTAGGTTCAAGCAGTTATGACACATACATGGTGAACATACAATGGCCAGTCGGGTTACTTGACGGGCTCGACTAGCACAAGCGCATCTCAAGCTGAGCGACATGAAGTGCATAAAACACCTCGTGTGGCCTAACCACTACCGCCAACTCCAAAACACGGCTCGCATTCATCGACGCGTCGTTCGTGACAAAGATAAGCCAACCACGAACTTGCTCGGTTGCCAATTGCCTGGACTAGGTATAGTCCCAAACAATTATGGATCCACATCAGCAATCATGTAAGAGTATTTGAAATGAAATATAATAATATGAGCATGTTAACACATGTTATAACATACAACTTAAGTGAATCATCTAACACATGCCTTTCTTACATATAATGAAATTATGCATATAGCCAACATGTAGGAAACCATTTACATCAGCATATTAATTGAGAAATCAATCTCAAACTGACTCATAACACCATTTAATTGAATATATACTAATACAAGCATTTATACAAACACTTAAACTACACACTTAAGTCTACATATAGTATGTCGACTCAACGTGCGCATTTAGGCGAATCTCTTCGCCAAACTAATTATGCACGCATTCCTAGTATCCTAATGCGACAAGAAGCCATGTCAATCACATCAGCAAATTATGGATGAAAATAGTATTTCCTATAAATGACTAAAATGCCCTAAATCTCATATTCTTCGTCTGCTTACGAAACAGGAAACGGACAGCATGCTGTACATGTCAAACGGCGTTGCCGTCGATAATCTACTATTAAACGACATTGAAAGCGTTGGAAACAATCAATCAAAGCGTCTAAAATCCACACCTTTTCTCCTATAGGTGTATTAATTCGAACGGAGCGTATACGCTTCGTCCACAGCGAATAGGCAACCTAATTTACAAGATGCATCAGCTACTTCGCTATGGAAACAAAGGAACAACAAATCAGTAACTATTTACGGTATTTTCTTACCTAGAATCGCGGACAAAATCACCGACAAAGTGATTGGAACGCGTGGCTTAAACGCGTGCAGCATGTAGCACAAGCGGCAGCAAATTTCCTTCCACTCTCTCTCACAAACTCTCACTTTCTCTCTCACTCTTGCTCGGGTTTCTAGCAAATTCGGATGGGTGAGAGGAGTGAGGGTTTCAAGCCCTTTCATAAGCCCAAACATGCCTAAAACAGGCTTCAGGCCAAGGTCTACTTAAGTTATATCCAAATCGGGACTGTTCCGAACCAAAAGACCATTTCTGGTGGTCCCCTGGCCGAATGCGATCGAACTTAAGTTCATACATGCCAGCTGTCGTTCACATCCCGTTTTCAGACTATCAATGTCCGTAGATCGCACGTGGCGGTCCAGTTTCAGTTCAGCGGTCACCACACGTAGATCAGGCCTACAAGTCTCATGATATGAACTAGAAATTTTTCCTGAGCCAAGGGTGTAATTTGGCTGAATTCTGACGGTCAGAACGCTTAATAATAACGCGTCAAGTCGTGTGCCAGATTTGAATTTCAAATTCCAAATCTAACCCTATTCTCATTCTCTTCAGTCCAGGCTCAATGGAATTGCCTGCGAATGTCGGTTGGACTTGATTTTTGAAATGATTGTCAAGTCCAGCTAGGCGGTTATAACTGTCTAAGATTGTAGGTATCGGACTTTCGACGCGCGGTCTAGATCCAATACAAATTTTCAAAGAGGTCCAGAGAACAAACCGGTTTAGAGTTTGATCCGAGGTTTTAGAGTATCATAGCACCATTGATTCTACAAGTTTTGGGTCTTGTAAAATGTATTTAAAGTGATCAGGGACTATTTCCCAGGTACTCTAGCGTTGCGCTAGCTAACTTATGCTTAGTTTCTAAAGGAATTAATCCTAAGTGATTTCTTTGGCTATGGAATTGGGTTCTGAGCGATTTCTCAGGTGTTTTAGTTGACCCATTGCCTAAGGACGTCTAATCCCAGGTTGGCCAAAATCCGGGGTGTTACAATTTATCCCCCTTAAAACACAATTTCATCCCCGAAATTGGCGAAGGGTAAGGAGTATCTAGCAAGACTTCAGTATTGACATTCTAAGGAAGGGTCAATCCTATTTAATGACCTAACCGTACGTATAACCTAAATCAAATGTTTCGATCCTGGGCCAGTGGGGAAGAGGCCAACCACGCTTCCGCTGCGCCACTCTGATCGAACGGTAGCGTTGACTGACCTAACTGGATTGGACTCAATACGTTTTACCTCCCTTAAAACTTGGTTCTACTTAAAATTCAAGAATCTTTGCATCGATCCGTATATCGGAACAAGGTGCAACTTAGGGGCTATCCTTGACATAAAATGGAAACAACCTTTCTCTACATGGTTTTCCTTTGCTAATGATGTGTTCTATGGCATTGGTATCTATGGCGATAGAGATGAGCCTAATCTCCATTGTGGTTGAGTTCAAGAGCAGGTATGAGTTGGTGGCAAGATGTCTAATTCTCTACTGGATTTAAGTCCGCGCCATTTCCTAAAGGTAAAGCAATAACTTTTGGTTGTAGATGGTCGGGCCAACACGGAAGAAAAGTTGTGTAGTAGGTCTGAGCCGGATACATAGACTTTCTGTCTAGCTAGGACAGAAGATTTATTGTATCAATTCTTAATCCGAGTCGATGCCGATCTTCTGCTTGATCAGAGCATTGGATTTATTGGTAACCAATAGATTAAGAAGTCGATTTAAACCACGAATACATCGCTTACATGTAGTTCCTTTACTCCGCATTCCCGAATGCAATAAGCCCTTGGGGAAGGCAATTCTAAGGGGTGTGTTAGTTTATTCCTTGTTCGACCTGAGGGATTTATAAGTCTTTCCTAAGAGTGAATGATTCTAAGTTAAAAAAATTTCCCTAAGGGTTATAACAAAAGTGTATAAGTCTTGAGGGGATCCACCAAAGGAATGAGGTTCTACCCCAACCAAATCTAACCTACTATTCCTTAGCATATACAGGCTTTACACTACTTAAGGTTACACTACTTAAGGTAACTAGTAGACTAGTCTGTAATCTACAACCTAATGGAACGGCATTCCTAGTCCCATGTCGGGATAGTAGCATGCTTGGTAGGAGAGTGGGGTGGGATAAAAACTAATTTTGTAGGCTTAATCCCTGGATTTACAATATGGCAGTAGAAACCATAGGATACACCCAAACTAGGGACAATACCTTACAGCGAACGAAACGGCATGCATTCCATCTAATCAAATTCGGCTATATTAAGCCCAAACCACAACACAACATTCATATATCAAGCCGAAAAATGCCATGCATTTTATTAAATCAAAATTGCCACAATATAGGAGACATATTCTTACATGTGCCATGACAAGAAATGCATGGGAGCTAAGCCAGTCAGCTACTACAGCAACATAAGCAAACTACTAGCCTTATCAGGCTTATACATAAAAGCAGGAAACAACTAACTACAACCTGCGATATCTGGATTTAGATCACTAGTCCGAGTCAGGCGATGGAGGAGGAGCACCCTTATCCTGCAAGCAACACAGGATAGCCTTCAAAGTACGAGTCACCTTGCCGAATTTCTTCTTCATGACGGCCTTGGTATCCTCAACCTTGGCCCGAAGTTCCTGGACTTCTCTTCCCAAGGCGACCTGACTCTCCTCAATTCGGGCAATGTGATCATCTCTAGTAGCCAGAGTAGAAGGAGGAGGGCTCTCATCAGTATCCTGAGCCTCCTCTTCTACCTCTTCCTGGACTTCTTCCTCAACTTCTGCTCCAGGTTCTCCCTCACTTGGATACTCTTCGTCATCGAAATCGCCCTCGCTATCCTCATCAAGCTGAGTCTCATGGTACTGAGACCCGATCTTCATCTTGACCATGGTAGACTCATCAATGTAGTGAATCGGAACTGGCAACTCCGGCCCAAGTCTGTAAGCAAACTCAAGCGCGATCTTGCATATAAGCCGGCCAAAAGGAAGCGACTCAGACGTTCTTCTTGATTTCTCTATGAGGATAATCTGTCGCAACACAAAAGTGGCCATACACACATTTTCTCCCTGGGCCACCTGATACAAGAAATCAACCATAAGGCGCGTACATTCAATGCGATTTGTCGACCTGGGATACACGTTGAACGTGCAAATGTGGTGCAGCAGGCTCAAATCATCAGACATATAAGATGCCTTGAGGCTATTGTTAGGCTGCCATGGAACCAGACTAGCGCATAGGAACCTAGTACGGCGATCTCGCTCACTCCTACTCCTCAAATTCTTTGCACTGGGATGAGCATCACCAAGGGGCACGTTCAGAAGTCACGCTATCAACCGAACATCGATCGTAGCCATCCGGTCTCTACCAAAAGGAATCTTGAACTGCAATGGCTCCAATGTAGGATTCTGGATGCGAGCGTAGAAGGCACGAACAGTGCTCACATTAGCATGAGAACGAGCTTCAAATAGTGGACCTCAATGTGCAGCTTCAATGCGCTCAAATAACAGGAATTCGCCGAAGAGTCGCCCTTCCACGTCCACCTCAAACAACACCTTACGGTCAGTATATTCACCGTGAGGCATCTCTGCTAATATCACTCGCCCAATCTGAGCATGGGGATCCAAATCCCGCTTTATATGGAATTCTCGGGCTGTGCTTGGACTTGCGGCGGCACTTGAGCTAGCGGCGCCACCCCTCGATCTTCTTGATTGCACAGGGCAACTAGGCCTAGCCTCATCCACTGCGGTATTTCTCTTTCCCATCAAAGAGAGGATGGTGGAGAAAGATAAAAGACCCAAAATGGCTTCAACAAAAGCCATGAAAAATGGGAGAAATGTAGGGAAATGGCTGCCCAAACTAAAAAAGGGAGATCTAGGCATTGTAGAGGGATGCTTCAAGCTCCCCTAGGATGGATTTTTAAAAAGAAAAGAGAATGAAAAAGGGGAATGGAGCTCCACACGATTTCAGCACATTTTGGGGGTTGTAGGAGCTCCAACGGACGAGATTTACAAGAGGAGGAGTTGCAAACTGCAATAGAGTGATGGAATGGAGTCGTTTTCAGCAACAAATGGGTTTGGGAAGGATTTGGGATCACGGTTTTGAAAGAGGGCAACAGAAAATGTGAGATGGAGCTAGGGAAGGGGGATGTTGTGAAAGAAGTACCCCATTTAGGGGTTTTCTATGGACGGACCATACATGGGAGGGGTGTACTATCCAAAATACCCCCACGCACCAAAATTTACCTCAAGTGGGCCCCACCCATCTTGTAGGGTGGCCGGTGGGACTACATGGGTCGGGTCCCCCCTGGCCCAGGGACCCCAAAAATATATGGGCCCCACCTTAGTTCATCCTAGATTGCCCTAGGGAGGCCCAAACATCCATTCGGGACTTTTCAGGGCCAATCTACAAACCTGAATGCAATCTCCTATTATGCAGCATATGATTTTAGGGTAGAAGGAGTTAATACATCCATCTAGCCCATTAGTTGCTAAAGATCGTAAACTTAGAATGGCCTAATGGCCAGTTTTCATAAAATTTTACTATTCACTATAAAATTTTGTCAAAGTATGATTTTATATCATTTTCACATTAGGATCAATGCCTAACATGAAAATAATAATAAAGAATTGAAGAATGGAGTGGTGAGAGGAAGAATTTTAAAGATTTTAGGTGAAACGGAGTTTTTAAGCCCTAGTGATTGAATGCAAGGGTTGTGGTTGTCCCACAGCCCAAGGATTCACATTTACGGATTTAGAATCGTTCAAAGAATGTCTCAACCTATCTACCTACATCCTAAAAGCTACTTAGGTTGCTTCACGCGACCCAAGATGCGTTACGGACTCGATCGCGTGATCGATACGAATAGACTTCACCTATTGGCGAATCTGTGATCCTATAAGGGTTTTTAGACCTTTCTTGCACCCACCTAAGTCAAAGGAAGTGATAGCGTACATCGCGTGACCATAACCCAGGCCTGGTTTAATCTCATTCATGCTCTCATACCATCTGTAACATCCTGAAAATCGGGGGTCCAGTAAAAAATCCAACTCCCGAGTTCTAAAATGTTATTTATGCAACATAGATATGTATGATTGAATGTTGTCTGTGTTAATGATTAAACATGAGTGGGACTACACCAGAACAGCATATCATACTCCAGAGACAGTTGAATTAACAAGCGGAAGACTGTGATAGTATGTATAACATATATAAACTTTTGTGTGTCTCCAGAGTGTGAACATGTTACCAGGTTAAACATATACATGTATACCTTAAAAGAGAAAGAAACAATATACATGAGTGCTCTAAAAATAAAAAATGACAAGTGTCAAGGTATCTAATCAACCTCCCTTTAATCCCGTCAATCAGAACACGCATAAAGGAGGGATCCTCATCATCATCATCAAGTCCAGCTCCGCTTCTCAAGCAACGCCATCATCTGCAACCAAAATAGGGACTGGTGGGTGTCCGAAAACACCATCCCGTAATGTGGGAGTGAGTAGCTAACTCAGTGGAATAATAAAGCAAAGATTAGCATGTTCTCAAATCAATCATGCGATAATAGTAAAGCAGTAAATCAGACAATCCTAGTACTGTTGTTAATGCAATATGACATGACGTGATGTATGCCCTCACTGACGATCTCCCTCATACAGCACCATCTTACGACCGCGGCATGCAATCGACTCTCAAGTGCTCCACATCTTCCAGGCACATGCAATGTTTGGTGATATGATTTTCGAGTTGTTATTAGTGCATTCAAACAGCAGGATTGGGAAACTAAGGTACTTCCCTTATATCAATCCCAAAACAGATCCTGTCTAGGGTCGTCACTCCTAGTAATCTCATACGATGTATATTTTGTAGGTCGCTGCAAGGGCTTCCTGGGCTGTTGCTCGCACTCGTTGCACCGCTCCCCCATCACCTTATCAATACAGGCCTACTGTACTCTCACTGCTACGGAAGGGTCGTCGCCTCCCGTAGACTCAGAATATGCTCGCGGTCACTACAAAGGGCTCGTCGCCTGATCAGTGTAGGCCGATAGCAAGAATATAGTGTCCCATACCATCATAATCTACTCACGAGGAAAAGGTGCTCACTGGTCACTACAGGGAGGTTTGTGGCCCCAGCGTAGGCCGACAGCTCGACCACGGTGTCCCATACCACCATGCCCAGCTCATGAGTCTTTGTGGATCAAGGTACCATGGTTGACAGGGTTTACAATGGTAAGTTCAGTACCCTAGGTTCAAGCAGTTATGACACATACATGGTGAACATACAATGGCCAGTCGGGTTACTTGACGGGTTCGACTAGCACGAGCGCATCTCAAGCTGAGCGACATGAAGTGCATAAAACACCTCGTGTGGCCTAACCACTGCCGCCAACTCTAAAACACGGCTCGCATTCATCGACGCGTCGTTCGTGACAAAGATAAGCCAACCACGAACTTGCTCGGTTGCCAACTGCCTGGACTAGGTATAGTCCTAGACAATTATGGATCCACATCAGCAATCATGTAAAAGTATTTGAAATGAAATATAACAATATGAGCATGTTAACACATGTTATAACATACAACTTAAGTGAATCATCTAACACATGCCTTTCTTACATATAATGAATTATGCATATAGCCAACATGTAGGAAACCATTTACATCAGCATATTAATTGAGAAATCAATCTCAAACTAACTCATAACACCATTTAATTGAATACATACTAATACAAGCATTTATACAAACACTTAAACTACACACTTAAGTCTACATATAGTATGTCGACTCAACGTGCGCATTTAGGCGAATCTCTTCGCCAAACTAATTATGCACGCATTCCTAGTATCCTAATGCGACAAGAAACCATGTCAATCACATCAGCAAATTATGGATGAAAATAGTATTTTCTATAAATGACTAAAATGCCCTAAACTCATATTCTTCGTCTGCTTACGAAACAGGAAACGGACAGCATGCTGTACATGTCAAACGGCGTTGCCGTCGATAATCTACTATTAAACGACATTGAAAGCGTTGGAAACAGTCAATCAAAGCGTCTAAAATCCGCACCTTTTCTCCTATAGGTATATTAATTCGAACGGAGCATATACGCTTCGTCCACGGAGAATAGGCAACCTAATTTACAAGATGCATCAGCTACTTCGCTATGGAAACAAAGGAACAACAAATTAGCAACTATTTACGGTATTTTCTTAACTAGAATCATGGAGAAATCACCGGCAAAGTGATTGGAGCGCATAGCTTAAACGCGTGCAGCAGGTAGCACAAGCGGCAGGAAATTCCCTTCCACTCTCTCTCACAAACTCTCACTTTCTCTCTCACTCTTGCTAGGGTTTCTAGAAAATTCGGATGGGTGAGAGGAGTGAGGGTTTCAAGCCCTTTTATAAGCCCAAACATACCCAAAACAGGCTTCAGGCCAAGGTATACTTAAGTTATATCCAAATCGGGACTGTTCTGAACCAAAAGACCATTTCTGGTGGTCCCCTGGCCGAACGCGATCGGACTTAAGTTCATACATGTCAGATGTCGCTCACATCCCATTTTCAGACTATCAGTGTCCGTAGATCGCACGTGGCGGTCTAGTTTCAGTTCAGCGGTCACCGCACGTAGATCAGGCCTACAAGTCTCATGATATGAAATAGAAATTTTTTCTGATCTAAGGGTGTTATTTGGCTGAATTCTGACGGTCAGAACGCTTAATAATAACGCGTCAAGTCGTGTGCCAGATTTGAATTTCAAATTCCAAATCTAACCCTATTCTCACTCTCTTCAGTCCAGGCTCAATGGAATTGCCTGTGAATGTCAGTTGGACTTGATTTTCAAAATGATTGTCAAGTCCAGATAGGCGGTTATAACGGTCTAAGATTGTAGGTATCGGACTTTCGACGCGTGGTTTAGATCCAATACAAAGTTTCAAAGAGGTCCAGAGAACAAACCGGTTTAGAGTTTGATCCGAGGTTTTAGAGTATCATAGCACCATTGATTCTACAAGTTTTGGGTCTTGTAGAACGTATTTAAAGTGATCAGGGACTATTTCCCAGCTACTCTAGCGTTGCGCTAGCTAACTTATGCTTAGTTTCTAAAGGAATTAATCCTAAGTGATTTCTTTGGCTATGGAATTGGGTTCTGAGCGATTTCCCAGGTGTTTTAGTTGACCCATTGCCTAAGGACGTCTAATCCCAAGTTGGCCAAAATCTGGGGTGTTACATGGGGTCCACTGTCCCTAGCAACAGCGAGTTTTTGTGGGTCCCACCATTATATATATGTATATATATATTATATTATATATTATGTTATATATACCATGTGTTATGCCTATTATATACTTTATAATATATATATGGCGGTGGGCCCTATGCGGGACCCACCTCTGTTCCCTTTTAAAATGCTTTAAAAGCTACAGCAACAATTATATATATAGATATTTTATATACATTCATGTCCATAATGTATAAGTTGTTGTTATAATTATAATGTATGTATATTATTATACATATTATATTTGTGGGCCCAAGGTCCGTATGACCTTTTGAACATAATGGATTGCAAACAAACATTACGGTGGGCCCCTTGCCAACCAGTTTGAATGGCAAATAAACATTTCAGTGGGCCTCTAGGCCATGGGAGTGGACCCATTTGATGTGTTCCAAGGTCCATGGGATTGGACCCATTTGGTGTATTTTAAAGCCCATGAGATTAGGCCATTTGTTGTTTTAGAGGCCCATGGGTTAAGGCCCACTGAGATGTACTAGGGCCAATGGGTTAAGGTCCATTTGATGTACATTTGGGGCCCAATTAGTGTGGCCCATTTATTACATATAAGACCCATGAGATTAGGCCCATTTGATGCAATCTAAAGTCCATGGGTTATGACCCATTGCAATGCACATAAGGCCCATTGGAGCGGCCCATTGATGTGGCCCGCTTGACGAATGGAAGGCCCATATGATATGGCCCATTTGATATATTTAAGGCCCAATGGGATGTACCTAAGGTCCATTGCAATGTGTGACCCCGACACGGATTATGTAACGATGTTTACGACGATCGTGCCTTGGGAGCAATGATGGTTTGACGTCCATGTTGCGAGTGTAATGCTGGTTGGATGTCGCATTATGACTCTCCCTAGGACCTTTGATAGGCGGTACTTGCTGTGTATAGGCCGTCTAGGCCCATCTGCATTGTAAGAATGGTTCATCACTTATTTACATGTTTAGTATAGTTTCATGACTCATGATCATACGCATCATATGTATTCTTGATATGAGAATTGCCTGATCATAGCATATGCCTTCGGACAAGTTATTTATGGGCCCCCGATTAGGCGGTGTTGCCCTACATGAGTGTACGTTACGTGCAAGGATGTGCTGCATGATTGGATAGTGTGATTCATGCATCTCACATCGTGTGATATGGTTATTGTACACCATAGCGATATCAGGGTCGTAGCCTCCACAGACGCATCGTGGCTGGCAGGATTGGATATCAGAAATCTTGTTCTACATGGGGTGCTATAGATATCCCTGGGTGAAAGTTTCTAAACCCTTATGGTACCAAGAGGTTGCTCCAACGTCTAGACCGAGTGGGTAAATGAGCGTTGAGTGTCGATTACCAGACGGTTGTGCTCTCCACTGTGTCGTGGTCGGTTGGAAGGGGGTGCGGCCTTACCTGCCCGAGAGTAGGGGGCAATGCTAGGCTGAGTTTAACCAGCTCGAGGAATGGGTCTGCTATCGACGAGTCGTGCCCGATATTGGCAGACGGATAGTGAGGTTTATTCCACTTACCTTATTGCGCGGGATGTGGTGGCAATCTGGTTTAGAGTGTACTAGACCTTGGTGATATCCCATATTTGAGCTGTATTGATGTGTGAACATAGATGAGGATCTGTATGCTTGAGTTGCATTGCACATCGCATGGCCTTGGGATGGCCGACACCATTCATGTCTTGCTTCGCATAGCCTTAGTACGGCTCATGATATTATGGATCCATCTGCATATTCCGCATTACTCTGACGTTGCATATTCATATTACTACCTTGCGCATATACTTTCACCACCCTCTAAGCTTTCTATAAGCTTATGCACGACCGTTACGTGCAGGTGACGTTGGCTCGCAGCAGCGCTGAGGCAGGAGTACGTTGCAGATCATTTTAGAGTTTTTGTTCTTTACCATTGTATTTTCCTTTATACTCATTGTACTTGTAAATTTTTTTATCATAGTGGAAATGTAATGGAGTTCTTGGTTGTTGTTTGTGGGTTATGCCTTTGGTTATGCTTATTACGAATTAAACTGACGTTGAAAATCCTCCTCGTAGCATCCCAGGATCAGAACCTGGCAAATGGGCATTAGGAGCCGAAAATGGGTTTCTACGGAGGCTGTCGGCGCCGGATTAGGCTATCGGAAATTTTTGAGCCCGGTTTCCGAGTTTGGGGCGTGACAAAGTGGGCCGAGGCCGAGGCAGTTGCAAAGATCACCGAGCAGAAGGTAATCGACTTTGTGTGGCAAAATATCATCTACCGGTTCGGGATTTCAAGAACCATCATTTCGGATAACGGCCACCAATTTGATAGCGACAAGTTCCGTAGAATGTGTCAAGGGCTTGACATCGTAAACGCTTATTCATCGCCTCGGGACCCACAGTCAAATGGACAAGTAGAAGCGGTCAATAAAATCATCAAACATCATCGTTTCTTCATTGGAAAAATGCATGTTAACAGGAGATTTATGCAAAATTGATGTGCATTGGACTCACAAAGGGAATGCGCTCCCTGTAAAGTATCTGTTACCCAAATACAGAATATTACATCGTTTCTTCATTTCCAATGTATATCCTCGGTCCGGTAATAAAACCGAGTTGACCTCTTTCATGATTCGTGTGTTGCATTCTATTGCTTCTGGTACGAAGGTCTGTCTTCCATCTTTGATTAGTTATTTCATTATTCAGTTTCGTCTCCATCCAGGTCATAGTGATATTCTATTCGGTTATCTTATGACTATTTTAGCCACTTACATGCTTGTCGATAACCTGTTAATGAGGCACCAATTCATCATCTTATTTTCAACAATTCCAATCTTAATAAGATGAAGTTGGATCTGCTTCTTGGCCAATTTGATGAAGCTGGTGTTAGTGGTGTTGGTGGTGATGGTGGTGATGCTAGAAACGAAGGGGAAGCTGGCGATCTTCCTCAAGAAGTTAATATGGATGACATTTTTGATGATATTGAAATTGATTCACTTAATGATCCAGATTATGATCCATCTGATTTTGATGCACGCCTTCGTGCATTGGAGGAAAAAGTTGATAATATGAATATATCTCATGATATGAGATTCAAGTACATGCGAAAATATCTTCGTCGCATAAATAAGGGCTTACACAAGATTGATCCGACTATCCCTGCTCCCTCCTCTGGATCAGATTAGGTGAATTATCTTCTGGATAGTTTCACATTATCTTTTTATTTTGGATATGTATTATGGTTTGATAACATTATCTTTTGGGTATTGTCTTTTAGATAATGGATTATGACTTGATGCTTAAGATTTATATGATGTCCTTTCATATCTCTTTCTCATTTTTTTTACTTTCTATGTTCTCCTTCCTACTGTGCCTTTCCCTTGTCATTTTGTGACAAAAAGGGGGAATAGTAAGCATTGCTAAAAGGGGAGTAATACGAATAGGGGGAGTAAATTTGTTTATAATGATTGAGAAGGATATGTGGATTGATGGATATGTGGATTGAAATCTTGAGGTTTTCATGTTGTGTACTAATTATATGAGCAATACTCGTATTACTCAGGGGGAGTAGAGTATTTTGTGATTTCATGACTTATCATTCCTTATTATCTTTGATGATATGGGTTTTGTCACAAATTTGACAAAGGGGGAGATTGTAAGTGCTATGATTTCATATCCCTTTGGTTGTCAAATTTTGTGGTGTCAAAACCTATATCTATGTCTTGTATATCTTGTGTTTTATGTTTGAAGACTAGTCATTGCAATGAAGACATATCAAGACATCGTTTTTCAAGACAAGATCTTAAATGAAGAAATTTTTCAAGTCTTGGATGAAGAAATCAAGAATAGAAGTTTTCAAGGTTGCATGTTCAAGATTTGATCAAGTTCAAGTTTACTAGAAGATTTTGTCAAGTCAAGATCAAGCTCATGAAAGCCTACTACAAGTTTTATATATTCACAAGCTTCTCTTAAGGATCATCTGAGTGAACAGACTTTCAATGTCCATCTGACTTTTAAGGTTTTTTTGACCTTAGATTGACCTTAGGATGGGCTTTACTATAGGTCATTCCGGATACATAACTCATATATTTTAATATGCTTGTTTGGAATGTTTTAAAACTAGTCATAGGGACTTCAAGACCAGTCCTAGCTTTGCTACGACTAGTCTTAAGTTTTTCAGGACCAGTCATAGGTAGTTGAAGATTTTTGGATCTTTCTAGCTGTCCTACGACCAGTCCTGGACATCCTACGACTAGTCCTAGAAGTTCTATGACTCATACTTCGACCGGTCGTAGACCTACGACTCAAACTCCACCAACCGTTTTTGGGATCCTACGACCTGTCGTAGGTGACCCACGACCGGTTGTAGACCACCCAAGACCGGTCTTGGAACTGAAAATCTTATCCCGTGAAAATCTTTTGAAAATCTTTGATGCTACGACCAGTCCTAGGATCCTAAGACCAGTCGTAGACGGAATTTTTCAGGCTATAAATAGAGCACAAACTTTAAAGTTTTAGCACTTCAAATCAATTCTATTCAAGAATTCTTTAGGCTATTCTTTGAGATAAGTTTGTGTTTATTTTAAGCTACTTTATGCTTATTTAATATTCCTTTTGCTAGCTTATTTTTATTTGATTTTGATCTACATTCCAATCTTATTAGAAAAGACACAATTGTGAAGGTTTTAGGTGAACCTGTGAAACCTATTTTGATAGTGCATACTAATATCCCCTGTGTGAGGATATTAGGAGTGGAGTAGCAATTTATGTGGCTATTGGATAACATTTGGTGTACACACAGGCGAACCACTATATATCGTTATGTTGTGGATGTGCTTTATTCTTTCGTTCAGTTTTGTGGTTTGTGTTTGTGGATGAATGTTGTAATCACTTCAAGCAAGTATGGATGAATGTTGTAATAACTTAGGATTTATTTTTCGCAAGCTATTTTGATTTCATTACTTATTATTCCTCTTTGGTTTGTGATACCAAGGACGTTCTAGAAATAAGGTTTTCCTACCTTAAACCTTTGGTTTTTGGTGTAAGGTTGTCCTTAGAACTAATAAAGTATCAATCTCTTTATTTTAGGCTATTGTGATTGCTTTATATTCAGCATTGTGTTTTGAATCTTTTATTATTCCGCTGTTATTAGTTTTATTTGGCATTGCCCTATTCACCTCCCCTCTAGGGCATATAGCTAGGCCCTTTCACGGAGATATACCATGTATCATACGGAGGCGAAGTCGTTCAGGAAGCCGCCCTCCGATCGCTCAATATTCTTAGCGATATCCTCCTCCTTGGCATGCTTGGCATCCCACGGAGCCAAGCACGCCATGTGATAGCCGGGCTCAAACCTCCCGCCACTAGTGCCAGCTTGAGCCGAGGCCTCAGCCCCCTCAGTTTCCACCCTGCTGCCGGCCGAGGTTTGACTCTCAGCGCGGACCTCTCCCCCGACTTTGGGGGGGGGGGGGAGGAAGCATGTTATCAGCCACTTTATTGGCCTCCTCCCGTTCGGAGGAGGAAGGAACAGCGATGGGGGCCTTAGGGACCGATGCAGGCATCTCCGCGGTGGGGGAAACGGCAGCGGTGGAAGCTCGAGGAGCAATAGAGCTTAGCACGACTGGGGTGCCACCTTCAGTCACTCGGACAACCCCAGGAGGAGGACGTACCACCGGGCGTAGGACTACCTAGGGAGCCGCGACAGTGCTAGGGCACGCCGGAGCCGGTGGCACGGAGGAAGAGCAGACTGGCCCTGGTGTTGGAGCCGCTGGGGTCGGCGCGGTGGAAGACTCGCCCATGCGAGGAGCCGCCTTCTTCCGAGTGATCTTCACTCGGGGGGCTTCCTTTAGCAGCTCCGCCCCGCACGGAGCTGTCTTCCTCTTCCACACCCCGGATGCCTCGGCCATGCCTACGAAAGATAAGATTGTCAGCTATTAAATCACTGATGGAAAGTTCATCGAAGAGATCAGGGCAGCTTACTAAGAGATGTGGGCAGAGGCTGGGATTTACAGAGCCCAACTCCTCACAACTAAATTTGAAGAAATTCATATGGAGGAGAATGAGATGTTTATGGACTTCTACACTAGATTGAATGACATTGTGAACTCTATGTGGGGTCATGGTGAGAGAATCCCTGAAAGTAAAGTGTGCGCAAAAATACTATGTTCACTTCCTGAACGGTTCAATTCTAAAATGGCCGCGATTCAGGAACTTCGTGATATGGATACCATGAGGGTTGAGGAACTAGTTGAGTTATCCTTTAAGGCTCCTAAAGGAAAATCAATAGCTCTAAAATCATCTAAAAATGTTTCACAAGAGAGCACTTCAGATACAGAAAATTCCGAGATGATATGGTACTTTTAGCAAAAAAGTTTTACAAAATCTTCAAAAACAAGAAAAAGGTTGATTTTCAAAAATCAAATGATAAGAGACGATCTAAACCTAGAACTCGTAAATCCTTAAAAGATAGTCAATGTTACAACTGTCAAGAGTATGGGCACTTAGCTAACAAATGTTCTAAAAAGGACAAATCAAAAAAGAAAAGCATGATGGCTACTTGGGATGAATCTTCTGATTCTGAATCCACTTCTAAATCAGAAGATTCTGAATCCGAGTCAGGCGAAGATGTTAAATCCCTTATGACTCTAGCCAAGATCACACTTTCAGATAATGATGATATATCTAGTGAAGAAAATCTGAACAGTGATTGCGATAATGAAGATGATCTTCAGGATGCTTATAATGCCCTTTATAAAGAGAGTTGTAAAATTGCTGTCAAGCTTAAATTACAAAAAGAAAAATTTTCTAAGCTTAAGGAAGATTACGAGTCTCTTGTCTTAGAAAAGTCTCATATTTCTTATTCTTTTGAAAAAACCAAAAATGATTTAGATTTCAAAACCTCCAAAATTGAAGATTTGAGATCCGAAAATGAGAAACTCAAAAATGAGGTAGCTTCTCTTCAAAGTTTGAAAGACACATGGAGATATGCCCATGGTGATCCTAAATTGAAAAAATTATTGTCCGGATCAAGAAAATGTGGCGATCGATCCGGGTTGGGCTATGATAAGGATACATCTCCAAAACAAAAGAACTTTGCTCCTAAATTTGTAAAGGAGAGTCTTCAAACTCAAAAGAAAAGAATACTTTTCAAGGTTTTTCTAAAAATTCAAAGACTTTTCAAAAATCTAAAAGTAGCCATGTCAACTTTAATTTTCAAAACCGAAATCAATTAGCTGAAAAAATTATTGATCTTCTCAAGGAGCTATTAAAGTCGAACTCTATAGGTCGTTCCTACAACAATAGACAGAAAAAGACCATCTATACTCCTAAACCCAAAACAGTTATGAAATGGGTTCCTAAAGTTGCCAGCTTGGTTGCCCACACTGCTTTCAAAGCAACAAGCCATTCAAAATGGTACCTAGATAATGGTTGCTCCAGGCATATGACAGGTGACAAAGCCTTATTCACCGATCTTAAAGATATGACTGAAGGGTCAGTCACTTTTGGTGATGGAAGCAATTGTAAAATCATTGGCTAAGGTACGGTTCAGCTCTATAACCTTCCCTTATTTAAGAATATTTTATATGTTGAGGGCTTAAAACACAACCTGCTAAGCATTTCTCAGATATGTGATAATAACCATAGTGTAAAGTTTTCTAATCAAGGTTGTGAGATAGTTAATAAAAAGGGTTCTGTTATATTAACTGGTCGCAGAACTTCTAAAAAATGCTACATAGTTAGTAATGCAAGCTCATCTACTCAATCATGTTACATGGTCCATACCGATGAAACTGAATTATGGCATAAACGCCTTGGACATGTACACTATCGGAACTTATTTAGATTGAGAAAAAGAGAACTAATTAGAGGTCTACCTAAATTGCAAAAAATAGACAAAATATCTGGTGAATGCCAGTTGGGCAAATGGATTAGGAGTTCTCACAAGAAAGTGAACTCTAACACCACATCTAGACCACTCGAGTTTCTCCACATGGATCTTATTGGACCTACCAGATCGGAGAGTCGAGGAGGTAAAAAATACATCTTGGTTATCGTAGATGACTATACAAGATTCACTTGGGTATCGTTCTTAAAAGATAAAACTGAAACCCTGGATGAAGTAAAAAAGGTCATTAAACGAATCCAAAATGAGAAAGGTTCACATGTTAGTAAGATCCGTAGTGATCATGGATCTGAATTCGAAAACAGTAGTTTTGAGAAATTTTGTAGCGATTAGGGAATATCACATGAATTCTCAGCGCCCAAAACACCGCAACAAAATGGTATAGTTGAAAGGAAAAATAGAGTGCTTCAGGATATGGCTAATGTTATGTTGAATAGCATGAAGCTCTCTAGAAATCTTTGGGCTGAAGCAGTTAATACCGCATGTTATATTATTAATCGGGTTTATACTAGTAAATTTGATAGTAAGACTGCTTATGAATTATGGTTTGAAAAGAAACCTACTGTCAAATACTTTCAAATTTTTGGAGCAAGTGTTATATTTTACGGGATCGTGAAAATTTGGGTAAGTTTGATACGAAGAGTGACGAAGGAATTTTTCTTGGTTATTCTTTGAATAGTCGAGCTTATAGGGTTCTAAATAAGAGAACTAGTGTGATTCAAGAATCTATCAATGTGGTCATTGATGATCATTTGAATACACCAGCCTCAAGTTCAGATGATGATGAAACTCTTATTATTGACAATCAAGATATCTCATCAAGTCAAAAAGAATCTGAACCAAGGACTGTTAAAGATCATCCAATCAATCAAATACTTGGAAATCCTCTCACTGGAGTTCGTACTCGCAAACAACTTGAGAACATATGTAATTATGTTTGTTTTACATCCCAAATAGAACCGGTCAACGTAAAAGAAGCACTTTTTGACAAAAATTAGATAGTTGCTATACAGGATGAACTTAATCAATTTGTTCATAATGATGTCTGGTATCTTGTTCCTAGACTTAAAGATAAACACATTATTGGAACAAAGTGGATATTTAAAAATAAGTCTGATGAACTTGAAAATATTATACGAAACAAGGCTAGACTGGTTGTACAAGGGTACACTCAGATTGAAGGCATCGATTATGATAAAACCTTTGCTCCAGACGCTCGCCTTGAATCAATCAGACTTTTTATTTCCATCGCATGTTTTAGAAAATTTAAAATCTATCAAATGGATGTAAAGAGTGCTTTCTTGAATGACGATTTACATGAAGAAGTGTATGTTGAACAACCTTCACGGTTTGAAGACCCTAAGTTATCTGACCAGGTATTTCATCTCAAAAAGGCTCTCTATGGTCTAAAACAAGCACCCAGGGCATGGTATGAAAAATTGACTAAATTCTTACTAAGTCATAGCTTTCAAGTAGGTAGTGTCGATAAGACGCTTTTTGTTAAGAAGAATAACAATGATATTTTGATGGCTCAAATATATGTTGATGATATTATTTATGGATCTACTTGTTCTAACATGTCTACTGAGTTTGCAGAGTTAATGAAATCAAGGTTCGAAATGAGCATGGTTGGCGAACTTAAATATTTCCTTGGGTTGCAAGTAAAACAACAACCTGATGGAATTTTCATTTCCTAGACCAAATATGCTTCAAACTTGGTTAAAAGGTTTGGATTTGAAAATGATAAGAACTTTGATACTTCTATGAGTACAACGTTAAAACTCTCAAAAGACTCTTCAGGTAAAGATATAGATCCTAAACTATATCGCAGTATGATTGGTAGTTTATTGTATCTAACTGCTAGTAGACCTGATATCGCATTTAGTGTTGAAATTTGTGCGAGATATCAGTCTAATCCTAAGGAATCACATCTTATTGCTGTTAAACGGATTATTAGATATGTCGCAAGTTCTATAAATTTGGGACTTTGGTATCCTTTTGATACTAGTGTTCAATTAGCTGGGTACTCATATGCTGATTGGCCAGAAATATTGATGATAGAAAATCAACCAGTGGTGATTGTTTTTACATTGGAAATTGCTTTGTTTCTTGGTTCAGCAAGAAGCAAAGCTCAATATCACTTTCCACTGCTGAGGCTGAGTATATTGCAGCTGGATATGCATGTACTCAACTAGTTTGGATAAAACGCATGCTTAGCAATTATGGAATTAATCAAGATTCAATGATCTTACATTGTAATAATTCCAGTGCTATAAACATTTTCAAAAATCCAATCCAGCATTCTCGTACTAAGCATATTGACATTAGGTATCATTACATTCATGAGTTGGTCGAAGAAAAAGTTATTTCTTTGGAACATATACCAATCGAAACTCAACTTGCTGATATATTTACTAAACCGCTCGACAAAAGTAGGTTTAATAAATTAAAATTTGATCTTGGTATGTGCATTTTACATTGAATATTCTTACTTGCATGTATCATAGTGTATTATATTTCATATTATAATTGTTTAAATTTTAAATTTTTTCATTAAAAATGAAATTATTATTATTTTTGATCGATACACGACCGGTCGTGGATGTACATGACCAGTCGTGGTATGACCGGTCGTGCACAACACTCGACCAGTTGTAGTGCTCGTGAACATCATATAATTTGGGAAAAATCCTCTTCTTCTTCATTTTCACACCAACCTACGACGAGTCGTGGCTCGACCAGTCATAAGATTTCTAGTTTTTCTTCAAAGTAAGTCCTATTTCATTTTTTTTTAAAGTTTCTTGCTCTCTATGCTTTGATTTGTTCATAGTATAGCTTGATTTCATCTCTTGTTGAGTTTTTCAAGGGTTTCCTCTCTATTTACTGATCTAGAGAAAACCCATCTTTCATTTGTGCATCTTGCTTGCTCTTTGTATATCTTTTTGAATATGGATGCTAGAGGGAAAAAGAAAATATCCCGTGGTCCATCTTCATCCAGATCTGCACCGATAACTAAAAGGCACATTCAGTCACCTGAAGATGATTCTCAAGATGTAAGAGATTTACACATCCGTAACATTATCGTTGAGCATACCGCTGATCTAAATCACATTGCTCCATATGGTGTCATCCCCCTTCTTGAATCTGTAGGTTGGAATAACATTTTTCTTTGGGGTGGGCCTGCATACTAGTCCATTGCCCAATCAATGGTAGCATGCATCTCTGAATTTTCTCTTGATAATTTAACATTTTCAATTAATACTAGAGAAGGAAAATTTGAAGTAGATCGTCATTTGATATCAGGTATTATGGATATACCTGTTAATGATGAAGGAATACCGATTCAAACTTTATACGACAAACCATCTGAATCAGAAAAACGCATGTTAACAAGAGATTTATGCAAAATTGATGGGCATTGGACTCACAAAGGGAATGCGCTCCCTGCAAAGTATCTGTTACCCAAATACAGAATATTACATCGTTTCTTCATTTCCAATGTATATCCTCGGTCCGGTAATAAAACCGAGTTGACCTCTTTCATGGTTTGTGTGTTGCATTCTATTGCTTCTGGTACGAAGGTCTGTCTTTCATCTTTGATCTGTTATTTCATTATTCAGTTTCGTCTCCATCCGGGTCATAGTGATATTCCATTCGATTATCTTATGACTATTTTAGCCACTCACATGCTTGTCGATGAACCTGTTAATGAGGCACCAATTCATCATCTTATTTTCAAGAATTCCAATCTTAATAAGATGAAGTTGAATCTTCTTCCTGGCCAATTTGATGAAGCTGGTGTTAGTGGTGTTGGTGGTGATGGTGGTGATGTTAGAAACGAAGGGGAAGCTGGCGATCTTCCTTAAGATGTTAATATGGATGACATTTTTGATGATATTGAAACTGATTCACATAATGATCCAGATTATGATCCATCTGATTTTGATGCACGCCTTCGTGCATTGGAGGAAAAAGTTGATAATATGAATATATCCCATGATATGAGATTCAAGTACATGCGAAAATATCTTCGTCACATAAATAAGGGATTACACCATATTGATCCGACTATCCCTGCTCCATCCTCTGGATCAAATTAGGTGAATTATCTTCTGGATAGTTTCACATTATCTTTTTATTTTGGATATATATTATGGTTTGATAACATTATCTTTCGGGTATTGTCTTTTGGATAATGGATTATGACTTGATGCTTAAGATTTATATGATGTCCTTTCATATCTCTTTCTCATTATTTTTTTTACTTTCTATGTTCTCCTTCCTATTGTGCCTTTCCCTTGTCATTTTATGACAAAAAGGGGGAGTAGTAAGCATTGCTAAAAGGGGAGTAATACAAATAAGGGGAGTAAATTTGTTTGTATTGATTGAGAAGGATATGTGGATTAAAATCTTGAGGTTTTCATGTTGTATACTAATTATATGAGCAATACTCATATTACTCAGGGGGAGTAGAGTATTTTGTGATTTCATGACTTATCATTCCTTATTATCTTTGATGCTATGGGTTTTATCACAAATTTGACAAAGGGGGAGATTGTAAGTGCTATGATTTCATATCCCTTTGGTTGTCAAATTTTATGGTGCCAAAACCTATATCTATGTCTTGTATATCTTGTGTTTTATGTTTGAAGACTAGTCATTGCAATGAAGACATATCAAGACATCGTTTTTCAAGACAAGATCTTAAATGAAGAAAGTTTTCAAGTCTTGGATGAAGAAATCAAGAATAGAAGTTTTCAAGGTTGCATGTTCAAGATTTGATCAAGTTCAAGTTTAATAGAAGATTTTGTCAAGTCAAGATCAAGCTCATGAAAGCCTACTACAAGTTTTGTATATTCACAAGCTTCTCTTAAGGGTCATCTGAGTGAACAGACTTTCAATGTCCATCTCACTTTTAAGGTTTTTTTGACCTTAGATTGACCTTAGGATGGGCTTTACTGTAAGTCATTCCGGATACATAACTCATATATTTTAATATGCTTGTTTGGAGTGTTTTAAGACCAGTCCTAGGGACTTCAAGACCAGTCCTAGCTTTGCTACGACCAGTCTTAAATTTTTCGGGACCAGTCCTAGGTAGTTGAAGATTTTCAGATCTTTCTAGCTGTCCTACGACCAGTCCTGGACATCCTAAGACTAGTCCTGAAAGTTCTACGACTCATACTTCGGCCGGTCATACACCTACGACTCAAACTCCACCAACCGTTTTTCGGATCCTACGACCGGTCGTAGGTGACCCACGACCAGTCGTAGGTGACCATCCAGGACCTGTCTTGGAACTGAAAATCTTATCCCGTGAAAATTTTTTGAAAATCGTTGATGCTACGACTAGTCCTAGGATCCTAAGACCAGTCGTAGACGGGATTTTTCAGGCTATAAATAGCGCACGAACTTCAGAGTTTTAGCACTTCAAATCAATTCTATTCAGGCATTCTTTAGGATATTATCTGAGATAAGTTTGTGTTTATTTTAAGCTACTTTGTGCTTATTTAATATTCCTTTTGCTAGCTTATTTTTATTTGATTTTGATCTACATTCCAATCTTATTAGAAAAGGGGAATTTCTGATATTCCTTCTTCTTGGATTCAAAATCAAATAGATCTAGCCCGTTTGATCTAAAATCAATTAGACTTAGAACCATTCTTAAAGTGAGTATTGGACTTTGAACGTCGAATCGAACTTCTACTCCGATTGGTTCTACCGGGCTTCTTCAAAAGGTGATTCAGGTATTTTACATGTTTTGTAATTTACTTTCTCTGATTTTTATTTGAGATTCGCCAGAAAAATCTCATTGTAGTGGTTATCTGAGGAGAGCCAGAAAACTCAGATTGTGGGGTTTTTGAATTGTGTTAGCCCGAGATCAAAGACATAATTGTGAAGGTTTTAGGTGAACCTGTGAAACCTATTTTGATAGTGCATGCTAATATCCCCTGTGTGAGGATATTAGGAGTGGAGTAGCAATTTGTGTGGCTGTTGGATAACAGTTGGTGTACACACAGGCGAACCACTATATATCGTTGTGTTGTGGATGTGCTTTATTCTTTCATTCAGTTTTGTAGTTTGTGTTTGTGGATGAATGTTGTAATCACTTCAAGCAAGTGTGGATGAATGTTGTAATAACTTAGGATTTATTTTTCGCAAGTTATTTTGATTTCATTACTTATTATTCCTCTTTGGTTTGTGATACAAAGGACGTTCTAGAAATAAGGTTGTCCTACCTTAAACCTCTAGTTTTTGCTGTAAGGTTGTCCTTAGAACTGATAAAGTATTAATCTCTTTATTTTAGGCTATTGTGATTCTTTTATATTCAGCATTGTGCTTTAAATCTTTTATTATTCCGCTGTTATTAGTTTTATTTGACATTGCCCTATTCACCCCCCCTCTAGGGCATATAGCTAGGCCTTTTCATGGAGACATACCATGTAGCATACAGAGGCGAAGTCGTTCAGGAAGCCGCCCTCCGATCGCTCAAGATTCTGAGCGATATCCTCCTCCTTGGCATGCTTGGCAGCCCACGGAGCCAAGCACGCCATGTGATAACCGGGCTCAAACCTCCCACCGCTAGTGCCAGCCTGAGCCGAGCCCTCAGACCCCTCGGCCCCCACCTTGCTGCAGGTCGAGTTTTGACCCTCGGCGTTGACCTCTCCCCTGACTTTGGGGGGGGGGGGAAGCATGTTGTCAGCCACTTTATTGGCCTCCTCCCATTCAGAGGAGAAAGGAACAGCGATGGGGGCCTTGGGGACCACTGCAGGCATCTCCGCCGTGGGGGGAATGGCGGCGATGGAAGCTCAAGGAGCAACAGAGCTTGGCGTGACTGGGGTGCTAGCCTCAGTTACTCGGACAACCCCCGGAGGAGGACGTACCACCGGGCGCAGGACTACCGAGGGAGCCGCGACAGTGCTAGGGCACGGAGAAAGAGCCGACTGGCCCTAGTGTTGGAGCCGCTGGGGTCGGCACGGTGGAAGACTCGCCCATGCGAGGAGCCTCCTTCTTCCGAGTGATCATCATTCGGGGGGCTTCCTTTAGCAACTCCGCCGCGCTCGGAGCTGCCTTCCTCTTCCGTACCCTGGATACCTCGGCCATGCCTGCGAAAGAGAAGATTGTTAACTACTAAATCGCCGAAGGAAAGTTCATCAAAGAGATCAGGGTAGCTTACTGAGAGATGTGGGCAGCGGCTGGGATTTGCAGAGCCCGGACCAGTGGAGGTTGGCCGCAGTAATCAGATCAGCCTAGGAGCGAAGTGCCTCGAACAGCGCCCTGGCCTTTACGATCTGATTCTTCTGGTCCGAGTCTAAGAGCGGCAACCCCTTTGTGAAAGCTGTAAAATAAAAAAAAAGAGGTCATTTCTACGGAAACGTGTGATAACTAAGGCAACAAGCTAAATGCCAGATGAAGTCCGACCTGATTTCGTAATGTGGGTCAGAATACGAGCCGTTGAAGCCCTGAGCTTAGACGTCGGTGCCTCCTAGTCACCCGCCGCCCAGAACCACTTATTCTTTCAGTCCTTGTTGGAAGATGGCAGGTGCATGACTAATCCCGACCCCTTGCTCCCCCGAGTCGTGAAGTAGTACCATGGGTCGTTACTATCATGCTTGACCAGGTACAGGTTCAGCAGCTCCTCTGGGGTCAGCTCGGAGTTACCGACTTGCCTCTAGATAATGTAGGCAGAGATCATTACCCTCCAGGCATTCAGAGTGAATTGCCCGGGGGCCAATCCGAGATGAGCCGCCACCTTCCTGATGAATGGATGTAAAGGGAGTCGGACCCCGCACTGCAGCGCGCAGAGGAAGATGGCCACCTCTCCCTTAGCTAGAGCCCCAGCAACGTCCAAGGGACCAGGAGCCCTTATTTGAACGGAGTCAGGGATCTGGAACTCCGAACGAATCCACTCAATTTGGGATTCTGACATGACAGAACCCCCACGGACTACCTCTGCGGTACGCAGGCTCGCAGGCATTTCAGTGGCGGCAGGGGTCTCGACTAGGCGGGCTCGGGAGGCATTCTTCTTACTAAGTTGCTTGGTCTTTGAACCCAAAGTTTTTTGCTTTCGAGGCGGGGGGTACGGGAGAGTGGCTTCGAAAGGGCCTTCGGAAGACCCGCTTCTGCTCTCGGTACTCCCCGGCTAGGAGTCGTCGTCGTATTCACGAACCATCTCCAGATCAGAAGACATGGCGGAAGGAAAGACGAAGGTTAGCGAGACTCATCGGGCGATTGTTGAAAATCGCTTGCTGCCGGAAACTTCGAATCGGCCGGAATCTCCTCTCGTCGAAAATCGCCTCTTCGGTATGCACTTGTAAATCAGAACCTAAAATGGCAAACAAATGTCCGGAGTGCCTTATATAGGCAGCGAAGGATTTGAGCATTGATGGCAAGCTTTAATGACAGCAGCCGAATCAGCACGAGCCGACCTCCGAGTGCACGTGGTGACACCATATTGGATGTGTACCGAACCGTCGGTACGGCTCTGACATTGGGCAATGCACCTCGATACGCGAAAGGATGCCCTAGCAGTCGGAGCTGTCATAAATACGCCACTTCAAGCCCACGTGGTGACTTCTCATAGGCTGGGGGAGGATCTAGGATCGTAACCGTCGCCATGCGTTAGTCGAAGTGATCAGCACGCGCGCAGTTTAAGATCCGTCATCATTACAATAGAGGGCGGGAGATTTTCTACATGAGTACTCTCCGAGCCCGCAAGCAAACTCGAAGAGTAGGGGGCTTCTGTTATGAGAAATCCAAACTCACGATACAACACTGCTCAGAGTGCCAATCCGAGCTGAGGCATGATCCTTCCGACATGTTTCGGGACGTGACCCATCCGAGCAGATGACATGGTTGAGGCGCGACTCGAAACCATACTCCGATCGGATGATCTCCCACACCGTAATCACTCTGCTCAACGAAGTTAGCCCTGCCAACTATGGTGGGACCAGTTGAGCCGACCAGGCAGATCGGATCGGTAGTATCCTTAGATAAGCCGAGCCGAGCAGACCTTCCGACGTGCGTATCCCGCTCGCCAAACATAGAAACTGCCATAACCGAACTTGGCCAATAACTTTGCTCGCAGATGCGCACGATCCACTAGATACGCTGCGCAATCAGTAGATTGCGGGCAATATCTCCATGATCCTAGAATCTATCTGATCGTGCCGAGATCATCGGATCCAGACCACCCCACAGGCAAGTATAAATAGCACGCATCACCACTTCTACAGGTACGTGAAATTGAGTTCTCCTCTAATCTCTACCCAGACTCTGATTCCCTTGTCCTAACTTAGGCATCGGAGGGTCCTCCGGCTTAGCAAGGGTCACCTTTACCTGTTTTCCTGGTGTAGGTTCCAGGGGTAATACGTGGTGGACGATGTGGAGGGAGGGCCGACCAGATTTTGGCATCAACACGTACCATTTCGTAGATTATCATGACCCTTCTTATTGAATGCTGGCAACCTGTGATCTATAAACAGTGTTTGTGCATGACCCTAAGTCTCATCACATAAATCTAAGCCAGTTCGACTCGAAACTTGTACCCTAGCGACCGCGCCGTCACCGTGGTTCCAACGCAGCGTCTTGTGCACTATTGCGATACCCAGGCCAGGAGATGTGAGCCCACGTTTATCTCGAAGAAATGCCATGCATTTACAAATCCCGAGAGAATCTCTACAACCTATCTCATCAATCAGTCAAGTTAAGTACACATCCCATCTCTAGCCCATAATTTCTTTCTCCCCAATGTAAGCAACTTACCTAAGTCAACTCTCAAGTCAAGTACATCCATCATTCACACATATCACCTCTCCCTTACAACCACCCTCTCTCTCTCTCTCTTTCTCTACTCATTTTCCCAAGCACCAAGAGAGGTGGTTATCCAAACATTCCCAAGGAGAGAAAGCTTTGTGTGTGACCCACTTCCTACCCCAAGATCCCTCATCCTAGCCCTTTAACCTTCATCAACCTCCATCAAATAGAGAGCCAAGGAGTTTGGCATTTCATAGAACTAAGAATATCCAATGGTGGCTGTTTTGTAGGGTTAGGATTTTATTTTTGATGATGGACCAAGTGGGGCCTACCGATTGATAGTATGGATACCACTTTGGACCTTAGGTGTGGCCGATAGCCCACCATGATTCGTATATCCATCCCATGATGGGGCCATTCTCCATAGACCCCATCATGATGTTCAATTTCTTTGTATGAAAAGGGTCATCTAGACCTTACATTTTGGTGGAGAAGGGATCTCCACCATTAATTTTGATAAGTGGGCCCACATGTAATGGGACTCACTTGATGTATGTTATAATGCATTGAAGGGAGGGACCATAGTGTTGGGGTCCCTCCATCACATGATTCTCCTCTCTCTCCTTTTTCCCTTTTTGTAGCCCTCCTTGATGAATGGATTAGATCTACATTGTCCATCAGTGGGCCACGTGTACGTGGGGCCACCTTGATGTATGTGGCTGGTGAGCCACATGTACATGGACCTCACCTTGATGGATGTATTGCATCCCTACCGTCCCGCCATGGGACGTCCAGTTGCATTTACTGCTAGACCATATGAAGAGAAAATAATAACATCGGTTAGTTTTTTTAATAAATAAATAAATATATATAATAACAATAATAATAAATTATAATATATATATATATATATATATATATATATATATATATATATATATATATATATATCATAGTAGGGAGGGTAGCCCATCCACATGGGACCCACCTGATGTGTGGATTTCATCCACACCGTCCATCCATTTGGACGGCACCCACCTGACGTATGGATTTCATCCACACCATCCGTCCATCCATCTAGATTGTGGACCACACCATGATTTATGCATTTTATCTACACCGTCCAGCCTGCTAGACGGTGAGACCCACCTGATTGCATGTGTTCTATCAATGATGTCCGTTTGTTTTGTCCCAACCGTCCAACGGTTTGGACATGGTCGTGGCCCAACTGACATGTATTGATGGACGGTGGGGACCACAACTATACAGCTGTGGTATTGATGTCAACAAATTATGTGGGGCCCGTACATGATATATGTATTTTATCCATGCTGCTGAACTCCACTGTGATGTATGATACTTGGGACCCACTGTCCATTGGCTAGTGTACTTTTACAGCAGCTATATAACTGCTGTATTAACGTGAGCAAGCTTTGTGGGTCCCGTATGATGTATATTTTACATCCAAACCGTCCATCTGCTAGGCCACACTAGCTATGTAGTTGTTGTAGTGACATCAACAAGTGTGGGCCTGATCATGGGTTATGTGTTAGATCCAAACTGTCCATCCACTGGGCGAGTTTGTCTTAAGGGTTGGGAAGAAAAATAAGACAAATCTATCTATCAGACAGACCACACTGCAAAAATTAGAGGATGATTGAACGTCTACCATTGAAACTTGTTTAGGGTTCCAGAAGTTTTGGATCAATATGAAATTTATTTTTCCCCTTAATTCAGGTCTTTGTGACCTAATGAACAGATTGGAAAATAAACATTATGGTGGGCCCTGGAAATTTTAAACGGTGAAAATCATTATCTCCACTGCTATTTGTGGTATGGTCTAGATGATCTTTTGATGTGATTCATTTTTTGGGGTAATGCTCTAAAATGATCTCTAAAAATAGATGAATAGTGTAGATAGTCCCGCTAGGACGATGAGCCCACTTGATGCATATGAGGCCCATTATTACGGCCCATCTTGATGTATATGCAGCCCATCTTGATGTGTATGAGGCCCATTGTTGTGGCCCATCTTGATGTATATGAGGCCCATTGTTGCGGCTCATCTTGACGTATATGAGGCCCATTGTTGTGGCCCACCTTGATGTATATGAGTCATGTTGTTGTAGCCCTTCTTGACGTATATAAGGACCATGAATAAGGCATAAAGAGATGTATGTGAGGCCTTTGTGTGAGGCCTAATGTGATGTATATGAGGTCCATTGCGATGTGTGATTCCATCATGATTTATGTAATAATGTTTTAGACTGGCCATGCCTTGGGAGCAATGATGGTTTGATGTCCACATTGTAAAAGCAATGATGGTTAGATGTCCACATTGTAACTCTCCCTAGGGCCCATTGTTAGGCTCATCTTCCCTCAGTGGGCTAACCCAAACCGTTGGGCCCCCATTAATGACGATACTTTCCACAATCCTTTCAAGTGGACCCCGCCTTAGGATATATGATATACTAGTACCTCGAATAGATTATGATAGTCTAAAATGGACCATTCTATATAAACTTTATACTGATTAGGCCCTATTCTTGTGAGTGGCATGCCGAGTAAGACCGATCATCGCCTACTATATGCTAGTGTACTTAGTCAGTAAGACACACTAAGAATATGCTTAATATAGCATCATGATACATGTCCATATGCATTATTTGTATGCTTGTTATGAGGAGTGTTTGATCATAGCATACGATGTTGGGTTGAGACATTTACGAGACTCCTTATGAGATGGAGTGCCCCACATGATCACGTACGTATGACTCATGCATCTCGCATTTGTGTGACATGATCACTGTACGCCCTAGTGACATCAGGACCATGGCCTCCATAGCCACATCGTGAATGGTCAGATTAGATACCAAAATTTTTGGCTATAACACTGTAGGCACATAGGATGTGCTTGGGTGAAAATCTCAGAACTTTTTTGGTACCAGGAGATGCTCCAACATCTAGACCGAGTGGATACATGAGCGTACGAGTGCCGAGTACCAGTAGGCCACATCTCACATTATGTCGTGGTCAGTTGGAAGGGGGTGTGGCCTTATCCGCCCAAGTGAGGGGGTTATAAGCTAGGTTAAGTTTGACCAGCTCGTAAATGGGTCCGCTATCAATGAGTCAGGTAAGTATTGACAGACTATTGGTCAAGCGGATAGTTTGGTCTCTTCCACTTGCTGGGTTGTGCAGCTAGGGAGGTGGCAGTCAGTGTTGAGTGTACTAAACCCCGGTGATATCCTAGAGAGGAATTGTACTAATATATGCACTTGATATGAGGACGGGCATGCTTGTATTAAATTTGCATATGACATTTGGCTACATAAGCCTCACATCGCATGCCCTTAGTATGGCCGATAGCATTTATGTCTTGCATCGCATAGCCTTGGTGCGACTGATAGTATTCATGGACTTACCAGTATATTTCTACATTACTTTGATATTGCATACTTTGCACTTGCCTTGCGCATACACTTACACCACCCACTTAGATTTTTGTAAGCTTATGCACAACCGTTACGTATAGGTGGCGTTAAATTGCAGCAACGCTAAGGCAAGAGCGTGTGACAGATTATTTTGGAGCTTTTTTATCACCTTGTATTTCCCTTTCCACATTGTACTCAAAATTTTTAATATAGTGGATATTGAAAAGGTTGAGCTCTAAGTCGAGGGGGGGGGGGGGGGGGGAGAGGTGAATAGGACTATGCTAAATTAAAAATAAATGCGGAATTACAAAGACAAATAAAGATAGATAGCAGAATTATAAGCAACCTCAAATGCATAAGTATTGGGAAGTTGATCCAAACTGATTTCTAAGGACAACCTTACACTAAAAACCAAGGTTTATGGTAGGATAACCCTACTAGAATGTTGGTAAGTATCAAAAACTCAAACTTAGAAAGAGGGAAAGGAAATAAACTAAGTTATTACAACATTCACCACAAGTGTATAAAAGGAAATTACACCATTCACCACAAATGCATAAAGTAAATTACAACATTCACACACATAAACAAATACTATCATCCACCACAACTCCAGGAATTATAGTGGTTCGTTTATGTGTACACCAACTGTTAGCAAACAATCACATAACTACTCCACTCCCAATATCTACACCCACAAAATATTAGATCTCACTGTGAAATAAGGTTTTCCAAGGTTCACCTTAAAACCTTCATAATTGAGCCTTTCAAATGGGCTTACACAATTACAAAAACCCCATAATGACTTTTTCCTAGCTGAATCTTACAAACCACAAAAGCAGAAAATTAAAATACTTATCTGAAGATTTTGATGTAGTCCGGTAGAACCAGTTCGATGTAGATGTAGATATTCAATGTCCAATCTCACAAATGAAAGGGTTTTAGGTTTAAATGATTTTTATATTAAATCAACTTAGGCCAGCTTAATTTGATTTTGATCTCAAAGAAGGTAAAATCACAATTCCCTTCTTTAATGAAATAGAGTTAAATGGAGATCACAAAATCCAATACAAAAAGCTATTGAAGAGAATTTAAAATGAGCACAATAAATCTTAACAATTATAGGAACTTATTTCTCAAAGTAATGGCTTGATTATTGTAACGCCTCAGAAAAAATTTATACTTAGACCCGAGTATCGCCTCTAGCAGAAATCATTTAGAACCTAATCCCTTAGAAATTAAATATGTATTAGCTAGCGCTAAACTAGATTACATGTGAAATTAGCACCAATCGCTTTTAATACGATCTGTAAGATCCAAAACCTATAGAATCATTGATGCTATATTACCCTGAAATATAAGATCCAACTCTAAACCCTGTTGCTCCCGGGAGTACTTTGAAACTTCGTATCGGACCTAAGTCGCACGTTAAAAGTCTGATAGCGATGAACTTAAACCAGTATGATCGCTTAGTTAGACTTGACTATCACCTCGAAAATCAAGGCCAAACGATGTCCTGAGACCATTTCCTTGAATCCGGAGTGAAGAGAGTGAGAAAGCGAAGATTTTTAGAAAATTAAATATGATTTTAAGTAATCTGAGATGTGTCGCTTGCACATTATTTTTAAGCATTCTGATCGTTAGATTTCAACGCAAATTCATCCTCGTATCAGGATAGGTGGCCCATACATGTCAAAGTACTTGTGGCCTTGATTGAATTTCGGTGACTGTTGAATTGAAACCGGTTTACCACGGACGATTTGGAAACCCGATCAGACTGAAAACTTAACTTTCTTAAGATCAAATACTACTGAGCTAAGTCCGACCGCATCGGATAAGAGGACCTCCAGAAGTGCTCCGTTGGACCAGAAAGAGCCCGATTTGGTTATAACCTAAGTATACCTTGGCCCAAAGGCTATTTTCATTAATTTTAGGCTTATAAAAAGGCCTTAAACCCTCATTCACAAATCCCATACAAATTTTCTAAGCTCTAGCTAAGTGAAGAGAGAGAAAGGAGAGAGAAAGTAAGAGAGAACCTATTGTTTCTCTGTGGGATTCTTCCCAGTTCTTCTACGTATCGATCCTGCGTATCTGAATCATTATTTCAGCGATTATGATTCTGTTCTTGGGTAATTTAATCAAATCCTAACCTGATTTGGAGCTTAGAATAGCTGTAGTGAAGTTATAGCTAACCTGTTTCATGCTTTAGGTAGCGTATCCGCCGTTGATGAAGACTTAACATCTGAATCATCTCTATTTCACATTTTCTGGTTTAAGGTGCAGACTATATACATTTAGGTTATAGTTTTCAAGGCTTTCAATGTTAGATAATGATTTTTTCATGTTGTGAATGCTATTACACATGCCAATCGCGCTATCTATTTTGATTTACGTATATGTATAATCTATGTTATAAATAGAGTATTTCATGTATATGCTAGAATACCCGTATACATATGGAATTTGCTGTTATGATTGCCATGATTCTTTGTCATTGATTCATGAACGCTATATATGTGATGACTCCTTGATGAAAGGAATCGCCCCATTATGCTGTATGGTCGACATACGTGATGTATGTCAAATAGTGTAGTCTAAGTGTTTGTATAAATGCTTGATTGAGTTAGTAGTTAGTAAAGTGTGATTTTTAAGGTTGTCGAGATATGAATCTTAATCACATTACCTAAGTATATGATTTCCTCCATGGATTTATTAGCCTAAATCATTCATGTTAATTGTGTGTATGATTTCCTTCATTTATTGTATTTATGTTGAAGTTATACTTCATAAATGTTCATATGAATGTAGGATATGAATCATATGCCTATTATTGAACTTGTATGTGATTGGGGCTGTATTACAGTCTAGGTAATCAGTAACCGTTCTTCAAATGATGGTTGAGGTCATTTTCGCCGCGCAGGATGAGTTTAACGAATCCGAGTCGTGCTTGGGATGTTCGACAGTGGTTAGGCCACACGGAGTGCTTATGCATTCCATGTCGTTCAACTCAACGTATGCTTGGCCTAGTTTAGTTTATTTACTAACCCGATTGACCGATGTTTATTCATCATATTTGGTCACTTCTGTTTGAATCTAAGGCACTGAACTCACTAGTGAAACTCCCGTTAACCTTGGTACCATGATCCCCTAAGACTCATGAGCCGGACATGGTGGTATGGGATGTCGTGGTCGAGCTGTAGGCCTATGCTGGGGCGACGAACCTCCCCGTAGTGAGCAGTGAGCACCCTACTCTCGTGAGCCGATTATGGTGGTATGGGACACTATATTCGTGTTGTCGGCCTACATTGATTGGTGACGAGCCCTCTATAGTGACCTCGAGTATATCCTGACACTGCATAAGGGCGATGAGCCTTATTGTAGTATTTAGGATATAACTAGACTTGTATTGATTGGTGACGAGCCCTTTACAGTGATCTAGAACCATAACATTGTATGAGATTTCCTAAGACTGACGAACCTAGAATGGATCAATGTTTGGGAATTGATATAAGGGAGGTGTCTTAGCTTTCCAATCCTGTGATATGAAAAGGACTAATATGAACTTCGTAATCATACTCATGACATCGCACTGCATGTGCCATTGGCGTTAGTGTGAGAGTACGGTGATAGTGATTCATGCCGCGATCGTTAGACGTTGTCACAAGAAGGAGTTTGTGGTGAGGGCATGCATCATTATTTCATATCTTTCTTGCATTAACAAAAGTATCTAGGATATGTTTGATTATACTGCTTTATCATTACTGCTTGATTGAATTGATAACATGTTAACATTTGGTGTATAGTTCCACTGAGTTAATCACTCACTACCACGTTCTGGGACGATGCTTAAACAACAACCAGACTCTGACTTAGCTGCAGGTGACGGTGATGCCTGCAAGGCAGAGCCATAGTTTGACGAGGATGAGGAGGCTTTCTCGTTCATGCAGTTCTCAGGCGGGTTCATGTGAGCCTTGTTCTGATTGGCGGGGATTCTGTGATATGATTATGTTGATTTTTCATAGTTTTTGACATGTATTTTGATACACAGTTGTAATTATTGCCCTGGGCAGAGCACACATCTTATGGGGATTATTTTTGGTTTATATATGTACTTAAGTCTTTCGCTTGCATTTTCTCACAATCCCTGAATTATATCTGCTGATTTGGCTTAATCTACTTCATGTTTATGCACTAATACAGACAACATACATCCATCATTATTTATGTTGCATAAGTGATGTTTTGGAACTCGGGAGCTGAGTTATGCTTGACCCCCGAATTTCAGGGCATTACAATTATGCTTGAAATGTGTAACACCCTGAAAATCGGGGGTCGTGTATAAACTCAACTCCCGAGTTCCAGACCGTCACTTATGCAACAAAAATGGTTATGATTCGATGTTGTCTGATTTAAAGCATTCACATGAGTAAAAGTATACCAAAACTGCAATTCATACTTCAGATCCAGTGATAAAAGCAAGCGGAAGACTAAACAAGATATATATCACTGTATGGAAAAACAAAGTAATCTCAACTGTCTCAAAAGTATGACTACATCTCTGAGTCTCATATACATGTACATAACAAAAGAATAATGTTCAAAAAGAAAAGTCCCACTGATGTCCCCTCGATCCAGGTCGCCTACGGGAAGCCGTCATGATACTGCATATACGAGAACTCATCCTGGTCCTCGTCAATCTCCGGCTCCACCTCCTGGATCTCGTCGTCACCTGCAACTACAACAGGGTCTGGTGGGTGTTGCAAACACCATCCCGTAACGTGGGAATGAGTGATCAACTCAGTGAAATCATAGAGCAAAGATTAGCATGTTCACAATTCAATCACGCGATAATAGTAAAGCAGTAAATCAGACAAGTCCTAATACTGTTGTTAATGCAAGATGATATGACGTGATGTATGCCCTCACCGACGATTACCCTCATACGGCAACATCTTACGACCGCGGCATGCCACACTCCCTAGAGTGCTCCACATCTTCCAGGCACATGCAATGCTATGGTGATATGATTACTAAGTTGTTATTAGTCCATTCAAACAGCAGGATTGGGAAACTAAGGTACCTCCCTTGTATCAATCCCAACACGGATCCTGTCTAGGGTCGTCACTCCTAGTAATCTCATACGATGTACATTTCGTAGGTCACTGCAAGGGCTGCCAGGGCTGTTGCTCGCACTCGTTGCACCGCTCCCCCATCACCTTATCAATACAGGCCTACTGTACTCTACTGCACGGAAGGGTCGTCGCCTCCCATGAACTCAGAATACGCTCGCGGTCACTACAAAGGGCTCGTCGCCTGATCAGTGTAGGCCGACAGCTAGAATATAGTGTCCCATACCACCATAATCTGCTCACGAGTCAAGGTGCTCACTGGTCACTACGGGGAGGTTTGTGGCCCCAGCGTAGGCCGACAGCTCGACCACGGTGTCCCATACCACCATGCCCGGCTCATGAGTCTTCGTGGATCAAGGTACCACGGTTAATAGGGTTTACAATGGTAAGTTCAGTACCCTAGGTTCAAGCAGTTATGATACATACAAGGTGAACAAACATCGGCCAGTCGGGTTACTTGACGGGCTCGACTAGCGCGATCGCATCTCGAATTGAACGACATGAAGTGCGTAAAATACTTCGCGTGGCCTAACCACTGCCGCCAACTCTCAACACGAATCACATTCATCGACGCGTCGTTCGTGGCTATGACCAGTCAGCCACGAATTCGCTCGGTTACCGACTGCCTGGACTAAGTCAAGTCCCACACATCTATGGAATTACATTAACACTATAAAAAGGTATTGGAATTGAAATACATCATGTGAGCATGTTAGCACATGTTATAACATTCAACTTAAGCAAATCATCAAGGCATACTTCCCATGCATATTCAACTTAAGCAAATCCTCAAGTACATACATTCCATGCATGTAATGAAATCATGCATTTTGTCAACATGTAGAAAATCATTTAGGTCAGCATAATAATTGAAAAATCAATCACAAACTATCAAATAACATCATTTAATTCAATACATACTAATACAAGCATTTATACAAACACATACACTACACACTTAAGTCTACATATAGTATGTCGACCCAAAGTGTGCAACTAGGCGAATCTCTTCGCCAAACTAATTATGCACGCATTCCTAACTTCCTAATGCGACAACAAACCATGTCAATCACATCAGCAAAATATGAATGCAAACAGTACTTCCTACAAATGACTAAAATGCCCTAAATCTCATATTCTTCGTTAGCTTACGAAACGGGAAACGGAGAGCATTTTGTACATGTCAAACGGCGATGCCGTCAAGAATCTACTATTAAACGACATTGAAAGCGTTGGGAACCGTCAATCAAAGCGTCTAAAATCCTCACCTAGTGTCTTGTAGACTCGGGAATTGAAGCGGAGTGTATATGCTTCGTCTACGACGAGTAAGGAGCCTAATACATAAGATCCATAAGCTACATCGCTATGGAAACAAGGAAAACTCAAATCACCAACTATTTAGGGTTTTTACTTACCTAGGATTGCGGTGGAATCGCCGGGAAAGCGGTAGAGGAGTGTTGCTTAAGCATGTGCAACACGTAGCACAAGCGGCGGGAAGAACTCTCTCACTCTCTCACAATCTCTCACTCTTTTTCTCTCTCCCAAGCTAGGGCTTCTCTCAAATTCGGATGGGAGAGAGGAGTGAGGGTTTCAACCCCTTTTATAGCCTAAAACATTCCCAAAATAGGCTTGGGAACAATGTTTACTTGGTGCCTAACCAAATCGGGGCCGTTTCGGTCCAAAAGGGCATTTCTGGAGGTCCCCTGGCCAAATGCGATCGGACTTAAGCTCATGCATACTAGATCTAGCATACATCCAGTTTTCAGACCGGTTGGGTTCCCAGATCGCACGTGGCGGCCCAGTTTCAGTTTAACGGTCACCGCACCAAGATCAGGCCTATAAGTCTCGTGATATATAATAGATATTTTTCCTGATCCAAGGGTGTAATTTGGCTGTATTCTGACGGTCAGAATGCTTAATACTGATGCGTCAAATTTGTGTGCCAGATTTGAATTTGAAATTCCAACTATGTCCCTATTCACACTCTCTTCGGTCCGGGCTCAATGAAATATCCCGTGATCATCGGTTTGACTTGATTTTTGGAATGAGTGTCAAGCCCAGCTAGACGGTCCTAACGGTCTAAGATAGGAGGTATCGGACTTTCGACGCGCGGTCTAGATCCAATACAAAGTTTCAAGGAGGTCCCGAGAACAAACCGGCTTAGAGCTTGATCCGAGGCTTTAGAGCATTATAGCACCCTTAGTTCCACTCGCTTCGGGCCTTGTAGAACGTATTTAAAGTGATCAGGGACCATTTCCCAGCTATTCTAACGTTGCACTAGCTAACCTAGTCACATTTCCTAAAGGAATGAATTCTACGCAATTTCGGGTCGAGTTGGTACTCGAGCCCAAGTATGGATTTTTCACGGGCGTTACAAAATGAATGAAAAAATCTGAGATTCATCCTCTATTTATAGGTAAAAATAATGTTCACTCGATTAGTTTTAGGGTCAATTCGACTGGTCAAAGGACCAACCACATTTCAAAATTTCTGACGCGATAAGATAAGATCATTACTTGACTGGTCAAGTGGCTTGCTCGACTAGTTGAGTGGCCTGCTCGACTGGTCAAGTGGGGCCAAAAAACCTTGCTGGACTTTGAGTCGAGTACTGTATAACTGGTTGAGCACTGTTCACTCGACTAGTTGAGCACTGTATACTCGACTGGTCGAGGATCCAACCGAAAATTTTGAAAATTCACAACAAATCTTGAACTGGTCGAGAAACTTTTTAGACTGGTCGAGCCAGTGCTTGGATTAGTCGAATAAAGGCTAGGACTAGTCGAGGGAATGACCTATAAATTTATGTAATGACCCAAATAAAATATGCACTACGACCTATCCTATGGTCAATTTAGGGTCATCCATACCTTGTTTGTGAGTTTAAACCATCAAAACTTCGATCGCTTCGGTAACTCATTCACTTAAAATACATGATGCTTATATTCCAATTCTTGAACTTAAGCTTGAGCTAGGGCTTGAGTTCTTGATTCTTTAAAGTAATAACAAGGAGTTTTTAACTTGAACTTGAGCCTTGAACTTTTTTTCTTGCACTTGAACTTGTAATCCTTGAACTTCAACAACGTTTTTCAACTTGAATACGTAGAAAAGTTTGGCAATGACGAAGATGACTCACAATGCATGAAGTTGATCTATCCATCTCATTAAAACAAGATATAGATTCTAAGTAGTTTGAAACAATAAAAATTGATAACTCTGGGTTCTAGATTTACAAGATAGCATTTACAATTTCCCTCTTTATCAAATTTATGACAAAACTGACTAAAGAATCATGCACCAGTTCAATAAAGAATCATGCACTAGTCATGCTATAACAACTCCCCCTCAATCTAGGCGAGGTGATCTATGGAACCTGTATTAATCAAATACATATCGTTAAAAAAAATACACTACAATATATTCTACAATCACACTCTCACCAACAATCATCATATATATTCTACAATCACACATCTCCCCAACAATCATTATATAACATATATCATCAAGAATCATATCACATTCTCCCCCTTTTTGTCACAATATGACAAAGGAAAGAAAAATAAATAGATGATTTAAGAAGATATGAGAAGAATATGAGATAAGAGAGCAAATAGCATAAACATGTCTACAAATTAACATCTAAATATCATCATTAAGCATAATAACATGTTCAAAATATCGTCATGAAACATAAACCAAACATGTCCAAGTACTATTCAAGCATAATAAAGTTAAGAGTTATTACAAATCCAAAATGAATAATTACTAGTCAGAACTAGAAGATGGGGCAGGAATAAATGGATTAATTTGATGTAATCCCTTGTTAATGCGTCAAAGGTATTCGCGCATATATTTGATTTGAGTCTCTTGGGAGACATGTAAACCTTCTATCTTTTCCTCTAAGGTTTTCAACCACTCATTAAAAGCAGGATCAGCCCCTGGATCAAATTCTAATTTATCAAAGATACTATCCATAGTCACATCATCAGGGGGTAGAGCATCTTCCTCTCCAGCTTCTTCAGTAGCTCCTCTAGCATCCATATCAACTTGGCTAGGAGCCAACTTCAAATTCATCTTGTTAATGTTGGAATTATTGAAAGGAAGATGAGTAATAGGAGCTTCTCCAGTAGGCATGACCACATAACAATGAATAGCAAGCGTGGTCATTAAGTAAGCGAAAGGTATATTGCTATGTCCCGGATGGAGATGAAATTGAATTAGCATATAACAAATTAGAGATGGAAGACACATTTGAATACCAAAAATAACTGAGTGAAGAATGCATACTAAGAAGTTAATCCAGTCTTATTACCAGATCTTGGGTAAACATTCGACATAAAGATATGATGAAGAATTCTGTATCTGGGTAACATATGCTTGGATTAAAGCGCAATCCCATAATTCCAATCCAAGTCCATGTTGCATAAAACTCTAGTTAACATTCATTTCTCAAATTCATTTAGTTTCTCGGACCATGTGGTAATTGGATGCCCTTCATAATTAACAGGAATATCCATCAAGTTAGAAATCTAGTGACGATCTACTGAAAATGTGTAACAGCCTACACCCACACTGTATGATATTGTCCACTCTGAGCACAACCCACACAATTTTATTCTCGGAGTTGCCCCCAAAAAGCTTCATATAGTATAGGGTAGCAATTCCACATATAACCACTATTACTTCAGACAACTCTTCCGATGTGGGTTAAGTTATGCTATAATCAATGCAACAGTAGCTCGCCCAGGCATCCAGCCTCACCCACATTGTACCCACTCACATTGAAGCAGTGACCGGAGTGTCACATTATCCCCCACCGAGGGCAGACCTGTCCTCGGCTCTGATACCATTTGTAACGGCCCATGCCCACACTGTATGATATTGTCTGCTCTGGGCAGAGCCCGCACGGTTTTATTCTTTGGGTTGTCTCCAAAAGGCCTTATACAGTATAGGGTGACAACTCCACATATAACCACCATTACTTCAGACAACTCTTCCAATGTGGGTCAAGTTATGCTACAGTCAACTACAACAGTAGCTCACCCAGGCATCTAGCCCCGCCCACATCATGCCCACCCACATTGAAGTAGTGACCGAGGCATCACAAAATGTACCTTTTCTAAACATAATAGTGAAGGTTAAATTTTCAATAGACACATCACCATTACAAGCAAACATGACCTGAGCAATGGACCGATATGCGGCTCCGCCCCAATTCAATATATTAGCCCATCTTAAAGCCTCAAGGAGGGGAACGATATTGAAAGGACTCAAATGGTTGGAATTGACAGTTCACTCAACAACGATGTTGTGGAGATGAATATCCCGTACATATTTTGGGTCCTCTTCAGGAGGTCGAAGAGTACGCACCAAAATTGATGTGGATTGGGAAGAAGAAGGACCATGAGTGATTCTCTTCTTATATTTACCTTCCATTTCAAGATGCACAAAATGAATATAAGAAGAGAATAGAAGGTTTCACACAAATAAGATTTTTTAGCAAGATAATTAAAGAAACCACTAGAAGCCTTGAAATAAACTTCAAAATCAAGAAAATAGAAGTGCAAAGATCGTAAATTTGAAAGGAAAATGGAAAAGATGCACTCACTAAGTTACATTCGAAGGCGGGTTCAACAAGTCATGGAAAGGCTGTTGGAGAAGATGGAGAAAGTGAAAAAAAAAGTGGTTTTTCTCATCTTAAATGCAGCCTACACGCGTTACTCGACTAGTCGTGTACATACTTGACTGGTTGTGCCACGACTGGTCAAGTGTGTGCTCGACTGGTCGTGTAGACCCAAAAATGTGCAATTTTATTAATTTTTAAAATCCAATAAAATTTTAAAAATAACAATATACAATATGATACAAGAAGACACAATAATTTCAAATCACATTACTCATACCAATATCCATTTTCAATTTAGTGAACCTGTTTCTATCAAGTGGCTTTATGAAAATATCTGCAAGTTGATTTTCAGTTCGAACATAATCTAATGAAATAATTTTATCTTCCACTAATTCACGAATATAATGATATTTAATGTCAATATGGTTAGTTCTTAAATGTTGGATTGGATTTTTAGAGATGTTAATTGCGCTAGAATTATCAAAATATAGAACCATAGAATCTTGCACAAGTCCATAATCATTTAACATCCTCTTCATAATCATTTAACATCATCTTCATCCACACAAGCTGAGTGCATGCATTACCAGTTGGAATATATTCAGCCTCAGTTGTGGATAGCGATACAGAACTCTGTTTCTTACTATGCCATGCAACTAAGTAGTTCCTGACATAAAAACATCCACTGCTAGTAGACTTGCAGGCATCAATATTACCAGCCCAATCAGCATCCGTATAATCAGCTAATTGAACATTAGTATCAAGTGGATACTAAAGGCCAAGATTGGTCAAACTTGTGACATATCTCAAAATACGCTTGATAGTAATCAAGTGAGATTCTTTAGGATTAAATTGATACCTAGCACCAATACCTACGCTGAATACTATATTAGGTCGGCTCACAGTTAAATATAATAAACTACCTATCATACTATGATATAATTTAAGATCTACACTTTTACCTGTTGAATCCTTAAAGAGCTTAAGTGTCGTACTAATAGGAGTATCATAGTTTTTACCGCTCTTAAATCCAAACTTTTTCACCAAGTTTAGAGCTTACTTGGTTTGAGAAATAAAGATTCCATCAGCAAGCTGTTTCACTTACAGAACTAAAAAGTAGTTCAATTCTCCTACCATACTCATTTCAAACTTGGACTTCATTAATTTTGCAAACTCAACAGACATGTTGGAACTAGTAGATCTATAGATAATGTCATCAACATATATTTGTACTATAAGAATGTGATTATTGTATTTCTTTACAAACAGTGCCTTATCAACACTCCCCATTACAAAATTATGACTCAGTAGAAACTTAGTCAACTTTTCGTACCATGCCCTAGCAGCTTGTTTTTATCTGTAGAGTTCATTTTTCAACCGATAAACATGATTAGTATGTTTAGGATCTTTGAAACTATTAGGCTATTCTACATATACTTCCTCATGCAGATCATCATTCAAGAAAGCACTCTTGACATCCATTTGATAGATTTTGAAAATTTTATAACAAGCAATGGATATGAACAGTCTGATAGATTCAAGACTAGCTACTAGGGCAAAAGTTTCATCATAATTGATGTCTTCTATCTGAGTGTACCCTTATACAACCAGTCTAACCATATTTCTTATAATGTTACCTAGTTCATCAGATTTATTTTCATAGATCTACTTAGTTCCAATTATATGTTTATCATCAGGTCTAGGAAATAAATGACATACATCGTTTCTTATAAATTAATTAAGTTCATCTTGCATAGCTGTAATCTAGTTTTCAACAGTAAGTTCTTCTTTTACATTGGCCGGCTCAATCTGGGAAGTGAAGCACACATAGTTACATATGTTTTCTAGTTGTCTACGAGTGCACACATCAGTGAGAGGGTTCCTAAGTATTTTGATCAGTTGGATGGTCTTTAACTAACTGCAGTTCAGTGTCATTTTGACTAGATGAAGAGTTCAAATAATGAGACTTCATCATCTTCTAAACTAGAGACAGGTGTATTCAGGTGATCATCTATAACCACATTAATGGATTCCTGAATTACACCTGTCCTCTTATTGAGAACACGATATGCTTGACTATTTAGCGCATATCCTAGGAAAATACCCTTGTCACTTTTAGTGACGAGTTTTCTCAAATTTTCTCAGTCACGTAAAATATGACATTTGCTGCCAAAAACTTGAAAGTATTTGACCGTTGGCTTCTTATTGAACCACAATTCATATGCAGTCTTATTATTTGATTTTCTAGTATATACATGGTTAGTAATATAACAAGTAGTGTTCATAGCTTTAGCCCAAAGATTTTTAGGAAGTTTCATGCTATTTAACATAACGTTAGCCATCTTTTGAAGCATAGTTTTTTCTTTCAACAACCCCATTCTGTCAAGGTGTCTTAGGAGAAGAAAATTCATGCGATATCCCGTGATCGCTATAGAACTTCTCAAAACTACTATTATCAAATTCGGATACATGATCACTTCGTATTTTAGTACCATGTGATTCCTTCTCAGTTTGGATATGCTTGAGTATCATTTTCACTTCATCGAGAGTTTTAGATTTCTCTCTCATAAAAACTACCCATGTAAACCTGGTAAAGTCATCAACTATTACCAGAATATATTTCTTACCACCTCAAGTCTCCATTCTAGTAGGTCCAATGAGATCCATGTGGAGGAGTTCAAGGGGTTTGGATGTAGCACTGGAGTTCACTTTCTTGTGAACACTCCTAGTCTGTTTTCCAATCTGACATTCGCCAGAAATTTTATCCATTTTCTTTAACTTGGGTAAACCTCTTATTACATCACCTTTGCTCAGTATATAAAGATTATAGTAATATACATGTCTTAGGCATTTATGCCATACATCGGTCTCATTGGTTTGGACCATGTAACATGATAACTTAGACCAGCTTGAATTACTGACTATATAGTAGTTCTCAGATGTTCTGCGGCCAGTCAATATCACAGAACCATTCCCATTAGAAATCTCACACCCTTGATTGGTGTATTTAATGCTAGGTTTATTATCATAAATTTGAGAAATGCTTAAGAGATTATGCTTAAGGCCCTTTATAAACAATACATCCTCAAATGGAGGAAGACTAAAGAGTTAAACCGTACATTGGCAAATAATTCTGCAATTGCTACCATCACCAAAAGTGACTGAACCATCAGTCATATCTCTAAGATTGGTAACAAATCTTTGTCACCTGTCATGTGTCTAGAGCAACCACTATCTAAGCATCACTTTGATTGACTTAAAGCCTTGAAAGTGGTGTGGGCAACTAGACAAACATCCTTAGGAACCCATTTTATTAAGTTTTGGGTTTTGGAGCATTGTTGGTTTTTCTATTCTTGTAGTTGTTATATATTCTACCATTCGAGTTAGATTTTAGAAGCTCTTTAGGTAAATCTACAATTTTCTCAGCTAAGGGGCTATGATTCTGATTTTTATAATTAATATGGTTGCTTTTAAGTTTCATAGCCTGAAAAGTTTTAAGATTTTTAAAACTATTTTGATTTAGACTTTTCCTTTTTGAGTTAGAGGACTCTCCTTTAACAAACTTAGGAGGAGTAGGCTTACATTTAAGAGGTGTATTCTTATCATAGCCCAGACTAGATCTATCGCCACATTTCCTTAATCCGATTAGCAATTTTTCTAGTTTAGGATCACCGTAGGCATACCTCTAAGTATCCTTCGAACTCAAGAGAGAAGAGACTTCTAGTTTTAGTTTTTCAATTTCAGATTTTAGATTTTTAATTTAGGATGTTTTGAAATCTAAATCATACTTAGCTTTTTCAAAATTATCAGAAAGATGCGATTTTTTTAAAACTAGATTATCAAAATATTCTTTTAGTTTTAAAAACTTTTCTTTTTGAAGTTTTAGTTTTAGTTTTTCTGAGATAGTCAGAAAATCTCAGTGTTGGTTTTTCTGAGATAAGCCATAAAATCTTAATGAAGGTTTTTACTTATGATAGCCTGGTAAAATCACAACTGTATCAGGTTTTAAGGTAACCTCGAGAAAACCTTATTCATAGTGAAAGCCAAAATTACATGGAGAGTAATTGTGGGAGTGAAGTAGGTGTCGTTATTTGAGAACAGTTGTTGACACACCAAACCACTATAATTCTCTGTGTTTACAGTGAATGTTTTTACCTTTCAAGTGGTGAATGGTTATAATTTCATTTCAGTACAAGTGGTGAAGATTGTAATATTTATTTATTTACTCTTGCTAAGTTTGTGATTTTGATTTTAATAAGCATTCGTGAAATAAGGTTGTCTTGCCTAAACTTTTTAGGTGAAGGTTGTCCTACGAATCAATTAAAATCAACATTTCAATACGTAAGCAATTGAGATCTATAATTTATTTACTATTCAACACTTTATTCGATTATTTGGCATAGTCCTATTCAACCCCCCCCCCCCCCCCCTCCGGACTTCTTTAGCTCTCCTTTTCTATAATGCTTAATGGGTATATTTTATACATGTGTAGTGTAAGGTAAATCTTAAAATTGTGGTTTATACCATTGGTACTGAAGTATGAATGTAAGACAAGTTCTTAGAGGGGCAACGAATAGGATTTTTCATTTATTTTTCCAATTTAAAAATCCTAATTTCCTAACATAAACTGCTTAGCACTTAAACTAAGCAAGGAAACATTAATCTAAAGGCTTCCAAGCTAATAGAGGATCCAATGACATAGGCTATTTAAGATATGCAAATTAAGTGACTAGACAATAGCATATTGAACATGTGTGTATGGAATATTGTACCTATCAATCCTAGGCATTCATTTAATCATGCATATACAATTAAGCATTCAAACACATAAGCATATTTAAACATATGCGCAAATAACAATTCTAAATATAAGCATTTATAGTGGTTCGGCTACATGCCTACTCCACTCTCAGCGGATGCACACTCTCCTAGAGTGTACCAGATTTCACTATTGATGGTTTTAAATCAGGTTCACCATTAACCTTTTCAACCCCACACAAGGACATAACAATTTATGCCCTATACAAGAGAAAAGGTCCTACACAAGAACCTAGATTTAGGCCACACAGGAAAAGGTCTTACATAAGGGCCTAAGTTTTAGGCCACACAGTCCAACGTCCACATAAGGGCCTAGGTTTAGGCCACAAAGGCCAAGGTCCTGCACAAGGGCCTAATAAGGAGCCTACATAAGGTAGCCTTAAATGCCTACACAAGGCAACGACTGTCACGCCCCAAACTCGGGAACCGGGCTCATAGAATTCTTGATCACCGAATTTGATGCCAACAGCCTCCACAGTATCACATTCTCGGTTTCTAATGCCTATACGCAAGATTCCGATCATGGGATCTTACAAGGAGGATTTTTAGTGTGAATTTTTTTTATAAAGGAGTATAACCACAAGCATAACCAAGTCAAGAACAACATCACCACATATCCACTATAATAAGTCATTGAGTACAATGTGGAAAAGGAAAATACAAGAATAATGAAAACTCCAAAAGAATCTGTCGCACACTCCTGCCACTACACAGCTATGTCCTCGCGTCACTTGCGCACAATGATCGCGCATAAGTTTATAGAAATCTTAGAGGGTGATGTACGTGTGTGCGCAATATATGTGCTAAGTATGCAATATTAGAGAAATGCGAAAAATGTAGTCATGTCATGAATATTATCAGTCGTACTAAGGTTATATGATGTAAGGCCTTCGTGGCCACATGTCATATGCAAGATGCATCCCAAGCATGACAGTCCTCATCTAAATCTACATATTAATACAGTTCCTCTCTGGAATATCACCGGGGTCTAGTGCACTCCACATGGACTGCCCCTCCCCTAGGCACACAGCCAAATGAGCGTAAAAGACCTCACTACCCACCTAGCCAGTATTAAGCCAATATCTACCCATCTCGTTAGTAGTGGATCCATTTTTAAGCTGCTCAAACTCAACCTAGCTCTACGATATATGCCTCGGGCGGCCTATTAGTATTCGGCTCTCAGGCACTCATGTATCCACTCGGTCTAGACATTTGAGCAACCTCTGGTAAATTAAGGCTTTAGGGACTTTCACCCAGGGACATCCATAGCGCCTAGTGCTAGAACTAATATTTTTAGTATCCAATCTGACCATCCATAATATGCCTGTGAAGGCCACAACCCTGATATCGCTAGGGCGTAAAATAATCATGTCACTCAAATGCGAGATGCATGAGTCATACTATCCAGTCATACACCAATCCTGCGCATATTGCGTGCTCATGTGGGGCAACTCCATCTCTTAGGAAGTCCCAAAACAATCAGCCCAATGACATATGCTATGATCAATCCCTGAAAGGGCCTAGCTATATGCCCTAGAGGGGGGGGGGGGGTGATTAGGGCAATGCCAAATAAAATATATAACAGCAGAATAATAAAAGAAATAAAGCACAATGCTGAATTAAAAATCAATCTCAATAAACTAGATTTAAGAGAATGATACTATATCAGTTCTAAGGACAACCTTACACTAAAAACCAAAGGTTTAAGGTAGGACAACCTTATTTCTAGAACGTCCTTCGTATCACAAACCAATGAGGAATAAAAAGCAAAGCAACCAAAATAACTTACAGAAATAAATTCTAAGTTATTACAACATTCCCCTCACTTGCTTGAAATAAAATGATTATAACATTCATCCACAAATACAATCCACAAAACTGAATGAATAACGAAATGAAAGAATAAAGCACATCCACAACACAACGATATATAGTGGTTCGCCTGTGTGTACACCAACTGTTATCCAACAGCCACACAGAATGCTACTCCACTCCTAATATCCTCACACAGGGGATATTAGCATGCACTATCAAAATAGGTTTCACAGGTTGTAAGACCCGTATCCTAGACCGTATCGTTTGGTAGACTTCCGTGGTCTTCCCAATCGAATCCCAGCAACCTCGATCCTTAACCGGTATTTGCGCGCAACCCTGATTCACACGTCGTTAACCCGAGTCGACTCAACCCGATACTTGTACCCTAGCGACCGCGTCATCGCCGCGGTTCCGAAGGCGCGTCTTGCGCGCCGAGGCTATACCCAGGCCAGGAGATGTGGGCCCGCGTTCAGTTCGAGAAAACACTACGCGTTGCAAGTATCAAGGGAATCTCTATGAAACATCCCATCAATCCTATCAATCAAAGTACACATCACCAATTAATGCTAAGTACAACTACCCTCCCCAAAAGTCAACTTTTCTTACAACAAAAGTACTCCCTTACATCACTCACCATCCCTCTCATCCCATCACTCCACCTCACCCTTCTCTCTCTCATTTTCTCTCTTATCATTCCAAGAAAACTCCCATGGAAGCAAGCCACGTCCAAGCTCCCCATGAGAGAGCTAATGTGGCCCACCTTCCTACCATAAAATCCAACCCTTGGACCATCATCTCAACCGTTGAAAATGTCCTCTTGGAGCTCTAGAGTGCATAGCCGGAAGAAGGAAGAAGAGATCTCGAAGTGGGTGCTTCTCTCTCTCCCTATCTTTGTTTTCATTTTTATGTGATAATATAGCTATGTGTCCCACTTAAATGAACCCCACCCTGAAGTATGCATTTTTCTCAAGCCATTTGGTAGGTGGGGCCCACCTCAAAATGTTTTATATGGAACCGTCCAGCGTCCCTGGACGCTAGACGCGGCTACACACTAAGTATAAGGTGGCAGAGGCGTGTTCTGATGGTAGCAGAAGAAATAAAATAAAACAAAAAAATGTGTCAGCTTGATTTTAAACTTTTGAGTGGGCTATTCATGTAAGCCCCACCTTAATGTGTGAATATAATCCACACCGTCCATTCCATCCACCACCTCATTTTAACCGTTGAGCCACAATTTGGAGTTAATCCAACTTTCTGGTGGGCCATACCTTAGAAAACAGCCATTTTCACCAATTAAATTCATTTAAAATTTTCTACATGCCTAAAAATACCCAATATTGGACTTGATCTGTTGGTCATAGACTATAGAACCCATTGAGTGGGGTGGATTCTTCTGACGTGGGCCCCACACGCGAAAAACCACGAGAAAGCATTTTCTTTTAAAAAAAATATATATATATATATATACCTGCAGCAGCCCTGCCGCTGACGTCCAGTGGACGGTCGACCAGTGACCATGAGTCCCAGCCATGGGCCCCACCATGATGTATGTTTAACATCCACACCGTTCATTGGGTGGGCCACTTCCTGAAGTGGGCCCTCTCCAAAAATCAGCCCAATATGAGACTCAGGTGGCCCACGTCACAGGAAAAAGTGGGTTAAAACATCTGCCATTGAAGTCCTTATAGAAGTTTTGGATCCAAAACAGGTGGGCCATGTGGGACCCACCTTGATGATGTGTATATCCACACCGTCCATCCGGGACGCTAGACGTAATTGCGGTGGAGGGGGGCTAACGGTGGGGTGTACTCACCTGCTGCATCAAATGAAAAAATAAAATATATTATATTATTATAATGGGGGTAGCCCATCACGTGGGACCCACCTCTGTAGTTTTCTACAAGCTACGGAGTGCAGCATCTATCATCGTCAGTAGGGTCCGTGGGACCATTCATGTCGTCCATCCATTAGATGGGCCACGCCATGATGCATGTGGCACATCCACCGTCCAACAACGGTAGGACACACCCCTAGTGTGGGGCTCACCTGGATGTATGCGTTAGTCCAGGCCAGACCGCTCTGAATGTTGTTAGTATACTATATAATATATATAATGTAGTGGGCCCTACGTGGGACCACCACGCTTATGTGTTTTATCCTTGCTGCTAGTAGCGTGGGATCCACACACACGTGTTGACTCCACTTTGATACGCTAAGATGTGAGGCTCGCCTCTAACATTTGTGCGGGCCATCTACACCGTCCATTGTTTGGGACGGTGGGGACCCAACCAACACATGGGGCCTACTCTGATGTGGAAGCAGAATGGCTGGTATATCTGCACCGTCCAGATGAGCTGGACGGTGGGGTTCACCATGCTGAATGGATTTAATCAACGCCACCGTACTTGGGAGCCCACTTTGAAGTATGTTTTGTATACACCGTCCATCCAACTAACGTGGGAACCCCCCCTTGAGTTATGTATTGTCCACACATGTGATACGTGTGACAGTGTGATGGCCCACCATCTGGAAATCCACCCTGATTTCTGTGTTTTTTTTCCCAAGCTATCCACCTGTTTTACCAAATTGGACCACTATGATATGTCTTGATCCACACCATTCAACCTAGCATGGACAATGGGCCCTATCATAATGCATGCGTTGTATATTCATGTCGTTTGTCCAGTTGGGCCCTGATGTATGTATTCTAGCCACACCGTCCATCTGTATGTGGGACCAGCCATGATGTAAGTGTTCCATCCACGCCGTCCTGTCCATTTGTTGGGCGTGGACCCTATACACGTGGTCCACCTTAAGGTATGATTTAATCCACACCATCCATAGGTTGGGACGGTGGGGATTCCACCATGATATGTGTTATATCCTAACCATCTAGATCATATAGGGCCTGCCCTGTTGTATGTTTTATCCACACTGTTCATGGGACGTGCGACCCACCTGATGTATGCATTCTATATCCACCCCGACCATCTGGTGGGGGCCCAATCGCCGCGTATGCGGGGCCCACCTGTTATATATATATTAGGCCCATCCATGGGGCCCACCTTTAATGTGCTTGTGACCCATCCGCCAGGCCCACTTTGATATACTTGTGGCCCATTAATGAGGCTCATTGGTGCGGCCCAATGATGCTACCCATCGTGATGTGTATGTTATCTTGGCCATCCTTTGGCTGGACCAATGGTAGGCCCAGCTGTGATGTGTAGGCCCACTTGTTGCATGTACAAGGCCCACCTCTGATGAATATTTGAGGCCCACCTGTTGGCTATTTAAGGTGCACTTGTTGGATATTTGAGGCCCACCTGTTATGTATTTTCGGTCCACATGGCATAGCTATTGCGATGTTTTGTAACCCATTTAACGAGGCCCATTATGATGTGCATTAGGCCCATGGGTTGTGGCCATGTGATGTATCTGAGGCCCATGTGCAGGGTCCACCTGTTATGCATTGTGGCCCATGTTTGAGTTCAATATAATGTATACCCCGCCCATATGTTGGGGCCCGATGTGATGTGTATTTAAGGCCCACTTGTAATGTATATGCGAGGCCCAACTTGATGTGATGAGGCCCGTGTGCAGGGCCCACTTGTTGTGGATTTATGGCCCTTTTGGCGTGGCCCATTGAGTTGTATTCGAGGCCCACCCATTGTTTATTCAAGGCCCGATATGATGTACTGTGGCCCATTCGAATCAGCCCACTTGACTCGTCCCATTTGATCCGGCCCATTGATTCGGCCCATCTAACTTGGCCCATTCGAATCGGTCCATATGACTCGACCCATTTGATCCGGTCTATTGATTCGACCTGATATTATATATAAGGCTTATTATGTTGTCTATTAGGCCCTTGTGTGAGGCCGTGGGCCCATTATATGTTTGGATCTGTGAGGGTCATTCCTTGAGGCAATGATGGTTAAATGTCCACATTGCCGAGGCCGATGGTTGATACCGATTATGAGTATGTGACTGCATAGCACCATGATACATGCTCATACGCATCATCTGCATGTCTGTTATGAGATATGATTGACCATTGCATATGTCATAGTGCTGGTTGTTATGAGACTTCCTGATAAGCGAAGATTTTCTCACATGAGCGCACGGTATGCGCAGGATTGATACATGATTGCACTGTGAGACTCATGCATCTCGCATTTGTATGACATGACTACCGTACGCCCTAGCGACATCAGGGCTGTAGCGTCCACAGACATATTGTGGATGGTCAGATGGGATACTGAAAATCTATTCTACATAGGGTGCTATAGATAACCTTGGGTGAAAGTCCCAGAACCCTCTTGGTTCCAGAGGTTGCTCTAACATCTAGACTGAGTGGGTAGATGAGTGCCGAGTGCCGATTACCAGATGGCTGCGCTCTCCACTGTGTCGTGATTGGTTGGAAGGGGGTGCAGCCTTACCTGCCCGAGAGGAGGGGGCAATGCTAGGCTGAGTCTGACCAGCTCAAGGAATGGGTCCGCTATTGACGAGCCGAGCCCGATATTGGCAGGCGGATAGTGAGGTCTCTTCCACTCACCTTGTTGCGCGCGATGGGGCGACAATCTGGTATGGAGTGTAATAGACCCCGGTGATTTTCCAAAGAGGAACCGTACTGATATGTGGACTTATCGGGTAGGAGTTGCATGCTCATTCATTCATTCATTCACTATCCACTCGGGCTGGTGGTGCGCAACTAATTGTTGTGTACCTTCGTTACGGCAAGGATTTTGATTGGGCGCGCGACCAACCTGAGATTAGGAGTTTACCACATCGAGCCTGACTATCCAAATTTAGGTATGGGACTGGTTTGGATAGAATTCCCTTGTGGTGGACCCCATAGCCTGCGATACTATGTACTATCATCCCGACTTCACACTCCAGCATGATTATTTCATTCGCATCGCATATTGCATTACATCCTCGGCATCTGAAATTTGAGTCTTTATGACTCCTTATCGCATAGTTGTTCTATATTGCGTATTCTGATATTGATTAACTTATACACTTGTCCATACTTCCGCTTACTCTGTTATTGTATGATTTATATCTTGTCAGTATTTCTGCTTACTCTGATAATTTCTGCTCTTGTTAGTGTTTCTGCTTATTTAGACATTGTATGGTTTATGGATTACAAATTTTTCCGGTATTGTATGATTATAGCATTGTATTGAATACTTGACACTTACCTTGTGCACACACTTACACCACCCTCTAAGCTTTCTATAAACTTATGCACTATAGATGCGTGCAGGTGATGTTAGGTTGCAGCAGTGTTGAGCTTGGAGCGTGCAGTGGTCTTCTGGAGCTTGATTTTTATTTATGTATTTCCCTTTCAGTATTGTACTCAAACGATTATATTAGTGGATACGTGATGATGATGTTGCCTTTGTGAATTGGGTAATCTTGTGGTTATGCTTATTACTAGTTATATGTATATAAAAAAATCCTCCTTGTAGGATCCCAGGATCAGAATCTGGCATATGAATGCTAGGAGCCGAGAATGGGGTACTACGGAGGCTGTCGGCACCAGATTGGGTAATCGGGATTCTTATGAATCCGATTCCCGGGTTTGGGGCGTGACACAGGTTCACCTAAAACCTTCAAAATTGTGTCTTTTTATCACGGGCTTACACAATCCAAAAACCCACACAATCTGATTTTTTTGGCTCTCCTCAGATAACCAAAACAATGAGATTTTTCTGGCAAATTTCAAACAAAACCAAAGAAAGTAAATTACGTAAATGTAAAATACCTGAATCTCCTTTTGAAGTAGCCCGGTAGAACCAATAGGAGTAGAAGTTCGATTCAACATTCAAAGTCCAATACTCACTTTATGAATGGTTCTAAGTCTAATTGATTTTAAATCAAAAGGGATAGTTCTATTTGATTTTAAATCCAAGAAGAAGGAATATCAAAAATTTCTCTTTTCTAATAAGATTGGAATATAGATCAAAATCAAATACAAAACAATCTAGCAAAAGGAATATTAAATGAGCACAAAGTGGCTTAAAAATAAACACGAACTTATCTCAGAGAATGGCCTAAAGATTGCTTGAATTGATTTGAATTGAATTAAAAAACTTTGAAGTTTGTGCTCTATTTATAGCCTGAAAAATCCCATCTATGACTGGTCGTAGCTTCAAAAATTTTCAAAGATTTTCGCGGGGTTACAAATTAGCTATTCCACGACTGGTCCTAGGTAGCCTATGACCGGTCGTGGGCCACCTACGACTGGTCGTGGGTCACCTACAACTGGTCGTAGGACCCCCAGATTAGTTGTTGGAGTTCGAGTTGTAGTTCTAAGACTAGTCAAAGGACGAGTCGTTCAGCTCACAGGACTAGTCATGGGATGTCCAGGACTGGTTGTAGGACAACTAGAAAAATCTGAAAATCTTCAACAACGTAGGAGTGGTCCTGAAAAACTTAAGACTGGTCGTAGCAGAGATAGGACTGGTCTTAGAACAACACGTACAAGCATATTTAAAATATACGAATTATGTATCTAGAATGACCTAGGCCAACTTAAGGTCAATCCAAGGTCAAACAAACCTTGAAAGTGAGATGGACATTGATAGTCTGTACTCTCAGATTACCCTTAAGAGAAGCTTGAGAATTTACGAATCTTGTTGTAGGCCTTCTCGAGCTTGAACCTTTCTTGACTTGATACAGTCTTCTTCTATTCTTGTACTTGTTAGAATCTTGAACATGCATACTTGAAGACTTCTATTCTTGTACTTGTTAGAATCTTGAACATGCATACTTGAAGACTTCTATTCTTGTATTCTTTATCCATGACTAGACTTGAAACTTTCTTCATTTAAGTTCTTCATCCATGAAATACGATGTCTTGAAGCAATGAAAAGTCTCAAACATGAAACACACGATATATAAGACATAGACATAGGTTTTGGCACCATAAAATTTGACAACCAAAGGGATATGAAATCATAGCACTTGCAATCCCTCTTCATAACAAACATACAAATGATGCGTATGGGCATGTATCATGATGTAATACTAAACATATTCTCAGTGTGTCCTACTAGACTAAGTACACTAGCATGATTATCAGATATAACAAGCGATGATCAGCCTTAACCGGTATGTCACTTACAAGAGTAGGGACATAACAATACGCCCCACTAGACATATAGAAGTCTATATGGAATGGTCTATGTTAGACTATCATAACCTACTCAAGGTACTAGCATATCGTATGTTCTAAGGAGGGGTCCCCTGCAAGGACGGTGGATTTAACCCATGAATCAAGATGAGCTTCAATAGTAGGTATACCAAATCTGATACTATATATTCTTCTATGTACGGCAAGGTGTGATAATGTACTAAACAATGGATGGGCTTACATAAATAATGGGCCACATGAGTGAGGCTGATGGCTATACAACAAGGTGAGTTGAGAGGGTGAAACTATGTATAACAAGTGGGTTTTCTCACCCTATATCATGCAATAAACTAGGCCTTCCTATGGGGCCCGATATGAATATAAGGTGGGCTTCAAACTTTAGATAATTCCTACAAGGCATGGTGGAAAACACCATTATCAATGGAGGCCCAACGATTTAGGTTAGCCCAATGGGTGAGTCTAACATAAGTGGGGGTTCAACAGTTTAGGTTAGCCTAATGGGTGAGTCTAACATAAGTGGAGGCCCAACGGTTTGGGTTAGCCCACTAGGTTAAGGGTGGAAGTGGGCTTAGCAATGGGCCCTAAGATAGTTTACAACGGTGGACATTTAACCACCATTGTGCTAAGGTGCGGTCCATTTGGAATCAGAATCATAACAGGGTCCTCGGTCCTCCAAATATCTAGGAAATGGATGAACAGCGTGAGCCCATAACCCATAAATGGTGGGCCTGCATAAAGTAGTGGGGCCCTTGGCCTAAAAATGGATAAATGGTGTGTAGGGCTTCATACATTCCTAATGGGCCTCACACACAATCACAATGGGCCTCACACAAGAGCCTCATACATGGGCCTCATATACATCACAATGAGCCTCACACAAGGGCCTCATACATCACAATGGGCATCCATACATCACAATGGGCCTCACATCAGCAAGTGGGCTACAAATACATCAAGTGGGCTTGCATGAGTCAGATGAGCCCTGCAATTGTTGGCCCTGATCAAGCGTTCAACAAATGGACGGTTTGGAATAACATACATTATAGTGGTTCCCACTGTCCTGGCTGGACAGTGGAGATGCAACATGTACATCATGGTAGGGTCCATAGTTATTCGACACCGTCCAGCAATGTCCCACCTATTGGGCTGCTGGCCCTATTCAGGCATCCAGCAAATGAATAGTTAGGATGAAACACATATATCACAGTGGGTCCCACTATCCCAGTTGGACGATGTGGACACCACATGTGCAACAGGTCCCCACCATCCTAGTAGGATAGTGTGGACACCACACGTGCAGCAAGTCCCCATCGTCCCAGGCCTGGATGGTGTGGATAAAACACTTACATCATGTGGGACCCATCGTCCACGGATGGATGGTGGATGAAACGCATACATCTGGTGGGTCCCACACAGATGGATGGTGTAGATATGATACATACATCACTGGTGGGGTCACTTGCTAGATACAACATATACATCACTGGTGGGGCCACTTGGTAGATACAACACATACATCAGGTGCGTCCTACATGTTGGATAATACACATATCATGGTGGATCCCTACAGCTGCTGGACAGATGGTCCAGCAGCGTCCCACCCATTTGGACTTCATTGATTTATAATACGTACATCAGGGTGGGGTCCACGTCCCACTGCTGGATGATGGATACCACATCAGGGGGGTCCCACTATCAATCTGATATTTGTGTTTTGCCCTTGGTCCAGGCTAGACAGTGGGGACGTCCCACTAGATGGGTGGTCTAGATATATCATACATCAAGGTGGTCCACAATAGGGAAAGGGAAGAGAGAGAGAGAGAGAGAGAGAGAGAGAGAGAGAGAGAGAGAGAGAGAGAGAGAGAGAGAGAGAGAGAGAGTGAGGTGGGAGGAGCTCCACCACTATGAGCTCCTTATAAATTTACAACACATACATCAAATGGGTCCCACCACATGTGAGCCTACAAAATGGACCCTCTACATGTTGATCATCAAATAAACATCATGGTGGGGTCCATGGAGAATGGCCCCATCATGCATAAACATATGAATCATGGTAGGCCATTGGCCACACCTTGGGTCCAAAATGAGATCCATACCATCAATTGGTAGGCCCACTTGGCCCATCATCAAAATCATAATCTAGTCCTATAAACACCCACCTATGGTCCTCTTGTTTAGCTCATAGGAATCCTTGGCTCTTAAGCTCTCCCTTTGATGGTGGATGATGAAGTTTGAAGGGTTGGATGGTGAGATTTGGGGGTAGGAAAGTGGGTCTTGATCTTGGGTTCTTTCTCTCCTTAGAATTTTCTATCTTAGTTTCTTGGGATTTGGGTAGAGAAATAAGATAGGATGGAGTGAAGGATGGGAGAGAGGGGATGAGAGGGATTAGTGGTGTAAGAGGAGTGACATGAGAGGCATGGGTTGTGTTGACTTTTGGGCACATGAGTTGGCATGGGGTATAAGTTACCTTACATTATTGGTAAGAGAGGGATGGGCTAGGTATGGGTTGTACTTAACTTGTACTTAATTGATTGATGTGACAGATTAGGTAGAGATTCTCTCAGGATTCGTAATGCATGATGTTTTTCTCAGAATAAACACAGGCCCACAACTCCTGCCCTAGGTATCGCATTGATGCGCAAGACGCGGCATTGGAACCACAACAATGGCATTGTTGCTAGGGTATAAGTTTCGAGTTGAGTTGACTCAGATCTTTGAGATGTGACTTAGGGTCACGCGTAAATACTGTCTATAGGTCACAGGTTGCTAAATTTTGATGAGGAGGATTGCAGGAGTCTAAGGAACGGTACGGAATAGGATACGGGCCTTACAACTCTCCCCTCCTAATAAAAATTTTCATCCTCAAAATTTACACTATCACGCAATTAGACATAACTCATAAGGGAAGAGAAAACATATCATCATATATAATTAGAGACAGCATACAAAATATAATCAATCATTGAAGATATGGGGATAACGCTCGCGAATCTCAACCTCACGCTCCCAAGATAGCTCATCTATGCTATGATGGCCCCACTAAACCTTCACCAAGGGGATGACCTTGGTCTGGAGGACCTGCTCCTTCCGATCAAGTAAATGAACTGGTTGCTCAATGTAAGAAGCATCCTCATGAACCTCTAACGGCTGTCAATCAATGATAAGAACGATGCCTGTCCCACACTTCTGTAACATAGATATATGGAAAACATTGTTGATGTCAGACAACTGAGATGGCAAGGCGAGCCGATAAGCCACGACTCTAATGCAGACAGTGATCTTGAAAGGTCTAATGAATCTTGGGGTATGCTTTCCCTTTGCTCTAAAATGAACCACACCCTTCATGGGTGAGACCTTGAGATACACATGATCCCCAGCGACAAACTCCAAGGGATAACACTGATGATAAGAAAAGCTCTTCTGTCGGCTCTGAGTTGTATGTATCCTCTGCCTGATGATATCGATGACCTTGATGTCTACTGCACAAGCTCGGGACCTAGGAGACATTGCTCTCCAACCTCGGTCTAACAACTCAAAGATTTACATGGTCTATCATATAATGCCTTGAAAGGAGGCGTGTTAATGGTCGCCTAATAGAAGTTGTTATATGCGAACTTAGCCAGTCGCAGATCCTAGCTGCCCGAGAAGTCTATCACCAAGCCCAAAGCATATCCTTAAGGATCTGGTTGAACCTCTCGGTCTGTCATCAGTTTATGAATGATACTCGATGCTGAGCTACAATACATACCTAATTACCTTCGGAAAGCTCCTATGAAACTGAGATGTGAACCTCCCATCTCAGTCAGAAATGATCGAAATTGAAATGTCGTACAGCCTCACAATCTCCTCGATGAATATCTTGGTAAGTCGGTCCAAAGGCCATGTAGCATGAAATGCAAGAAAATGCGCTGACTTCATTAGATGATCAATGACGACCCAGATGACATCAAGACCGCGCTAAGTCCTCGACAAACCCATGATAAAATTTATGGATACATGCTCCCACTTTCATAAAGGGAGCTCAATGGCTGAAATGGACCTAGGGGTGTCTGATGATCGGCCTTGACACAGTGGCACGTGTCACACTTTGGTACAAAATTGGCAATCTGGTGCTTCATCCTCACCAAGAAATACTGTCGTATCATATCACAGTACATCTTCATCGAGCTAGGGGGGATAAAAAACTTTGATCGATGTGCCTCGGTCATAAGATACTTGTGCAAATTTGGAACATGTAGGACACATAATCGGCCTCTAAAGCGAAGTCCACCATCAGAACCAATCTGCCAATCTGACTAACTTTCAGATGTCGCCTCTTCTCGATAACTCTATAATGATTCATCTGACTACTGAGCCTCGATCACCCTTTCGACAAGAGAGAGTTGAATTAACAAGCTCAATAACAGTACAATAGAAGAGTGTAGATCAAACTCAAAGTCATATGCTGTAATATCCTCGAGTATATTTCACTCCTGAATCATCATATGTGCCACCAAGGCTCATGGATGACAGCTAAGGGCATCCACCACCACATTCACCTTGCTCGGGTGGTACTGAAGATCAAAATCGTAGTCCTTCAGGAGCTCTATCCAACGTCTCTACCTTATGTTCAGCTCGGACTGAGAGAAGAGATACTTTAAGCTCTTATGGTCGGAGAAGTGCTTGAACCTAACCCCATAGAGATAATGCCTCTACACCTTCAGTGCGAAGACGATTGCTGCCAACTCCAAATCATGCATGGAGTACTTCAGCTCATAGACCTCGAGCTAGCGAGACGCATAAGCCACAGGCTTCCTGTGCTACATTAGAATAACACCCAAACCAACATGCAAAGCATCGATAAACACCACAAATCCTTCACTCCCAGAGGGAAGAGTGAGGATAGAAGTGGACATGCGGCGGTCCTTCATCTCTACAAATGCTTGCTCACACACGTCACTCCACATAAAGTCTTCACCCTTCCTGGTCAACCTAGTCAACGATGCTGTAATATGAGAGAATCCTTCAATAAAGCATCAATAATATCTCACCAAACTAAGAAAACTATGGATCACAGACATGTTCATGGGCTCGCCCTACTGATGCACTGCATCTATCTTCAAGGGGTCCATTGCGACACCATCCCTCATCACCACATGACCGAGGAACTTCACCTCCTCTTACCAAAACTCACACTTCTCCAACTTTATATAGAGTTGGTGGGCACGGAGGGTCTGTAACACAATCTCTAGATGCTACTCATGGTGCTCGTGGGTCCTTGAATAGATCAGAATGTCATCGATGAACACCATAATAAATTGATTAAGATAAGGATGGAAGACCTCATTCATCAACTACATGAATATGGAAGGAACATTAGTTAATTCGAAGGACATGACCTAAAACTTAAAGTGACCATAACGCATCCTAAAAGCTGTCTTCGGGATGCCTCCTCTCTGACCCGACTCTAATGATAGCTAGACCACAGGTCAATCTTTAAAATAAACAACTGGTAGCTGATCAAATTAATCATCTATCCTCGAGAGCAGATACTTGTTCTTGATTGTGACCCAATTGAGCTCATGATAGTCCACACAAAGCCTTAATGAGTCATCCTTCTTACTGACGAATAGTACCAACGCTCCCCACGGTAAACTGCTTTGACAGATGAAGCCTAGCTCATGTAACTCGTCCAACTACCTCTGTAGTTCTTACAACTCTAATGGTGCCATACGATACTGGGCCTTTGAGAGAGGCGCGTGTAACGCCAGGAATTTCGAGGGTCGAGCAAAGCTCAACTCCCGAGATCCAATGTATCACTTATGCAACATGAATAATGATGTTTAAATGTTCTCTATATTAGTGCATTAAACATTAGTGAGATTACACTAAAACAACATATCATACTCCAGAGATAATTAAATAAAGTAAGCAGAAGACTGAGATAGGTATAAGAAGTATATGAGTGTTTTTCAATCCCCAGAGTATGAGTATGTCACCAGGATGAATATGTATACATGTATTTTTCTAAAATTTAAAAAATATTGAAGTGTAAACGTCCAACTAATCCATAACCTTGTAATCCTAGTGACACAGCTCTAGGTTTACATAAACCCGCCCGAGAGCTGTATGTGGGAGAACTCCTCATCAAAGAAATTCGGCTCCATCGTGTAAGCCTCATAATCATATGCAGCTAAAACAGAGTCTGGTTGGTGTTTTAAAACACCATCCCAGAGTGGGAGTGAGTGATCAACTCAGTGATACTATAAGGCAAAGGTTAACATGTTATCAATTCAGTCAAGTAGTAATGATAAAGTAGTACAAAATCATGTCCTAAGTACTCTTTTTAACGCAGGAATGGTATGTTGTAATGATGCATACCCTTGCCTTCACTCCTTAAGTGATTTCATCTCATGGTCGCGCATGACAAACTCCCTAAACGTGTGCTTCCTTGCCAAAGCACATGCAATGCGGTGCATGATCGTGTTAGCCAATTAATTGTTTAGGGTTATTCATAGAGCAGATTCGGGATGCTAAGGTACCTCCCTTTTTATAATTTATGTAAACGGGGATCCATCTAGGGTTGTCAGTCCTAGTTAATCACATACGATAGGCAAGTTGTAGGGCATCACCCCTTATGAAAGCAGTGGACAGACAAGTTCAAATGATTATACTCGAGGTCATTACGGGAGGGTCGTCACCGGAACATAGGCCGGCTGTGGGACCCGTATTCTAGCCCGTACCATTCCATAAGATCCCGCGGTCCTTCTGGTCGAATTATGACAACCCGTGACGCGTAGATAACATTTGCACGTGCTTTTGAATCACATCCTGTAAACTCGAACTAACTCAACTCAAAACCTATGCCATTGCGACCTCATCATTGTCGCGGTTCCAACGTCGTGTCTTGTGCATCAATGCGACTCTTAGATCATGGGATGTAGCTCGCGTATTATAATAACTATGGATCACACATTTATGGGACCCACGTATCAGAATTGCACTATTTCCTAAGTTATCATGGGGTGATGTCATCACCCCATGGTAAGTAATAAATGCTTACAAGCAATTATGACATTTATTTTCCACATGAGTCAACCCTAGCATTTATGGCCTTACATGAATTAATTACTCTCTCTCTCTCTCTTATCCCTCTCCCTCCCTCTTTCTTTCTTATTTTCCTAGAAGAAAGAGCTTCCAACGTCCATGAGAGCTCTCCATTTCCAACCCTTTGCAAACTCTCCACCCCCAAATCCAACCTTCCAAAATCAATCTCAACCATTGAATCTTGTTCCCTTGGAGCTCTAGATCACGTTAGTGGAAGAAGAAGTCCGAGATCTAAGGTGGGTGCTTCTCTCTCTTCCCCTCTTCTTTTTTCATTTTTATCTGATGATGTAGCTATGTATCCCACTGGAATGGACCCCAACATGAAGTATGTATTTTTACCAAGTCATCTGGTAGGCGGGGCCCACCTTAAAATGTTTTATATGGGACCATCTAGCATCCCTAGACGTTGGACACAGTTACACACTAAGTATGAACTAGTAGTGGCGTGTACTGACAGTAGCAGAAGAAAAAAATAAAATAAAAATGTCAGCTTAATTTTAAACTTTTGAGTGGGCTACTCATGTAGGCCCCACCTTAATGCTTGAATCTAATCCATACCATCCATTTTATCTACCAACTCATTTTAGCCGTTGAGCCAAAATATGGAATTAATCCAATTTTCTGGTGGGCCATTGCATAGCAAACAACATTTTTAACATCGAAATACCCCTTGACATTTCTATATACCAAAAAAATATTAGATATTAAGCTTGTTTGCACTGTCTTGAGCTCTGAAATGCAATGGCTGGAGTGGATTCACTTGATTTGGGCCCCACGTATGAAAAACCATGGAAAAACTGATTTTTCTTAAAAAATAACAGAGGCAACAGGTGCTGCTGCTGGCACCTGAGGACGCTGCGTAGCCTCCTGCTACGCTCCTGCGTAGGTGAGACGAGCCAGGGACGTAGGTCCCAGCTGTAGGCCCCACCATGATGTGTATAACACATCAACACCGTGTATTTTAACGAGGCCCCTCAAGGCAGTAGGCCCTCCAAAAATTAGCCGTACCTGGAACTCAGGTGGCCCACATGAAAGGAAACAGTGGGATTGAACGTATACCATTGAAATTCTTTTTGGGTCCCAGGAGTTTTGAATCCATATGTAATTTGTTTTTCCTCTTCATCTAGGTCCTTGTGATCGTATGAACAGGATGGATGATGAAAACAAACGTTATAGTGGGCCCCATGTGGGACCCACAATGATGTATGTGTTTTATTCACTGTCCACGGTAGTGGACAGAAGAACCGACCTGATGTACGTGTTCACCACTGTTGTCCATCTATGGATGTGGAGCCCCACATGTATGGAGCCTACCTTGATATATATGTCATATATCCACTCCATCCACCACTGTCCATCCATTTCCTCTGGTGGACCACCATGATTGTATGTGTTACATCCCACGGTCCATCTGGATGATGGAAAACTTGCTGCTGGGAGCCGTTGTGTACGTCAGCAGGCTCAGGACCTAACTTGATGTGTGTGGACACACCGTCCATCTACTGGAGGCACCCTGACCGTGATGTATATGATATATCCTAACCGTCCATTTATCTGGATGTGGGCCCCACACTAGCCATATGGCTGTTGTATGATGTCACTAGGTCGAGTGGGCCCTATCCGTGATGTGTGTTGTATATCCAAAAATCCACCCATGTGGGGCCCACACTCGATGTATGCATTGTATATTTGCACCGGACCACCATAATGTATCTGTTCCATCCAGCCGTCCATCTAGACGCTTTGCTGGGTGGGGCCGTCCTTGATTTATGAGTTGCACATGCACACCGTCCATCTTGACAGAGTTGTGTGGACCACCTTGATGTATGTGTATTAGCCACGCCGTCCAGTCCGCTGGATGTGCCGCCCACTCGGTATATGTATATGTTTTGTATATCCAAGTTGTTCATCTGGTGAGCCCCCTTGGAGGTGCAGGCCCACCTGCTATATATGTGTAGACCCACCATGATGTATTTTTTCTATATCCACTCCGTCCTCATTTAGGACGGTGGACCCTACGGTGATGTACGTATTTCACACACACAGTCCATCTATTTTCAGCTCATGTAGGGCTATTCCACACGTGTTGTACGTGTGGAATGGGACCCACCTTGGTGTATGAATTGTAGATTCACCCTACCATTTGTCCAGATGGTGTGGCCCCCACTGTAATGTATATGTTTTATATCCACACCGTCTGTCCCTGGCGGACAGTGTGGGACATACCATGTTGTATGTTTGGTATCTTGCCATCCATCCGTTTCTGCTGTGGGACCGATTGTGATGTATCTGTTTCTATCCACACTGTCCGTCCATTGAGCAGGATGGCGGGTCCTAGTAGCCTCAGCTGCCCATTGACGTCGGCAAGTTCCATGGGACCCACCATATATGTATGTGTCTGATCTGCACTGTCCATCTAGACGGTGCTGGGTACTGCCCCACTATGATGCAGTATTGGATCTGTACAATATGTGCAGTGGCCCACCTTGATGCTTGAGTCTACCACGTTGTCCATCTATTTTTCTAGGATGAGGTCCACCTGCGTGTGTGTTGTGGGGTGCACCATGATGAATGTGTTTCAACTATGCCATCCACCTGTTTTATTAAACCTTGGGCTGCCCCATTAGGCCCACTTGTTGTACGAGGTCTGCTTTGATGTATTTGTAGCCCATCTGTGGGGCCCACCTTGATGTAATTGCTGCCCATTGTGATGTACATGAGGCCCAATAGTGCAGCCTACTGACGCGGTCCACTTGTTTTATATGAGGCCTGACCCATTGATACTGCCCACTTGATGTATATTGGCCCATTAGTGCGGATCAAGTGATACGACCCACTTGATGTATATTGAGGCTTATGGGTTATGACCCGTTTGATGTATTTGAGGCCCATTTGATGAGGCCTGATGTGACGTATTTGGAGCTCATGGGTAAAGGCTCATTGTGATATATTTGAGGCCCATGGGACGTGGCCCCTTGTGATGTATTTTTGACCCATTTAGTAAGACCCATTGTAATGTATTTTCAACCCATTTGGCAAGGCCCATTGTGATGTATTCAAGACCCATGGTTGAGGCCCAGTGCGATGTATGTATGGCCCATTAAGTTGTGTATGAATCCCTTGTATGAGCCACTCCTTGGGAGCAATGTTGGTTAAATGGCCACATTGTTGGGAAATAATGGTTTTTAATGTCCATATTGTGACCTTCCCTTAGCCCTGGTTAGCCCCATTCTCATCATTCTCTAGTGGGTTAACCCAAACAAATGGGCCCCCATTGATATTGCTTGGACTATCATCGGCTATCCATCTGTGAACCCCGTCTTGATTCTGATTGACGTGACCAATTTGCTGATTCTTATTATCGATTGATTCCAATTATCGTGACCGATTATCGATTCCAACTATCGATCGATTCCAATTGTCGTGGCCAATTTCTGATATTGATTATCGTGGCCGATTGATTGATTAACGATTGAGGCAGATTATTGTGACCGATTGCCGATTCTGAGTATTGAGGCCGATTATCGATCAATTCTGATTATCGTGGCTGATTGATGATTCTGATTGTCGTGACTGATTCTGATTACTGAGGCCTACTCTGATTTCGATTTTAATTGTTGAGGTCGATTTTGATTGCCAAGGCCGATTGCTGAGACCAATACGATGTACATGTGACCCATAGTTAAGGCCTATTATGACACGTATTAGGCCCATGATGCAAGGCCCATTTGATGTATTTAAGACTCATATGTAGGGCGTACATGACATGTATTCATGGCCCGTGGGTAAGGCCCATTGTGATGTATTCATGGCCCATGGGCAAGGCCCATTGTGATGTATTCATGGCCTATAGGCAAGCCCCATTGTGATATGTATTATGCCCATGCGCAGGGTCCACCGGTTGTGTATATGTGGCCTTTGAGTAAGGCCTATTGGGTTGTATATTACGCCTTTGTGTGAGGCTATAGGCCCATTATATGTTTGGCTCTATGTGACTGTTCCTTGGGGGCAATGTTGGTTAAATGTCCACATTGTCGAGGCCGATTGTTGATGCCAGTTATTGATACCGATTATGAGTATGTGACAGCATAGCATCATGATACATGCCCATATGCATCATCCGCATGTTTGTTATGAGATGTGGATGACCATTACATATGTCATTGGGCTGGTTACTATGACACTCCCTGATAAGTGGAGATTATCTGACATGAGCACACGGTATGCGCAGGATTGATCATGACTGGATTGTATGACTCATGCATCTTGCATTATGATTACTGTACACCTTAGCGACATCAGGGCCGTAGCCTCCACAGGCGTATCGTGGATGGCTATATGGGACACCAGAAATCTGTTCTAGCATTGGGTTGCCATAGAAGGCCCTGGGTGAAAATCCCTAAACCCTCTTGGTACCGGAGGATGCTCCAAATTCGAGACCGAGTGGATATATGAGCTCCCGAGTGTCGAATACCAGGAGACTGCGTCTCCCACTATGTCATGGTAGGTTGGGAGGGGGTGCAGCCTTACCCAGCCGAGTGTAGGGGGCATAGCTAGGCTAAGTTTGACCATCTCATAAATGAGTCCGCTATCGACATACCGGATAGGTATTGATAGACTATTGACCAGGCGGATAGTGAGGTTTCTTGCGCTCACTTGGACTATGCTGCTAGGAGAGGGACAGTGCCATTTGGAGTGTACTAAACCCCGGTGATGATCCCAGAGATGAACCGTACTGATATGTGGACTTATTGAGCAGGATTTGCATACTCATTTTTTCATTCACTCACTATCCACTCAGGCTGGTGGTGAGCAACTATTTGTTATGTAAACCTTCGTAACGGCCAGAATTTTGGTTGGGGCGCGCAACTAACCTAAGATTAGGAGTTTACCACATTGAGTCTGACTATCCAAATTTAGGTATGAGACTGGTTTGGATAGAAGTCCCTTATGATGGATCCCATAGCCTGTGATACTACGTACTATCATCTCGACTTCACACTCCAGTATGGTCATTCCATTCGCACCACATATTGCATTACATTCGCGGCATATGGCATTTTAGGTTACCTGTGTTTCTACATTTATATGGTTTAGATACGACACCTGATATTTGATTTTTATGATTCCTCATTTACATAGTTATTTTATATTGCGCATTCTGATATTGATTGACTCATGAAATTGTCTGTATTTTCGCTTACTTTATTATCGTATGATTTATGATCTTGTCGGTATTTCTATTTACTCTGATAATTCATGATTTATTTGTATTTCTGCGTATTCCGATGTTGTACGATTTATGGATTATCAGTATTTTTTGTATTGTATGATTATGACATTGTATTGAATACTTGGCACTTACCTTGTGTACAAACTTACACCACCCTCTAAGATTTCTATAAGCTTATGCATGATACATGCGTACAGGTGATGTTAGGTTGCACCAGTGTCGAGCTTGGAGTGTGTAGCAGTCTTCTTGAGCTTGATTTTCGATTGATGTATTTTTCTTTCAGCATTGTACTTAAATGATTATATTAATGGATATGTGATGATGATGTTGCCATTGTGAATTAGGTAATCTTGTGGTTATGCTTATTACGAGTTAAATGTATACAAAAAAATCCTTCTTGTAGGATTCCAAGATCGGAATCTGGCTTATGGATGATAGGAGCCAAGAATGGGGTACTATGGAGGCTGTCGGCACCGAATTTGATGATTGAGATTCCTGTGAATCCTATTTTCGAGTTTGGGGTATGACACCGACAGCTCGAATACAGTGTCCCATACACCACCATATTCGGCTCACGAGTTTGGGTTGCTTACTAGTCACTACGGGGAGGCTGTCACCCCGGCGTAGGCTAACAGCTCAACCACGATGTCCCATACACCACCATGCCCAGCTCATGAGTCTTAGCGGATTCAGGTACCATGGTTGAAATGGGTTTTACATAGGTAAGTGGTACCTTAGATTCAAGTAGGAGCGTCCATACATGGTAAATATACAATAGGGTAATCAGGTTATTTGAGAAGTTTGATTGGTACGAGCGCATGCCGAATTAATCGACATGGAGTGCATAAGCACTCCATGTGGCCTAACCACTGTCGACAATCATCATACGACTCGGATTCATTGAACTTATCCACTGTGGCGAGACTAGTTGGACCACTCAATTGGGAACCATTACCGATTTCCTAGACTACGTAGTAGTCTTAATCATACTCAAATGCAATATATAGCCACATGTGATAGTCATAATAGAAATTAACAAACCATTCAATTACAACAATCATTTGAGCATTTTATCGTACACATATTAAACATGTTATCGTACATGTGCATTTTATCCATAAATCATGTAGTAGTAATATAGATTATATGAAGGAAATTATACATATAGGTAAGGTAATTGAGAATCCCGTCTCAAAACCCTTACTAAATGTCATTCATTGAAGACTTTCTCATTCAGACATTTTACAAACACTTAGACTACGCATTACTACACACATGTCCTAAATTAGTTATAAACTATATTATAGCGAATCCTTTTACAAATGAGTTGTCATACATAAAACAAACATGTATCCTAGGTTAATATTCATAGCGAGTACAAATCATGATTATCATTTCATTCAAACATTTCAACAAACAAATGGAATGCATTATATATTCACATAGTTCACACACATGTATGATTAATCGAATACATTGTAACTAACATCGTATGGTGGTAAACATGTTAGACATAAATCATTAGCTGACATTGAAAGCCTTGAAAACTATAACCTAAATGTTTATAGGCCGCACCTTTCAACGGTGCACGCCCGTTACGAACTCGGTTCGTACACTACGCCTCTGTCTACAACACAACAGCTACCTAAATCATGAAAAAGGTTAGTTATTCCCTTGATCACTCTATTTGGATTCCTAAAACAGATTAGGGTTAGGATTTCTTATCCCAAAAAAAATTGGAATGGTTCGTGTGGTTAGATATAGAGGCGATTTAACACGTGGAGTAGTAGGAAAGAACCACGGTAACAAACTCCAAGGATCTCCCTTCACTCTCCACTCTTTTATCTCCCTTTCACTCTTCTCTCTCCTAGGGTTAGAGAAAATTCATATGGGATAGAAGTGAGGTGATTTAAGGGCCTTATATAGGCTTAGAAGTAATGTTAATGGCCCTAGGGCCATGGTATACAGGGGTTATAGCCAAAAGACATGTGTTTTGGGTAAACGGAGCTCATATGGAGTCCATTACCTGTCTATGCTACAGGGTAAGTTCCTTGACCATGGATCTAGGCCAGGATACGATTTCAGTACATTTGGATAGGCCGATCACCCATGGCAGATCCGTACCTGATCAACGGTCATCGTTCCTCGATCAGGGCCACAAGCATATGGATATGTGCAGGGAAATTTCTTGATCCACGGGTATAGTTTGGTCAGAAACTGATGATCTGAAACGTTTAATTTTGCCTACAAGCGAACGGCCTAATTCACTTAAGTTTCAGTGTACTTTCAAAAGATATTCGTGTTTCCCACACATTTTGCTCAAGGCTCTAGTTGTGTGTTTCTAGATACTATTTGGGTTCAATTCTTATGATGGTTGTCAAGCCCAATAAGGCGGTCATATAATTTTGCAGTCATTGGACTTTCGACGTGCGGTCTAGGTCTGATACAGAGTTTCAATGTGCTCCTAAGAGCAACTGGGTTTTGAGATTTCTCCTAGGTTTTTAGGTAATCTTGAGTTAGCGATTCTAATGTTTTTAGGTCTTACATTTCATATGAATAGTGGTTCAAGCTAATTCACTGATTAATTTAGTTTAGTGTATAATTAATTTTTTTCTAATTTCTATAGCATTCGGTCCGTAGTGATTTTTGCTTGAGGTGGTAATCGGGTCTTTGTATGAATTTTTCTGAGACGTTACAGCGTGATACCGGGCACGAGGTCGACCTGAAACTCGATATGACGGTGGGGTGGCAACCTCGGGATCTCCTAGAATACATTGGAAAAATCACAAAGGTAACTGATCAATGCTCATGATGACAGGCTCCTCTATGGTCCATAACATCAAATAAGAAAGCTACTCTCCTCTAGGCTTGGCAACGAACTAGAACTGCAGCAAGCTGAGTATACAGAACATAACTATCCTCGTGAAGTAGTCCAATACAGCATGGTACTCAGAGAGCCAATTCATACCCAGGATGACGTTGAACTCTGACATCGGTAATACAAACAAATCAATAGGTAAGAAGGTCCCTCCCACCAAAACGGGGTAAGATGAACAAAATCGGCCTAGTACTGCGGTCTTCCCCAAGGGCGTCGATACTGACAAACCCTCACTGGCAGACTCTAATGGCAATCCAGTCGAACGACGAAAATCCTTAGACATAAAAGAGTTAGATGCACCAGAATCAAACAAAACTCTAGTTATGCATGCGGAGACAGGAAGAATACCCTTAATGATCCCTCCTAATGATTATGGGTCTTGCTAGGCCACGTAGAATCTAGCCTTAGCCAACTAGGGAGGTGCCTATCCCCTTTGAGGTCTCTTCTGCTGCTACTGCTGCTATGACTGGAACTGTTGTCATTGCTATTGTGGTCTTAAAGGCTGATGTTGCTGCTGTGGGGGTCTCTCATGTCACAGCTGCTATGGTCGAGGTTGCTATGGCACTCTCGGTTGTTGTTGTGGCTGCTGAGGCTGGGGACACTCCCACCTATGGTGCCCTATCTCACTGCATACATAACAAGTCTTCGAAAACAGTCCCTGAGGTGGTGCTGGAGGTACTGCTGGTGCTTTGGTGGCTAGGCGTGCTGTACGCCTCTGGTAAGACAGGGGCTGCTTCTGCTGGGAGCCACCAGAGGGAGCCCTCCTCTTCTGATCTTCCCTCTGACCATGTTCCCTCTACTAACCTTAACACTAAACCTCATAAACCTGGGCCCTCCGAGCTACTTACTCAAAGATCTGAAGCATATGGCCAACAACACGGCCCCTGAGACCATAACGTAAGTCATTCTCAAAATGGTGGGCATTCCGCCCCTCATCATCAACTAAATACATCACATATTTGGACAACACAAAAAAGTGAGCCTCATATTGGGCTACGGTCATATTCCCTTGCACTAGAGTCTCGAACTCCAGTGCACGCTACTGTCGGATGTGGTCGGGGAAGAACTTTCTATCAAACTGGTCCACAAAGTCCTCCCATGTCCAAGCAAAGTCAGGCATGACAGCACGGGCGACTAAGGCCCACCAATGATTTGCCTCACTCTTAAGTAAATACACTGCTAATGGGACCCACTCTGGGTTATATATCTCATAGTCTACAAGTGTTATGGTTTCTTGCTCCTTTGTTTGTCAAAATTTGTTGTGCCGAAACCACAATTTGTCTTGTGTAGCATGTTGATGTTCAAGGCATTGCATCATAATGCTTCAAGTCAAGAATGAAGATTTCTTTCAAGAAATGCAATGTTAAGTACGTTATCCACTCCTGTAAGCTTCAAAGTTTAGAGTTTTTTTAAGAGGTACATCAAAAGACAAGTTCTTGTTCAAGACTTAAGATAAAGTACAACTCAAGATGAAGTATAACTCAAATTCAAGCTATAGAAGATCTCAAGTTCAAGTTACATCATGTGTTGAGATCTCGAGCTTCACAATCTTCAAAGGTCAACCATTATCTGAAGAAATAAAGACTTAATATTCATACATCACTTTCAAGGTATGATTGACCTTAGACTGACCTTAGGGTAGGTCATTTTGTATACGTAATTCAAATTGAATCAGTTTATAAGTGTTTGGACTATTCTAAGATTAGTCTTGAACCCTGTTCGACTAGTCCTAGCACTGGCTCGACCAGTCCAAGGTATTCCATGACCAGTCCTAAGTTTGTTGTAATTTTTTAGAATTTTTTGATCGTCCATGACCAGTCCTAGACTCTTCTTGACCGGTCATATGAACAGTGCACGACTCGATCCACGACCAGTCCAACAATTACAACTCAAACTCCAATAACTATTCCTGGCTCCTCATGACCAGTCATGAGCAGGATACGACCAGTCGTGAAGGACTCACGACCGGTCGTGGACAGCCTTTGTGTAACACCCTGAAAATCGGGGGTCGTGTATAAACTCAACTCCCGAGTTCCAGACCGTCACTTATGCAACAAAAATGATTATGATTCAATGTTGTCTGATTTAAAGCATTCATATGAGTAAAAGTATACCAAAACTGCAATTCATACTTCAAATCCAGTGATAAAAGCAAGCGGAAGACTAAACAATATATATATCACTGTACGGAAAAATAAAGTAAATCTCATCTGTCTCCAAAGTATGACTACATCTCTGAGTCTCATATACATGTACATGAACAAAATAAATATCCAAAATGGTCCCACCGAAATCCCATCGATCCAGGTCGCCTACGCAAAGCCGTCGTGATACTACATGTATGAGAACTCGTCCTGGTCCTCGTCAAAGTCTGGCTCTGCCTCCTGGATCTCAGCCTCACCTGCATCTATAACAGGGTATGGTGGGTGTTGCAAACACCATCCCGTAACGTGGGAGTGAGTGATCAACTCAGTGGAATCATAGAGCAAAGATTAGCATGTTCACAATTCAATCATGCGATAATAGTAAAGCAGTAAATCAGACAATCCTAATACTGTTGTTAATGCAAGATGACATGACGTGATGTATGCCCTCACCGACGATCTCCCTCATACGGCAACATCTTACGACCGCGGCATGCCACACTCCCTAGAGTGCTCCACATCTTCCAGGCACATGCAATGCTATGGTGATATGATTTCCAAGTTGTTATTAGTCCATTCAAACAGCAGGATTGGGAAACTAAGGTACTTCCCTTGTATCAATCCGAACACAGATCCTGTCTAGGGTCGTCACTCCTAGTAGTCTCATACGATGTATATTTCGTAGGTCACTGCAAGGGCTGTCAGGGCTGTTGCTCGCACTCGTTGCACCGCTCTCCCATCACCTTATCAATACAGGCCTACCGTACTCTACTGCAACGGAAAGGTCGCCTCCCGTGGAATCAGAATACGCTCGCGGTCACTACAAAGGACTCGTCGCCTGATCAGTGTAGGCCGACAGCTAGAATATAGTGTCCCATACTACCATAATCTGCTCACGAGTCTAGGTGCTCACTCGTCACTACGGGGAGGTTTGTGGCCCCAGCGTAGGCCGACAGCTCGACCACGGTGTCCCATACCACCATGCCCGGCTCATGAGTCTTCGTGGATCAAGGTACCATGGTTAACAGGGTTTACAATAGTAAGTTCAGTACCCTAGGTTCGAACAGTTATGACTCATACAAGGTGAACATACATCGGCCAGTCGGGTTGCTTGACGGGCTCGACTAGCGCGATCGCATCTCAAGTCGAACGACATGAAGTGCGTAAAACACTTCGCGTGGTCTAACCACTGCCGCCAACTTCAAACACGACTCGCGTTCATCGACGCGTCGTTCGTGGCCAAGACCAGCCAGCCACGAATTCACTCAGTTACCGACTGCCTGGACTAAGTATAGTCCCAAACAATTATGGAATCACATCAGCAATTTATATAGGAATATTGGAATTGAAATACAATCATGTGAGCATGTTAACACATGTTATAACATTCAACTTAAGTAAATCTTCAAACACATATATTTCATGTATGTAATGAAATCATGCATATAATCAACATGTGGGAAATCATTTAGGTCAGGATATTAATTGAGAAATCCATCTCAAACTAGTTCATAACATCATTTAGTTCAATACATACTAATACAAACATTTATACAAACACATACACTACACACTTAAGTCTAAATATAGCATGTCGACCCGAAGTGTGCAATTAGGCGAATCTCTTCGCCAAACTAATTATGCACGTATTCCTAACTTCCTAATGTGACAACAAACCATGTCAATCACATCAGCAAAATATGAATGTAAACAGTACTTCCTACAAATGACTAAAATGCCCTAAATCTCATATTCTTCGTTAATTTACGAAACAGGAAACGGAGAGCATATTGTACATGTCGAACGGCGATGCCGTCAATAATCTACTATTAAACGACATTGAAAGCGTTGGGAACCGTCAATCAAAGCGTCTAAAATCCTCACCTTATGTCTTGTAGACTCGTGAATTGAAACGGAGCGTATACGCTTTGTCTACGGTGAATAGGGAACCTAATACACAAGATCCATGAGCTACATCGCTATGGAAACAAAGGAACCTCAAATCAGCAACTATTTAGGGTATTTACTTACCTAGAATCGCGGTGCAATCGCCGGGAAAGCGATAGAGGTGCGTTGCTTAAGCACGTGCAACACGGAGCACAAGTAGCAGGAAGAACTCTCCCACTCTCTCTCACAATCTCTCACCTTTTTCTCTCTCCCAAGTTAGGGTTTCTCTCAAATTCGGATGGGAGAGAGGAGTGAGGGTTTCAACCCCTTTTATAGCCTAAAACATGCCCAAAATAGGCTTGGGAACAGTGTTTACTTGGTGCCTAACCAAATCGGGGCCGTTTCGGTCCAAAAGAGCATTTCTGATGGTCCCCTGGCCAAATACGGTCGGACTTAAGCTCATGCATACTGGATCTAGCACACATCCAGTTTTCAGACCGGTAGGGTTCCCAGATCGCACGTGGCGGTCCAGTTTCAGTTTAACGGTCACCGCACCAAGATCAGGCCTATAAGTCTCGTGATATGTAATAGAAATTTTTCCTGATCTAAGGGTGTAATTTGGCTGAATTCTGACGGTCAGAGCGCTCAATACTGATGAGTCAATTTGTGTGCCAGATTTGAATTTCAAATTCCAATTCTAACCCTATTCTCACTCTCTTCACTTCAGGCTCAATGAAATAGCCTCTGAATGTCAGTTGGACTTGATTTTTGAAACGATTGCCAAGCCCAGCTAAGTGGTCATAACGGTCTAAGATGGTAGGTATCGGACTTTCGACGCGCGATCTAGATCCAATACAAAGTTTCAAGGAGGTCGCGAGAACAAACCGGTTTAGAGTTTGATCCGAGGCTTTAGAGCATTATAGCACAATTGGTTCCACTCGCTTTGAGCCTTTTAGAACGTATTTAAAGTGATCAGGGTCCATTTCCCAGCTATTCTAACGTTGCACTAGCTAACTTAGTCATATTTTTCTAAAGGAATAAATTCTACACAATTTCGGGTCGAGTTGGTACTCGAGCCCAAGTATGGATTTTTCACGGGCATTACAATCTACCCCCCTTAACAAATAATTTCATCCTCGAAATTTTGTACCTTTTCGTACTCCTCGAGAAGCTGTGGGTAGTTCTTTCTGATCTCGGCTTCTATCTCCCAGGTAGCCTCCTCCTCAGAGTGATGCATCCATAATACCTTCACAAGGGGAATCACCTTGCTACGCAGTACCTGCTCCTTCCTGTCTAGGATACGTGTCGGTCGCAGGATATATGTAACATCCTCTCCTAACTGCACCTGCTCCCATCTGATGATATGAGAAGGATCAGCAACGTACTTCTTCAGCATAGAAACATGAAATACATTGTGAACGCTCGCGAGAGGCGTGGGTAAAGCCAATCGGTAAGCCACCGCTCCCACACGATCGAGGATCTGGAATGGACCAATGAATCGCGATGCCAGCTTCCCCTTCTTCCCGAACCGAAGGACTCCCTTCATAGGGAAAACTCGCAAAAACACATAATCCCCAACTGTGAACTCTAGTGGCCTCCGTCTCGTATCGGCGTAGCTCTTCTGTCTGCTCTGCGCTGTAAGGAGCCGACGTCGAATAATATCAATCTTCTCTGACGTCGCCTGCACTAACTCTGGGCCAATCAAGCTACGCTCACCGACCTCTAGCCAGCAATGCGGTGCGCGACAAGGTTGCCCATACAGCGCCTCATAAGGTGCCATACCGATACTCACCTGAAAGCTATTGTTGTACGCAAACTCCGCATAAGCAAGACAATCATCCCAACTGTCCTTGAAATCCAATGAGCAAGCTCGCAACATGTCCTCCAAGATCTGGTTCACCCGCTCTGTCTGTCCGTCTGTCTGTGGGTGGAAGGCAGTACTGAACTTCAACTTCACACCCATAGCCTCTTGAATGTGAGTCCAAAAAATAGAAGTGAACCGCGTGTCTCTGTCCGACACGATCTCCAACAGAACTCCATGCAGACGCACAATCTCTCTGATGTACTATCTAGCCAGCTCGTCTGCAGAGTTCGTAACTCTGATCGGTAGGAAGTGCGCCGACTTCGTCAGACGGTCGACAATCACCCAAATGGAATCGTGTCCCTTCCTCGTCTTCGGCAACCCAGAAATGAAGTCCATGGAAATGAAATCCCACTTCCACTCTGCAATCGGCATAGGCTGCAAAAGTCCAGGTGGTCGGCGATGCTCCGCCTTCACCTGCTGACAAGTGAGACAACGGGACATGAACTCAGCTATGTGGGTCTTCATAACTTCCCACCAATACGTCCTCTTCACGTCATGATACATCTTTGTGCTGCCTGGATGCATCGCGAGTCTAGTACAATGCGCAGCCTCGAGAATCTCTCGTCTCAAGTCAGGGATATCTGGGACGCATAGGCGGCCACGGTAACGTAAGCCCCCATCCATACCAACTCGCCAGTCAGTGTCAGCATCATCACTGGCCTGCTCTCAAAGCTCAGTAAGATGCGCATCGTCCCTCTGCGCCTCGATGACTCGGTCATCGATTTGGGATCGCACCTGTACATGTGCGATGAACTCAAACGGCTCCTCTACGGTGAGTTTCTGCTCAAAGTCTCGTAAAAACTCAACCATATCCCACTTAGCAACCATCAGCGGAGCCGCAAACTCTATCGCCTTCTTGCGGCTCAACGCATCCGCCACAAGGTTCGCCTTCCCAGGATGGTAAGAGACTTCAAACTTGAAGTCATTCAACGTCTCCATCCATCGCCGCTGCCTCATATTCAAGTCTCGCTGCGTGAATATGTACTTGAGGCTCTTGTGGTCGCAAAAGAGCTCGAACTCCTCTCCGTAGAGGTAATGTCTCCAGAGTCTCAGTGCGAATATAACGGCTGCCAACTCTAGGTCGTGTGTAGGGTAATTCTCCTCGTGCTTCCTTAATTGTCTCGAGGCATACGAAATTACCCTGTCCCTCTGCATATGGACACAACCCAAACCTACGCTAGACGCGTCAGTATATATAGTGTATCTAACCCCTTGCTCTGGCAATACTAGCACAGGGGCGGACGTAAGTCTGTCCTTCAGCTCCTGAAAGCTGACTCCGCCTTGTCATTCCAGGCGAACTTCACGTCCTTCCGTGTCAACTGAGATAAGGGTCTCGCAATCTTTGAGAAGTCCTGAATGAAGCGCCGATAGTAGCCAGCGAGACCCAAGAAACTCCTCACCTCAGTGACAGAACCAGGCTGCTCCCAGTCCTACACCGCAGCTACCTTAGACAGGTCAACTGCCATGCCATCTTTGGACACCACGTGTCCTAGAAACTTCACCTCCTGCTTCCAGAAGTCGCACTTCTTGTACTGTGCGAACAACTGATGCTGTCTGAGCGTATCCAGGACCAAACGTAAGTGCTCCTCATGCTCCTCTCGACTCCTAGAGTACACCAAAATGTCGTCAATGAATACAACGACGAATCGATAGAGGAAAAATCGAAATACCCCGTTCATTAGATCCATGAACACGGCCGGTGCGTTCGTAAGACCGAACGACATCACGAGGAACTCGTAGTGGCCAAAACTGGTCCTGAATGTTGTCTTCTACACGTCCTCATCCCTGACGCGCAACTGATGATATCCCGACTGAAGATCAATCTTCGAGAAGTACTGTGCTCCTCTCAACTGATTAAACAAGTCATCGATTCTGGATAAAGGGTACTTGTTCTTCACCGTGAGCTGGTTCAGCCTGCAATAATCAATACACAATCGCATCGAACCGTCCTTCTCCCTCACGAATAGGACCGGTGCTCCCCAAGGAGACACACTAGGCCGTATAAGGCCAAGCTCTAGCAGACCATCAATCTGCGTCCTCAACTCCTCCATCTCACATGGTGCCATGCGATACGTCGGCAGTGAGACGAGCGTAGAACCAGGAACCAAATCGATAGTGAAATCGATCTCACGTCGGGGCGGCAAACTAGGGATCTTCCTGAACAGATCCCCGAACTCAGAAACGACTGGCACATGCTCGAGTATTTGGGCACCAGCGTCGCGTAATAAAGTGGCGTAACTAAGTATACGGAAAGGAAGATTTACCCGCACTGAAAATGTGAAAGGCGTGCCCTCAGGCTCATACACCGTTACCATACGAGCCCGCAGTCAATCTCGGCCCTCCCAGCAGTCAACCAGTCCATGCCAAGAATGACGTCGAGATAAACGAGCAAGGGATCGACGACAAGATCAAGAGCCATCGTCCTGCCTCCCAGATCAACTAAACAACCCTCACACATCTGGGTAACATCCGAATAATCCCCATGAGCTGCAAAGACTCGCACGCTATCCATAGTGATAGTCTGTAACCCAAGACGACTGACTACGGCACGCGATATCAAAGAAATCGTGGAACCAGTGTCCACCATGACAAGAATGGGAGTACCTCCAATATGAACTGTGACCTCGAAGGCCGAAGCTGAAAAGTCGGTGTCCAGCTGCCTCAGCTGTCAATGCATGAACCTGAGCCTGTTGTGGCCGGTTCGGCCGCTGTGCCAAGGGCCGTGGAGGCTGTCTGATCTGCGATACCGTAGGTCTGAATGTAGGGTGTGCAGGAGCTGACCGTATAGGCGGTGCTGATAACGCCTGTGGACATGCACGGTCGATCTTCTGCGGCAGCGAGAACCCACTGTCCGTATAGGCGGTGATGAAAAATAGCTCTGCGCCAAGTGGCCTGTCCTCCCACAGTATGTACATGTCAAATCAGGGCACCGAAACGGTGGTACAGGCGCTGTAGTCCTAGTAGGGGGATCAATGGGAGGCCTCTTGCCACGAGGGGCCTATCCTGCATGTCTGGTCGCGGCCTAGAAGCAACAGGGCCACGAGATCGCGCAAGTCGATCCACATCCTGCTCTGCCAGCATAGACATGTGAATCAACTCCGCATATGAGGGAATGCTCAAACAGCACATCTTCGACCGAATGTCCGGTCGCAAACCCTCCAAAAAGCACCGTATGCACATCTGGTCATCAGCCAAAATCGTCGGGATGTATCTGCCCAACTCCGTGAACCGATGCTCATACTTTGTAACTGTCATGGCTGCTTGTCTGAGGCGGAGAAACTCATTCTCCCTGTCATGCCTGTAAGTCTGGGGATAATACTTCTCATGGAAGTGAAACTCAAACGCGGCCCACGTCCATACAAAATCGGCAGCAACGGTCCGCAGTACGCTATCCCACCACAGGCTGGCCTCTCTCTCAAACAGGAATGTAGCCAGCTCTACCTGCTCGACCTCAGTGCAATGTAACATCCGCAAAATCTTCGACACACGGTCGAGCCAGTACTCAGCCTCCTCGGGTCTGTGAGAACCCGTGAAAGTAGGAGGCCGCAAGCGCTGAAATCGATCCAATAGGCCCCGTGTATCGGCGAAATTCCTCGCAGGGTAAGCAGGCGGCGCAGGATGAGCCATGCCCTCATCCTGGGCGTATGTATAAGCATCCTCAGCTGGATGCGCAGGTGGTGCAGGTGGAGTAGATGGAGCCGCACCCACACCCTGGGCTAATGTCCCCACGATGGTAGTCAGAAGCTGCTGCTGCTGCAGCATCATACCCATCATCTGCTCGAATCTGTCAGGAGGTGGAGCAGGCTGTGGCAGATGCTGTGTCGAAGTAGATGCACGATATGGCTCTCTGATTGACGGTGTAAATGGCGGTGGTCCAACTATAGGACCAGCAGCAGGCTGAGACGCACGAACTGTCTCAGGAATCGGGCCCACAGCAGGGTTTGCATGGGTGCCAGACTGCGAAGGAGTCTGATCCATATACTCAGTAGTGCAAGCCGAGCCGTGCTCCGCGTAGCCTTAGGCGGCATTCCCTATATTCAAAATAGGGCGCAACCTTGTCAGTCTCAATAGCACAAATTTACCGCAATCATTCACAAGGAGTCAAAGGCAGTCCATGCATTTCATTTACTCAAAATTGTCACAATACAAGAGATATATCCTTACAAGCATCATGACGAGAAATACATGGGAACTAAGACAGTTAAAATTGCAACAGCAACATAAGCAAAGCACTAGCCCTAACAGGCTTACACACATAAAGCAGGGAATGACTAACTACTAACAACTACATCAAAGGTCGCATCGCTAGTCTGAGTCTGGGGATGGAGGAGGGGCACCCTTATCCTGTAAGCAACACAGGATCGCCTTAAAGGTGCGAGTCACCTTGCCTAATTTCTTCTTTGTAACGGCCTTGGCATCCGCGACTTCTGTTCGAAGTTCTTGAACTTCCCTTCGCAAAGTGGTCTGACTCTCCTCCATCCGAGCAATGCGATCGTCGATAGTAGCCTGCGCAGAAGGAGGAGGGCTCTCATCTGTATCCTGAGCCTCCTCCTTTGCCTCTTCCTGAGCTTCTTCCTGAACCTCTGCTCCAGGTTCTTATTCGCTTTGATCTTCCTCATCATCAAAGTCATCTTCGCTGTCCTCCTCGAGCTGATTTTCACGGTACTGTGACCCAATCTTCATCTTGACCATAGTCGACTCATCAATGGTATGAATCGATACTGGCAATTCCGGCCCAAGTCTGTAGGCAAACTCAAGCACAATCTTGTAAATCAGCCGGCCAAAAGGAAGCGATTCGGATGTTCTTCTTGACCTGGCTATGAGGATTATTTATCATAAGATGAAAGTAGCCATGCATACGTTCTCTCCCTGGTCCACCAGATACAGGAAATCAACCATAAGGCGTGCACATTCAATGCGATTCGTCGACCTGGGATAAACATTGAACGTGCAGATATGGTGCAGCAGGCGCAAATCATCAGACACATACGTCGCCTTAAGGCTATTATTAGGTTGCCATGGAACCAACTTACCGCACAGGAATCTGGTGCGGCAATCTCGTTCACGTCTACTCCTCAGGTTCTTCTCACTAGGATGAACATCACCAAGAGGCACGTTCAGAAGTCGCGCAATCAGTCGCACATCAATCGTAGCCATCCGATCTCTACCAAAAGGGATTTTGAACTGCAAAGGCTCCAAGGTAGGATTCTGGATACTAGCATAGAAGGCACGAACGGTGCTCACATTAGTACGAGCGCTAGCTTCAAAGATCGGACCCCAATACGCAGCTTCAATGTGTTCGAACAACAGATATTCGTCGAATAGTCGTCCATCTACGTCCTCCTCAAACAACACTTTTCGATCAGTGTATTGGCCGTGAGGCATCTCCGATAGAATTGCTCGCCCAAGGTGAGCATGGGGATCCAAATCCCACTTTGTACAGCACTCTAGGGCTGCAGCTGGACCTGCGGCGACGCTTGAACTTGGGGCACCACCTAGCGGTCTTCTCGATTGAGCAGGGCGGCTTGGCCCAGCCTTGTCTATTGTGGTTTTCCTTTTACCCATCAAAGATATGATGGATGAGAGTGATAAAAGGCCTAAAATGGCTTCCACGAAGGCCATACAAAATGGTGAAAATGCGGAGAAGTGGCTGCCCAATCTGGAAAAAGGAGATCTAAGCGTCGTAGGGGGATGCTTCAAGCTTCCCAAGGCTATATTTTCAAGGAGAAATGGAAATGAAAAAGTGAAATGAAGCACCTCACGATTTCAGCTCGATTTGGGGGTTTTTGGAGCTTCAAATGATGAAATCTTCAAGAGGAAGGGCTGCCAACTCCAAGGAAGTGATGGATGATGGTCGGTTTTGGCCAAGGAGGGATCTAGAAGTGATTTGGAATCCTAAATTTTGGAAACGGTTGCTGGAAAATGAAAATGGAGCTATGGGGAGGACTGTTTGTGAATGAGGGGTGTGATTTGGGGGTTTTCGTGGGACGGGACCTATATGGGGAGGGTGCACATGCTATTTAAGGGCGTGCGCCCAAAATTTACAGCGAACGGGCCCACCTGTACGGCGATGCATCGCCGACCGGTGGTGCATCCGGTCGGTGGGGCCAGATGGGTTCGGTCCCCCCTGGTCCAAGGGCCCCATAAATGTACGGTTCGACCCCTAGTTCATTGTATTTTGACCTACATAGGCCCAAACATGTGTTCGGGGATTTTCGGGACCATTCTGCAATCCCGAATACCAAACCCTATGATGTAAAATATGAATTTGGGGTAGAAGGAGCTAGTACATCCATCTAGATCCTTATTTGCTAAAGAAAGTGAAGTTAGAATGGCCTTATGGCCATTTTTCAGGAAATTTTACTATTCACTGTACAATTTTGTGAAAGTACTAATTTATGTTATTTTCACATTAGGTTTGATGCCTAACATAAAATGGATAAGAAAGAAATGAAGATCGGAGTGTTTAGAGGAAGAATTTTGAAGATTTTTAGTGAAACGGGGTTTTTAAGCCCTGACGATTGAATACAGGAGTCGTGGTCATCCCACGGCCCAAGAATTTACTTTTGTGGGTTTAAAATCGTTCATAGGATGTCTCAACCTGACTTTCTACGGCTTAGAAGCTATTCGGGTTGCTTTACGCGACCCGAGATGCGTTACAGATTCGATCGTGCGATCGATCCGAATAGACTTCGCCTAATGGCGAATCTGCGGTCCTAGAAATGTTTCTAGACCCTTCTCGCACCCACCTAAGTCAAAAGAAGCGATAGCATACGTCACGAGACCATAACCCAGGCCCAGTATACTCTTATTTATGCTCTAATACTAACTTGTAACACCCTGAAAATCGGGGGTCGTGTATAAACTCAACTCCCGAGTTCCAGACCGTCACTTATGCAACAAAAATGATTATGATTCAATGTTGTCTGATTTAAAGCATTCACATGAGTAAAAGTATACCAAAACTGCAATTCATACTTCAGATCCAGTGATAAAAGCAAGCGGAAGACTAAACAATATATATATCACTGTATGAAAAAATAAAGTAAATCTCATCTGTCTCCAAAGTATGACTACATCTCTGAGTCTCATATACATGTACATGAACAAAATAAATATCCAAAATGGTCCCACTGAAATCTCATCGATCCAGGTCGCCTACGCAAAGCCGTCGTGATACTGCATGTACGAGAACTCATCCTGGTCCTCGTCAAAGTCCGGCTCTGCCTCCTGGATCTCAGCCTCACCTGCATCTACAACAGGGTCTGGTGGGTGTTGCAAACACCATCCCGTAATGTGGGAGTGAGTGATCAACTCAGTCGAATCATAGAGCAAAGATTAGCATGTTCACAATTTAATCATGCGATAATAGTAAAGCAGTAAATCAGACAATCCTAATACTGTTGTTAATGCAAGATGACATGACGTGATGTATGCCCTCACCGACGATCTCCCTCATACGGCAACATCTTACGACCGCGGCATGCCACACTCCCTAGAGTGCTCCACATCTTCCAAGCACATGCAATGCTATGGTGATATGATTTCCAAGTTGTTATTAGTCCATTCAAACAGCAGGATTGGGAAACTAAGGTACTTCTCTTGTATCAATCCCAACACAGATCCTGTCTAGGGTCGTCACTCCTAGTAGTCTCATACGATGTACATTTCGTAGGTCACTGCAAGGGCTGCCAGGGCTGTTGCTCGCACTCGTTGCACTGCTCCCCCATCACCTTATTAATACAGGCCTACCGTACTCTACTGTAACGGAAGGGTCGTCGCCTCCCGTGGACTTAGAATACACTCGCGGTCACTACAAAGGACTCGTCGCCTGATCAGTGTAGGCCGACAGCTAGAATATAGTGTCCCATACCACCATAATCTGCTCACGAGTCTAGGTGCTCACTGGTCACTACGGGGAGGTTTGTGGCCCCAGCGTAGGCCGACAGCTCGACCACGGTGTCCCATACCACCATGCACGGCTCATGAGTCTTCGTGGATCAAGGTACCATGGTTAACAGGGTTTACAATGGTAAGTTCAGTACCCTAGGTTCAAGCAGTTATGACTCATACAAGGTGAACATACATCGGCCAGTCGAGTTGCTTGACGGGCTCGACTAGCGCTATCGCATCTCAAGTCGAACGACATGAAGTGCGTAAAACACTTCGCGTGGCCTAACCACTGCCGCCAACTTCAAACACGACTCGCGTTCATCGAAGCGTCGTTCGTGGCCAAGACCAACCAGCCACGAATTCACTCAGTTACCGACTGCCTGGACTAAGTATAGTCCCAAACAATTATGGAATCACATCAGCAATTTATATAGGAATATTGGAATTGAAATACAATCATGTGAGCATGTTAACACATGTTATAACATTCAACTTAAGTAAATCTTCAAACACATATATTTCATGCATTTAATGAAATCATGCATATAGTCAACATGTGGGAAATCATTTAGGTCAGCATATTAATTGAGAAATCCGTCTCAAACTAGTTTATAACATCATTTAGTTCAATACATACTAATACAAACATTTATACAAACACATACACTACACACTTAAGTCTACATATAGCATGTCGACCCGAAGTGTGCAATTAGGCGAATCTCTTCTCCAAACTAATTATGCACGTATTCCTAACTTCCTAATACGACAACAAACCATGTCAATCACATCAGCAAAATATGAATGTAAACAGTACTTCCTACAAATGACTAAAATGCCCTAAATCTCATATTCTTCGTTAATTTACGAAACAGGAAACGGAGAGCATATTGTACATGTCAAACGGCGATGCCGTCAATAATCTACTATTAAACGACATTGAAAGCGTTGGGAACCGTCAATCAAAGCGTCTAAAATCCTCACCTTATGTCTTGTAGACTCGTGAATTGAAACGGAGCGTATACGCTTTGTCTACGGTGAATAGGGAACCTAATACACAAGATCCATGAGCTACATCGCTATGGAAACAAAGGAACCTCAAATCAGCAACTATTTAGGGTATTTACTTACCTAGAATCGCGGTGCAATCGCCGGGAAAGCGATAGAGGTGCGTTGCTTAAGCACGTGCAACACGGAGCACAAGTAGCAGGAAGAACTCTCCCACTCTCTCTCACAATCTCTCACCTTTTTCTCTCTCCCAAGTTAGGGTTTCTCTCAAATTCGGATGGGAGAGAGGAGTGAGGGTTTCAACCCCTTTTATAGCCTAAAACATGCCCAAAATAGGCTTGGGAACAGTGTTTACTTGGTGCCTAACCAAATCGGGGCCGTTTCGGTCCAAAAGAGCATTTCTGATGGTCCCCTAGCCAAATACGGTCGGACTTAAGCTCATGCATACTGGATCTAGCACACATCCAGTTTTCAGACCGGTAGGGTTCCCAAATCGCACGTGGCAGTCCAGTTTCAGTTTAACGGTCACCGCACCAAGATCAGGCCTATAAGTCTCGTGATATGTAATAGAAATTTTTCCTGATCCAAGGGTGTAATTTGGCTGAATTCTGACGGTCAGAACGCTCAATACTGATGCGTCAATTTGTGTGCCAGATTTGAATTTCAAATTCCAATTCTAACCCTATTCTCACTCTCTTCACTCCAGGCTCAATGAAATAGCCTCTGAATGTCAGTTGGACTTGATTTTCGAAATGATTGCCAAGCCCAGCTAAGTGGTCATAACGGTCTAAGATGGTAGGTATCGGACTTTCGACGCGCGGTCTAGATCCAATACAAAGTTTCAAGGAGGTCCCGAGAACAAACCGGTTTAGAGTTTGATCCGAGGCTTTAGAGCATTATAGCACCATTGGTTCCACTCGCTTTGAGCCTTGTAGAACGTATTTAAAATGATCAGGGTCCATTTCCCAGCTATTCTAACGTTGCACTAGCTAACTTAGTCATATTTTTCTAAAGGAATAAATTCTACACAATTTCGGGTCGAGTTGGTACTCGAGCCCAAGTATGGATTTTTCACGGGCGTTACACTTTGACTAGTCGTGGAACGGTATTATCCGATCGTGCTCAAAAATTCAAAAATCTGTTCTACTTATGACCATTCGAAGTGTCCTCAAGATTAGTCATTGGTGTAATTTCTACGACTATAGATAGACGATGAATTTCAGAGTTTGATAATCTAATTCAAGTAAAATGAAGGCATCACTCTGAGTGATATGTTGGAAATCTTCTTGAGCTAGATTGTGCATATTTATATTCTCTTTTGTTAGCTTTATATATATTTGATTTTGTTTCTGCATTCCAATCTGATTTGAAAGAGGATTTGTGATATTCTACTTCTTGGAATCAAAATCAAATAGAGCTACCCCAACTTGATTTAATTTAAAATCAATTAGAATCTAAAACCATTTCAAAGTGAGTATTGAACATTGAACTTCTATTCGAACATCTAATTCGACTTGGTTCTTCCGGGCTGCGACAAAAGGAGAAATCCAGGTATTTTACATTTGTGTAAATCTTTTGTTATTTCGTTTCTTTTAAGATTAAGACAGAAAAATCTCATTCGTTTGGTTATCTGAGAGAGCCAGAGAACTTAGAGTGGGGGATTTTTGAATTGTGTAGGCCCATTTGAAAGACATAATTATGATGGTTGTAGGTGAACCTGAGAAAAACCTATTTTCGTAGTGAACACTAATATCTGCTGTGTGAGGATATTAGGAGTGGAGTAACAAGCTGTGTGGTTGTTGTTTAATAGTTGGTGTACACATAGGCGAACCACTATAAATCTTTGTGTCTTGTGATTTGAATGTTTGTTTAATTTCTATATCTTTTATCATTCACGTTTGAGGGATGTATGTGTGGATGTGAATATTGTAATCTTTCATTTTAAGCATTGTGGGGAATTTTGTAATAGCTTAGAATTTTTTTCTTGCTATTTCATTTCTTCCTTTCTAGTTTGAGATTTTGTTTCTCTAAAATTGTTCTAGTAAGGTTATCCTGCCATAAACCCTTAGTTTTTATAGTGAAAGGTTGTCCTTAGAACAATTAGATTTTGAGGTTACTTTACATTAGGTATTGTGGATTGTTATCTTTCCTTTTCTTGGCTATCTTATTGCTTTATTTCGCTGTTATCTTTTTAAATTTTGGCATAGTCCTATCCACCCCTCCCCACTAGGACATATAACTTGACCTTTTCAAGTGGTATTAGTGCCTAATAGTTCGTTGTAATTGTTTTTTGTTTTTGGATTTATTTTCTAAGCTAGTCGATCTAAGCTATTTATATAATGTCAAATTTTGATAGTCTTTCAGTCACTAGGCCTCCAGCATTTGATGGCACCAATTATGCCTACTAGAAAGCCAGGATGAGGATTTTCCTTAAATCCATGGATGAGAGTGTGTGGCTAGCCACAGTGATTGAATGGACCCCTCCTACCACTGAAGTAACTAGAATCGATGGATCCAAATCTATGAGAATTACACCTTACTTCTCTTCGACCACACTTCAGAAAAGTGAGAGTAGTGCAAATGCAAAAGCTCTAAATGCAATCACTTGCGCACTATCACCGGATGAATTCAAAAGAATTATATCCTGTGATTCTGCAAAGCAAGCTTGGGATATTTTAGAAATGATACATGAGGGAACATCAATTTTCAAGAAATCTAAGATTCAAATCCTCACAACTAAATTTGAAGAAATACGTATGGAAGAAAATGAAATGTTCATAGACTTCTATACAAGATTAAATGATATTGCGAACTTTATGTGGGGTCTTGGTGATAAAATCCCAAAAAGTAAAATTTTTGCAAAAATACTACGCTCACTTCTTGAACGGTTCAATTCTAAGGTAATTGTTATCCAGGAACTTCGTGATACAAACAACATGAGGGTTGAAGAGTTAGTTGGCTCTTTATAGACTTATGAGTTAACTTTTAAAGCTCCTAAAGGTAAATTTATTACCCTTAAATCCTCTAAAAATGTTTTTTCAAGAAAATAATAGCAATTCTGATTTAGAAAACTTTGAAGATGATATGGCCCTTTTAGCGAAAAAGTTTTACAAAATTTTAAAAGTAAAAAGAGGGTTGATTTTTAAAAATCTAATGATATAAAGAAATCTAAACCTAAAACATGAAAAACTTAAAAAGACACTTAGTGTTACAACTGCCATGAATTTGGGCATTTAGTAAACAAGTGTCCTAATAAGGGCAAACCTAAAAAGAAAAGTATATTGGCTACTTGGTATGAATCTTCTGACTCTGAAGCCTCTTCTGAATCAGAAGATTCTGAAACTGAGTCGGGCAGTGAAGTTAAAGCCCTTGTGACTCTAGCTAAATTCACTTTTTCTGATAATGATAACTCTATTGATGAAGAAAATTTGAATAGTGATCATGAAAATGAAGAAGATCTTCAAGATGCTTACAATGCCCTTCACAAGGAGAGTTGTAAAATTTCTTTTAAACTTAAACTTCAGAAAGAAAAGTTTTTAAAGCTTAAAGAAAATTTTGAATCACTTGTTTTAGAAAAATCCCACATTTTAGATTATTTTGAAAAATCGAATGCGATTTAGATTTCAAAATCTCCCTAATTGAAAATCTTAAATCTGAAAATGAAAAACTTAAACGCGAAGTCTCTTCACTTTTGAGTTTAAAGGATACATGGAGGTATGCCCAAAGCGATCCAAAATTAGAAAAGCTTTTGTTTGGATCAAGAAAATGTGGTGACCGATCTGGTTTGGGCTATGATAAAAATATTCCTCCTAAACAGAAGAATACTCCTCCTAAGTTTGTGAAAGGAGAGTCCTCCAACTCAAAAGAGAAAAGTTTTAATAAAAAGTTTTCAAAAAATACTAAAACTTTTCAATCTTTTAACGCTAAAAGTAACCATATCAACTATAAAAATCAGAACTGAACCCTTTAGCTTAGAAAATAGTTGATTTACTTAAGGAGCTCTTAAAATCTAACTCAGTAAGTCATTCTTATAACAACTACAAATATAAGAAGACCAACTATACTCCTAAACCCAAAACTGTTATGAAATGGGTTCCTATGGTTACTTGCTTGGTTGCCCACACGACTTTCAAAGATTTAAGCCATTCAAAGTGGTACCTAGACAGTTAATGCTCCAGGCACATGACTAGTGATAAAGGTCTATTCATCGATCTTAAAGACATAACTGATGGCTCAATCACATTTGGTGATAGTAGCAACTGTAGGATTATTGGCCAAGGTACAGTTCAACTGTTTAACCTTCCTTTATTTGAAAATATTTTATATGTTGAAAGATTAAAACATAATTTGCTAAGCATATCTCAAATATGTGATAATAATCATAGTGTAAAATTTACTAACCAAGGTTATGAAATTTTAAACAAAAAGGGTTCTGTAATATTAACTGGTCGTAGAACCTCTGAAAACTACTGTATTGTTAGTGATTCTAGCTCATCTAGTCAATCATGCTACATGGTCCATACCGATGAGATCGAGTTATGACTTAAGTGCCTTAGATATGTACACTATAGTAATTTATATAAATTGAGCAAAAGAGAACTACTAAGAGGTCTACCTAAATTATAGAAAGTAGACAAAATTTGTGGAAAATGTCAGATTGGCAAGCAAACTAGTACTCATAAAAAGGTAAACTCCAATGCCATATCCAAACCACTCGAAGTTCTTTACATGGATCTTATAGGACCAACCAGGATGGAGAGTCGAGGAGGGAAAAAATATACTGGTAATAGTGGATGACTATACCAGATTCACTTGGGTAGCCTTTTTAAGGGATAAATTAGAAACCCTTAATGAAGTGAAAAGAGTTCTCAAACAAATCCAAACGGAAAAAATTTCTCAAGTCTGTAAGATCCGTACTGATCATGGATCAGAATTTAAGAATAGCAGCTTTGAGAAATTCTGTTGTGATCAGGGAATATCACATGAATTTTCTGCACCCAAAACTCCACAACAAAATAGAATTGTTGAAAGAAAAAATAGATTGCTTCAAGAAATGGCTAATGTAATGTTGAATAGTCTGAAGCTCCCTAAAACTCTTTGGGCTGAAACTATAATACTGCATGTTATATAATCAACCGAGTTTATACAAGTAAGTCAAATAATAAAATTTCTTATGAATTGTGGTTTGATAAGAAGCGTGCTGTCAAATACTTTCAAGTTTTTAGCAGCAAGTGCTATATTTTACGTGACCATGAAAATCTGAAAAAGTTTGACGCTAAAAGTGATGAAGGGATCCTTTTAGGGTATTCTATGAACAGTCGAGCATATCGAGTACTGAATAAGAGGACTAGTATTATTCAAGAGTCCATTAATGTGGTCATTGACGATCACTTAAATACACCTACCTCAAGTCCAGATAATGATGAAATTCTCTTAATTGACAAACCAGATACTTCATCAAATCAAACTAACTCTGAACTGAGGACTATCAAAGATCATCTAACCATTCAAATTCTTAAAAACCCTCTCACTGGTGTGTGCACTCGTAGACAACTAGAAGATATATGTAACTACGTGTGTTGTACATCCCAGATAGAACTAGTAAACGTAAAAGAAGCTCTTACTAACGAACACTAAATTATTACGATGCATGATGAACTTAATCAATTTATCAGAAATGATGTTTAGTATCTTGTTCCTCGACCTAAAGATAAACATATTATCGGAACTAAGTGAATTTTTAAAAATAAGTCTGATGAACTTGGTAATATAATTCGAAACAAGGCTAGACTGATTGTACAAGGGTACACTCAAATTGAAGGCATCAATTATGATGAAGCCTTTGCCCCAGCAGCTCGTCTTAAATCTATCAGACTATTTATATCCATTGCATGCTTTAGAAAAATTAAAATATATCAAATGAATGTAAAGAGTGCTTTCTTAAATGGCGATCTGCATGAAGAAGTGTATGTTGAACAACCAATGGATTTTGAAGACCCTAAGAATGTTGGTCATGTCTATCACCTAAAAAAAGCACTCTACGGTTTGAAATAAGCTCCTAGGGCATGGCATGAAAAATTGACTAAGTTTTTACTAAGACATAATTTTCAAATGGAAAGTGTTGATAAAACTCTTTTTGTTAAGAAATATAATGATCATATCTTAATGGTACAGATCTATGTTGATGATATTATTTATGGATCTACCTGTACTAACATAACTGTTGAGTTTTCAGATTTAATGAAATCTAAGTTCGAAATGAGAATGGTCGGGGAATTGAATTATTTCCTAAGGTTGCAAATAAAACAACAAACTGATGGTATTTTCATTTCTCGGACCAAATATGCTCTGAACTTGATTGAAAAGTTCAAATTTGAGAATGTTAAGAATTTCGATACTCCTATGCGTATAACATTAAAACTCTCAAAACACTCTACAGATAAGAGTGTGGATCCTAAATTATATCGTAGTATGATTGACAATTTACGTAATTTCAAGTAGACCTGATATTACTTTTAGTGTTGGTATTTGCGCTAGTATCAATCTGACCTTAAAGAGTCACATCAAATTGTCGTTAAGCGGATTATTCGATATGTCACAAGTATTATAAATTTGGGTCTTTGGTATCCATATGATATTAGTGCTCAGTTGGCTGGGTACACTGATGCTGATTGGGCTGGTACTATCGATGATAGAAAATCAACCAATGGTGGTTGTTTTTACATTGGAAATTGTTTAGTTTCTTAGTTTTTCAAGAAACAAAGTTCCATATCGCTTTCAACTGCTGAGCCTGAATACATCGCAGCTAGAAATGCATGTACTCAGAATGTTAAGCGATTATGGAATTGCAAAAGACTCAATAGTTTTATATTATGATAATTCCAGTGTGATAAATATATCTAAAAATTTAATCCAACATTCACGAACTACACATATTAACATTAGATATCAGTACATTTGTGAATTAGTGGAAGAAAAAATAATTTCATTGGAATACATTCCAATCGAGACTTAACTTGCAGACATTTTCACTGAACCGCTCGATAAAAGCAATTTTAATAAATTGAAATTTGATCTTAGAATGTTTAATTTAAATTGATTAATCATGCATTTCTGTATTATAGCATATTTATTTGTTTAAAATTTAAAATTATGTGAAAAATGCATGTTTTTATGGTTGCACGACCAGTCAAGGACGTACTGGACTAGTCGTGGCATGACTGGTCAAGGACGTTTCACGACCAGTCATGTAGTGCACTAGACCTTTTTAATTTGGGGGAAAACATTTTCTTCCTCATTACCTCTTTCTTCTCCATCAGGCCATAGCACGACTAGTCGAACCTAGCTGTTTGATTCATCAAGGTAAGTGCATTATTTCAGTTTTTCTTATAGATTCAAGCTCTATTCACTTCATTTTCTTCCTTAGAGTGCTTGGTTTCAAGTTTCCTTCAAGATTTTGAGGTTTTTTTTCATATTCTATTTTCGAGAAAACCCATTCCACATCCTTTGCAACTCCTTGCTTCTTTGTTTTTCTTATTGCGAATGGATTCTAGAGGGAAAAATAAAAATAGTCATGGTCCTTCCTCATCTCATTCTTCAATAATAACAAGGTGCCACCTTCGGTCACCCGAAGATGATCCTTCGTATGTGCAGGATTTACGGCTGTGCAATGTTATTGTTGAAAAACCTGTTGATCTTGATCACATTGCTCCTTTCGGTCTCCTTCCCGTTCTCCAAGCTATAGGATGCGATAACATTCTACTTTGGGTTAGGCCAGCATACCGATCCATTGCCCAGGCCATGTTTTCTTGCATTTTTAATTTTTCGACTGAGAATTTAACTTTTACAATTGTAACTAGAGAAGTCCCTTTTTCAATTAATCAACACCTAATTTTTGGGCTAATGGACATACTGGTCAATGATGACGGTATTCCACCTAGTTATCTAGTTGAGAAACCCTCAGAATCAGAAAAATGTTTGCTTACTAGAGCATTATGTAATATGGATGCACAATGGAGTTAGAAGGGGAATGCGCTCACCTCCAAATACTTGTTACCCAGATACAGGGTTTTGATTCAAATTTTTATTTCCAATCTGTATCCACGTTCTGGTAACAAAACAGAACTAGCTTCCTTTATGGTCCGTATTTTGCATTCCATCATCACTAGTGCACATGTCTGTCTGCCTTCTTTAATATGTCATTTCATCATTCAGTTTCATCTCCATCCATGACACAGTGATATTCCATTTGCCTATCTTATGACTATGTTAGCTACGCACATGCTAGTTGTTATGCCTGTTGGAGAGGCTCCTATTGATCACCTTATTTTCAACAATTCAAATATAAACAAAATGAAGTTGCGAATAGCTGAGGGCCAAGTAGATGTTGGTGGTGGAGGAGCTGAAGGAGTGAATGAAGAAGAAGGTGGGGATCTTCCTCCTAATGATATAAATATGGATGACATTTTTGATGAAATTGATTCAGACTCTATAAATGATCCTGACTTTGTGCCATCAGATTTTTATGTACGTCTTCGTGCACTTGAGGAGAAGTTAGAGAACATGAATGTTGCCCATGATTTGCAATCTAAATATATACGCAAGTATATTAGGCGCTTAAATAAGGGCCTTCATCAAATTGATCATACCATACCTTCTCCTTCTGTATCTGATTAAGTGCTTTATCCTTTGGTCTGTAATAACTCTAATACTATTTTGCTTTTGTTGGTATGTGAACTTTGATTTTACTTCAGTTTGTGAGACTGACTTTCATTTAAGCTGGTTATTGATATGTGAACTTTGAATTTGCTTATATTTCTTTCATATCCTGACTTATTAACTCCTTTATTACTCTTTTGTTCGTTTTCCTCTTCCATATCTTACTTCCTTCCTTTGTCATATTGTGACAAAAAGGGGGAGAATATTTTATTATGTTTTCTTATGGAAATGGATATGGATGGATTGTGGATAATAGTAGCAATTTTTTCCTTTGTCATATATATGTGTTACTTAGGGGGAGTAAGGAGCTATTGTGATTGGTTCATGAAGCTGTGTGCTAGTTGATGATAACTGGTGCATGATTCTTTAACTAGGCTGTAACTAGTTTCTTTTTATAACTGATGCATGATTCTTTGTGTGTATACTGGTTATATTATTTTTTAGTGTGTTTTGTTATAAATTTGACAAAGGGGGAGATTGTAAGTGATATGGTTTCTTGCTCCTTTGTTTGTCAAATTTTATTGTGCCAAAACCACAATTTATGTCTTGTGTAGCATATTGATGTTCAAGGCATTGCATCACAATGCTTCAAGTTAAGAATGAAGATCTACTTCAAGAAATGCAATGTTAAGTACGTTGTCCACTCCAAAGTTCAGAGTTTTTTTTAAGAGGTACATCAAAAGACAAGTTCTTGTTCAAGACTTAAGATAAAGTACAACTCAATACAAAGTACAACTCAAGATGAAGTATAACTCAAATCCAAGCTGTAGAAGATCTCAAGTTCAAGTTACATCATGTGTTGAGATCTCAAGCTTCATAATCTTCAAAGGTCAACCATTATCTGAAGAAATGAAGACTCAATGTTCATACATCACTTTTAAGGTATGATTGACCTTAGACTAAACTTAGGATAGGTCATTTTGTATACGTAATTCAAATTGAATTACTTTATAAGTGTTTGGACTATTCTAAGACTAATCCTGAACCCTGTTTGACAGTCCTAGCACTAGCTCGACCAGTCTAAGATATTCCAGGACTAGTCTTAAGTTTGTTGCAAGTTTTAAAATTTTTTTATTCATCTACGACCAGTCCTGGACTCTTCTCAACCAGTCGTATGAACTGTGCACAACTTGATCCACGACCAGTACAACAGTTACGACTCAAACTCCAGTGACTATTCCTGGTTCCCCATGACCAGTCGTGGGTAGGTCACGACCAGTCATGGACAACCTTCGACCAGTCGTGGAATGGTTTTATCTAATCGCGGTCAAAAATTTAAAAATTTGTTCAACCTTCAACCAATTGAAGTGTCCCTAGGACCAGTCGTAGGTGCGATTTCTACAACTATAAATAAACAACGAATTTCAGAGTTTAATTCAAGTAAAATCAAGGCATTACTTTGAGAGATAAGTTTATAATCTTCTTAAGCTAGATTGTGCATATTTAATATTCTCTTTTGTTAGATTTATATATTTGATTTTTCTTCTGCATTCCATTCTGATTTGAAAGAGGAATTGTGATATGCCACTTCTTCGAATCAAAATCAAATAGAGCTAGCCCAACTTGGTTTAATTTAAAATCAATTAAAATCTAGAACCATTTTAAAGTGAGTGTTGGACATTAAACTTCTATTCGAACTTCTACTCCGACTTGATTCTTCCGGGCTGCGACAAAAGGAGAAATCCAGGTATTTTGCATTTGTGTAAATCTTCTGTTATTTGGCTTCATTTGAGATTAAGCCAGAAAAATCTCATTTGTTTAATTATCCGAGGAAAGCCAAAAAACTCAGAGTGGGGATTTTTTGAATTGTGTAAGCCCATTTGAAAGACACAATTGTGAGGGCTTTAGGTGAACCTGAGAAAAACCTATTTTCATAGTGAATGCTAATATCCATTATGTGAGGTATTAGGAGTGAAGTCGCAAGCTATGTGGCAGTTGTTTAACAGTTGGTGTACAAACAGGTGAACCACTATAACTCTTATGTCTTGTGATTTGAATGTTCGTTTAATTTCTATATATTTTATCATTCAAGTTTGCGGGATGTATATGTGGTTATGAATGTTGTAATCTTTCATTTCAAGTATTGTGGGGAATGTTGTAATAGCTTAGAATTTCTTTCTTGCAATTTCCTTTCTTCCTTTCTAGTTTGAGATTTTGTTTCTCTAATTGTTCTAGTAAGGTTGTCCTGCCCTAAACCCTTAGTTTTTTTGGTGAAAGGTTGTCCTTAGAAGAACTATATTTTGAGGTTGCTTTACATTTTGTATTGTGGATTGTTATCTTTCCTTTTCTTGGCTATCTTAGTGTTTTATTTCACTGTTATTTTTTTAAATTTTGGCATATTCCTATTCACCCCCCTCTAGGACATATAGCTTGGCCTTTTCATAGTCTCAAACATCTTTTCCACCTAGGAGCACCATCTCTCTTCCCCAGTTATGTCGGGCTCACCCTGAAATCGTGGGGGATCGAGCCAGAGAAAGTCTCGCAATAGGGCACTCGTGCGCTCCTGCTTTGCCTGCTCCGGTGTCTCGACTGGGAACCTTCCCTGCCCCTAGAGGGTTGTGGTCATAGCATGAAACATCTGTTATAACTGATTAGCACTCATAGACACTGTCGATGCCGCGCTAGCCTCAGATGGGGGTGTAGAAGTCTCAAGTGGGGGAGCAAGAGTCACTCGGGTAGACAAGATGTCCTACAGGAAGGAACAAGGGGCCTATCATCCTTGAGAACTCTCGAAGGCACATACATTAAGGGTCTCTAACAGAAAATTGCTAAGCTATCACTCGGGACCTAATCATTCTAAATTCATAGCAGATATGTGATGTGATCTTCAGGTATTCCCAAGTTATACTCTGATACCAACTTCTGTCATGCCCCGAACTCAAGAATCGGGCTCACGGAACTCCCGATCACCAAATCTGACACCGACAGCCTCTATAGTACCCCATTCTTTGCTTCGAGCGCCCATATGCCAGATTCCTATCCTGGATCCTACAAGGAGGATTTTTAGTATGATTTTTTTTGTAAAGGAGCATAACCAAGTCATGAACAACATCACCACATATCCACTATAATAAGTCGTTACGTACAATGCGGAAAGGGAAATACAAGAATAATGAAAACTCCACAAGAATCTGTCGCACACTCCTGCCACTACACAGCTACATCCTCGCGTCACTTGCACACAACAGTCACGCATAACCTTATAAAAAGCTTAGAGGGTGGTGTACATCTGTGCACAGTATATGTGCCAAGTATGCAATATCAGAAAAATAAGAAAAATGCTGACATGTCCATAAATACTATCAACTGTACTAAGGCTATATAATCTAAGGCCTACGTGGCCAAATGTTATATGCAAGATGCATCTCAAGCATTCCAATCCTCATCTGAATCCACATATCAGTACAGTTCATCTTTGAAATATCATCAGGGTCTAGTCCGCTCCACATGGACTGCCACATCCCTAGGTGCGCAGCCAAGTGATCGTAAGAGACCTCCCTACCCGCCTGGCCAGTAGTTAGCCAATATCTACCCGACTTATCAATAGAGGACCCATTTTCGAGCTGGTCAAACTCAGCCTAGCTGCGTTGTAAGTGTTATGTTATATATCAAGCACCCTATATTGTCAAATTTTGTAGTGACAAACCACTTTTGAATGATGGACTTGTTCATGATGGAAAGTTCACCTTCAAGTGACCTTCGAGTGATGGATTGTTCACCATCATATGAAGATTTGTTACAAGCCATGAAGACTATTCTATCTACATCAACTTCATGTCCAACATCAACTTCAAATTCAAGACCAAGTTCAATTACATGTTCAAGTTCTAGATCAAGTTCAAGTGTGACTTCAAATGTAAGATCAAGTTTAAGTACACTTCATAGTTAAGAAAAAGATCAAGTTTCAAGTATACAAGTTCAAGCTTTAAATACTTCAAGAAGAAGATCTACTGGATCTACCAAAGTTATAAGTTCAATTGTCAACATTTCAGGTATAAATGACTTTAGAAAGACCTTAGCTTTAGGTCATTCATATTGCACATTTAATATGAGTCATTGTGCTTATTATAAGTTTTTCTTCGACTAGTCCTAGTTAGTGTTCGACTAGTGCAGGCTCTGGCTTGACCATTCAAGGGTTTTTCTTGACCAGTTCAGATTTAAATTCAAATTTTCAGAGTTTTCTGGTAGGTTGACTAGTCGAGTAGGGCTCGACTCGAACTCTGGCAGCCATTTTGAGCCCCACTCAACCAGTTGAGGGTTAGTTTCATTTGATCGCGCTAGAATTTTTAAAATTTGGCTACTCCTAGGACCAGTCGAGGCTAACCTTAGACCAGTCGAGGCAATCATTTTTCAGACTATAAATAAAGGACTTTTCTCAGATTTTTTTCATTCATTCCAAGCCAATTCAAGCTACCACTCTGAGAAATAAGTACTGTGATTGTCAAGCTATTGTACGTTAATTTAAGATTTTTTTTTTATAGCTTTTTTATTTCTAATTTCTTGATCTCTTGCTACTTCAATTTGATTTAATAAAAGGGAATTTTGATCTAGCCCTTTTGAGATCCAAGAAATTGAATTAAAGCAGCCCAATGTTGGATTAATTTAAAATTCATTTAGACCTAGAACCCTTCCATTTGTGTGATTCAACATTGGACATCTTCATCTTCAAAGAAGCAGTTCTACCAGGCTACATCAAAAGAGAATCTTTGGATAAGTATTTGATTTATAACTTTTAGTTTTTAAGATTGACAAAAAATCTCTATTGTGGTTTTGACCGAGATAGCTAGAAAATCTCAGCATGGGATTTTTAATTGTGGTAGCCAATTGAAAACCCAATTGTAAAGGTTTTAAGGTGAACCTTGGAAAATATTCTTTCATAGTGAAAGCCAATATCACATGGGTTGTGATTATTGAGAGTGGAGTAGGTGTGGGTATTTTAGAAAAGTTGTACACACCGAAACACTATAATTCTCAGAGTTTGGTGGATGATGATGTATGTGATTTATGTGTGGTGAATGCTTGTATTTATTTCATGTACGTATGGTGAATGTTGTAATAGCTAGATTTGTTTCAATTGCTTCTTATATTATTTTGATTTTTTTATCCTTACTGAGTTCAAGAAATCAAGTTGTCCTACCATAAACTTTGGTTTTTTGTGTAAGGTTGTCCATTGAACAACTTTTATATCAACCTCTCAATACTATTGCAATTGAGGTTGTTATTTGTTTCAGCTATTTGCATTTATATTTCATATTTATTTTTTATTTGGCATTTTCCTATTCACTCCCCCCCCCCTCCCCCCCCCCCCCCCCCCCAAAGGATTGAGAGCTCGCCTTCCTTTTCAAGTGGCATCAGAGCTAAGTGGCTCATTCTATTGGATTTATTTCCTAAGCTTATCGATCCAGAGTTTTCAATATGTCAAATTTTGATAGCCTATCTATTACTAAGCTACCACCATTTGATGGATCCAACTATGCTTATTGGAAAGCCATGATAAAGATATTTCTGGAATCCATTTATGAAAGCATGTGGCAAGCCATAGTGACTAGATGGAATCCATCAATGTATGAAGTTCTAGGCAGTGATGGAATGAAGTCCCTAAAGGAAACACCATTTTATGTGTATTACTCTTTGAAAAAATGAGAGAAGTGTGAATGTTAAGGCTTTAAACACAATCACTTATGCACTATCACCTGATGAATCTAAAAGAATCATTTCTTGTGATATTGTTAAACAGGATTGAGACATTCTTGAAATGACACACGAGGGTACATCTATTGTAAAAAAAGTCTAAAGTTCAGATCCTCACCACTAAGTTTGAGAAAATTCGTATGGAAGAAAATGAGTCTTTCATGGACTTATATATGAAACTGAATGACATAATCAACTCTATGTGGGGTCTTAGAGATGGTATCCCAGAAAGCAAAGTCTGTGCAAAAATACTGCGATCACTTCCTGAGAGATTTAATTCTAAGGTGACTGTCATTCAGGAACTTAAAGACACAGATCACATGAAGGTTGAGGAACATGTTGGTTCACTTCAAACATACGAGTTAAATTTCAAAGCTCCAAAAGGTAAGTCTATAGCTCATAAATCATCCAAATTTATTTCTCATGATAATAATGTTAATTCTGATTGTGAAAACTTGGAGGATGATATGACTTTACTTGTGAAAAAATTTTACAAGATTTTTAAAAGTAAGAAAAGAGTTGATTTTCAAAAACCATCTGAGAAGAAAAATGATAAATCTAAAACATGAAAATCTCCAGAAGATAGCCAGTGTTTCAACTACCATGAATATGGGTATTTGGCAAATAAGTGTCCAAAGAGGGACAAGCCAAAGTGAAAAGGCATGTTAGCCACATGGGATGAATGATCCAGTTTTGAAGCTTCTTTTGAGTTGGATGAATCTAAACCCTAAACTTCATATGAAGTTAAGGCTTTAATGACTCCTGTCAAAGTCACTGTAACACCCTGAAAATCGGGGGTCGTGTACAAACTCAACTCCCGAGTTCCAGACCGTCACTTATGCAACAGAAATGATTATGATTCAATGTTGTCTGAGTTAAAGCATTCACATGAGTAAAAGTATACCAAAACTGCAATTCATACTTCAGATCCAGTGATAAAAGCAAGCAGAAGACTAAAGAATATATATATCACTGTATGGAAAAACAAAGTAGATTTCAACTGTCACTAAAGTATGAATACATCTCTAAGTCTCATATACATGTAAATAATAGAAATAAATGTCCAAAATAGTCCCACTGAGGAGTCCCGTCAACCCAGGCCACTTAGGCAAATCCGTCGTGGTACTGCATGTATGAGAACTCGTCCTGGTCCTCATCCAAGTCTGGCTCTACCTCCTGGATCTCAGCATCACCTGCATCTACAACAGGGTCTGGTGGGTGTTGCAAACACCATCCCGAAACATGGGAATGAGTAGCTAACTCAGTGGAATAATAGAGCAAGGATTAACATGTTCTCAAATCAATCATGCGATAATAGTAAAGCAGTAAATCAAACAATCCTAATACTGTTGTTAATGCAATATGACATGACGTGATGTATGCCCTCACCGACGATCTCCATCATACGACACCATCTTACGACCGCGGCATGCAATCGTCCCTCAAGTGCTCCACATCTTCCATGCACATGCAATGTTATGGTGATATGATTTCTGAGTTGTTATTAGTCCATTCAAACAGCAGGATTGAGAAACTAAGGTACTTCCCTTATATCAATCCCAACACAGATCCTATCTAGGGTCGTCACTCCTAGTAATCTCATACGATGTATATTTTGTAGGTCGCTGCAAGGGCTGCCAGGGCTGTTGCACACACTCGTTGCTTCGCTCCCCCATCACCTTATCAATACAGGCCTACTGTACTCTACTGCTACTGAAGGGTCGTCGCCTCCCGTAGACTCAGAATACGCTCGCAGTCACTACAAAGGACTCGTCGCCTGTTCAGTGTAGGCCGACAGCAAGAATAGAGTGTCTCATACCACCATAATCTGCTTAGGGGACTAGGTGCTCACTGGTCACTACGGAGAGGTTTGTGGCCCCAGCGTAAGCCAACAGCTCGACCACGGTGTCCCATACCACCATGTCCGGCTCATGAGTCTTCGTGGATCAAGGTACCATGGTTGACAGGGTTTACAATGGTAAGTTCAGTACCCTAGGTTCAAGCAGTTATGACTCATGCAGGGTGAACATACAACGGCCAGTCGGGTTACTTGACGGGCTCGACTAGCACGATCGCATCTCAAGTCGAACGACATGAAGTGCGTAAAACACTTCGTGTGGCCTAACCACTGCCGCCAACTCCAGAACACAGCTCGCGTTCATCGACGCGTCGTTCGTGGCCAAGATAAGCCAACCACGAATTCGCTCAGTTACCGACTGCCTGGACTAGGTATAGTCCCAAGCACATATAAATTTACATCAGCAATTCATGTAAGAGTATTGGAAATGAAACACAACCATGTGAGCATGTTAACACATGTTATAATATAGAACTTAAGTAAATCATCAAGCACATGCATTTCATACATACAATGAAATCATGCATATAACTAACATGTAGGAAATCATTCACATCAGCATATTAATTGAGAAATCAATCTCAAACTAATCCATAACACCATTAAATTCAATACATACTAATACAAGCATTTATACAAACACTTACCCTACACACTTAAGTCTACATATAGTATGTCGACCCGAAGTGTGCATTTAGGCGAATCTCTTCGCCAAAATAATTATGCACGTATTCCTAACATTCTAATGCGATAATAAACCATGTCAATCACATCAGCAAAATATGAATGAATTCAGTACTTCCTACAAATGACTAAAATGCCCTAAATCTCATATTCTTCGTTAGTTTACGAAACAGGAAACGGACATCATATTGTACATGTCAAATGGCGTTGCCATCGATAATCTACTATTAAACGACATTGAAAACGTTGGAAACAGTCAATCAAAGCGTCTAAAATCCGCACTTATCTCTTATAGGTGTGTGAATTCGAACGGTGCGTATACGCTTCGTCTACGGCGAATAGAGGACCTAATTTACAAGTTCTATCAGATTACATGCTATGGAACGTAAAGAACCCTAAATCAAAAACTTATTAGGGTTATTTCTTACCTGAAAATGTGGAGGAATCACCGGCTGAATGATGGAAGCGTGTTGCTAAAGTACGTGCAACAGGTGGTGCAAAGGTAGGAAAATTCTCACCTACTCTCTCTCACAAACTCTCACCTTTTCTCTCTCTCAATCTAGGGTTTCTCTCAAATTCGGATGTGAGAGAGGAGTGAGGGTTTCAACCCCTTTTATAAGCATAAAAACGCCCGAAATAGGCTCGGGAACAAAGTTTACTTAGGGCATATCCAAATCGGGGCTGTTTCGGTCCAAAAGTACATTTCTGGTGGTCCCCTGGCCGAACGCGATCGGACTTAAGTTCTTGCATACAGGATCTAGCACGCATCAAGTTTTTAGTCCGGCAGGGTTCGCAGATCGCACGTGGCGGTCCAGTTTCAGTTCAGCGGTCACCACACGTAGATCAGGCCTGCAAATCTCATGATATGAAATAGAAATTTTTCCTGATCTGAGGGTGTAATTTGGCTGAATTCTGACAGTCAGAATGCTTAATATTGACACTTCAAGTCGTGTGCTAGATTTGAATTTGAAATTCTAATTCTGTCCCTATTCGCACTCTCTTCAGTCCAGGCTCAATGAAATAGCCGGTGATTATCGGTTGGACTTGATTTTCGAAATGATTGTCAAGTCCAGCTAGGCGGTTCTAACGGTCTAAAATAGTAGGTATCGGACTTTCGACGCACGGTCTAAATCCAATACAAAGTTTCAAAGTGGTCCAGAGAACAAACCTGCTTAGAGTTTGATCCGAGGTTATAGAGTATTATAGAGTCATTGGTTCTACTTGATTTGGGTCTTGTAAAATGTATTTAAAGTGATCAGAGACTATTTCCCAGCTACTCTAGCGTTGCGCTAGCTAACTTACGCTTATTTTTCATAGGAATTAATCCTACGCGATTTCTGGTCGAGTTGGTACTCGAGTCCAAGTACGAATTTTTCACGGGCGTTACAATCTACCTCCCTTAACAAATAATTTCATCCTCGAAATTTGTACCTTTCGTACTCCTCGAGAAGCTGTGGATAGTTCTTTCTGATCTCGGCTTCTATCTCCCAAGTAGCCTCTTCCTCAGAGTGATGCGTCCACAATACCTTCACAAGGGGAATCACCTTGCTACGCAGTACCTGCTCCTTCCTGTCTAGGATACGTGTTGGTCACAGGATATATGTAACATCCTCTCCTAACTGCACCTGCTCCCATCTGATGATATGGGAAGGATCAGAAACATACTTCTTTAGCATAGAAATATGAAATACGTTGTGAACGCTCGCGAGAGGCGTGGGTAAAGCCAATCGGTAAGCCACTGCTCCCACACAATCGAGGATCTGGAATGGACCAATAAATCGCGGTGCTAGCTTCCCCTTCTTCCCGAACCGAAGGACTCCCTTCATAGGGAAAACTCGTAAGAATACATGATCCCCAACTGTGAACTCCAGCGGCCACCGTCTTGTATCGGCATAGCTCTTCTGTCTGCTCTGCGCTGTGAGAAGATGACGTCTAATAATATCAATCTTCTCTGACGTCGCCTGCACTAACTCTGGGCCAATCAAGCTACGCTCACTGACCTCTGCCCAGCAATGCGGTGCGCGACAAGGTCGCCCATACAGCGCCTCGTAAGGTGCCATACCGATACTCGCCTGATAACAGTTGTTGTACGCGAACTCCACATATGCAAGACAATCATTCCAACTATCCTTGAAGTCCAATGCACAAGCTCGCAACATATCCTCTAAGATCTGGTTCACCAGCTCTGTTTGTCCGTCTGTCTGTGGGTGGAAGGCAGTACTGAACTTCAACTTCACACCCATAACCTCCTGAATGCGAGTCCATAAAATAGAAGTGAAATGCGTGTCTCTGTCCGACACGATCTCCAACGAAACTCCATGCAGACGCACAATCTCTCTGATGTAGAGTCTAGCCAGCTCGTCTACAGAGTTCGTAACTCTGATCGGTAGGAAGTGCGCCGACTTCGTCAGACGGTCGACGATCACCCATATGGAATCATGTCCCTTCCTCGTCTTCGGCAGTCCTGAAAGGAAGTCCATGAAAATGAAATCTCACTTCCACTTTGCGATCGACATAGGCTGCAAAAGTCCAGGTGGTCGGCGATGCTCTGCCTTCACCTGCTGACAAGTGAGACAACGGGACACGAACTCTGCTATGTGGGTCTCCATACCTTCCCACCAATACGTCCTCTTCACGTCACGATACATCTTCATACTGCCTGGATGCATCGCGAGTCTGGTACAATGCGCAGCCTCGAGAATCTCTCGTCTCAGGTCAGGGACATCTGGGATGCATAGGCGGCCACGATAATGTAAGCCCCCATCCATACCAACTCGCCACTCGGCGTTAGCATCATCACTGGCCTGCTATCGAAGCTCAGTCATATGCACATTGTCCCTCTGCGCCTCGATGACCCGGTCATCGATCTGAGATCGCACCTGCACATGTGCGATGAACTCATAAGGCTCCTCTACGGTGAGTTTCTGCTCAAAGTCTCACAAAAACTCAACCATATCCCACTCAGCAACCATCAGCGGAGCCGCAAACTCTATCGCCTTCTTGTGGCTCAACGCGTCAGCCACAAGGTTCGCCTTCCCAGGATGGTAAGAGACTTCGAACTTAAAGTCCTTCAAAGTCTCCATCCATCGCCGCTGCCTCATATTCAAGTCTCGCTGCGTGAATATGTACTTGAGGCTCTTGTGGTCGCAAAAGAGCTTGAACTCCTCTCCATAGAGATAATGTCTCCAGAGTCTCAGTGCGAATATGACGGCTGCCAACTCTAGGTCGTGTGTAGGGTAATTCTCCCGTGCTTCCTTAATTGTCTCAAGGCATACGAAATTACCCTGTCCCTCTGCATAAGGATACAACCCAGACCAACGCTAGACACGTCAGTGTATATAGTGTATCTAACCCCTTGCTCTGGCAATACTAGCACAGGGGCGGACGTAAGTCTATCCTTCAGCTCCTGAAAAGCTGACTCCGCCTTGTCATTCTAGGTGAACTTCACGTCCTTCCGTGTCAACTGAGATAAAGGTCTCGCGATCTTCGAGAAATCCTGAATGAAGCGCCGATAGTAGCCAGTGAGACCTAAGAAACTCCTCACCTCAGTGACAGAACCAGGCTGCTCATAGTCCTGCACCGCAGCTACCTTAGATAGGTCAACTGCCATGCCATCCTTGGACACCACGTGTCTCAGGAACTTCACTTCCTGCTTCCAGAAGTCACACTTCTTGTACTATGTGAACAACTGATGTTGTCTGAGCGTATCCAGGACCAAACGCAAATGCTCCTCATGCTCCTCTTGACTTCTGGAGTACACCAAAATGTCGTCAATGAACACAACGATGAATCGATAGAGGAAAGGCCGAAATACCCCGTTCATCAGATCCATGAACACGGCTGGTGCATTCGTAAGACCAAACAACATCACAAGGAACTCGTAGTGGCCAAAACTGGTCCTGAATGCTGTCTTCTGCACGTCCTCATCCCTGACGCACAACTGATGATATCCAGACTGAAGATCAATCTTCGAGAAGTACTGCGCTCCTCTCAACTGATCAAACAAGTCATCGATCCTGGGTAAAGGGTACTTGTTCTTCACCGTGATCTGGTTCAGCCTGCGATAATCAATACACAATCACATCGAACCATCCTTCTTCCTCACGAACAGAACTGGTGCTCCCCAAGGAGACACACTAGGCCGTATAAGGCCAAGCTCTAGCAGACCATCAATCTGCGTCCTCAACTCCTCCATCTCACATGGTGCCATGCGATACGTCGGCAGTGAGAGGGGCGTCGAACCAGGAACCAGATCGATAGTGAAATCAATCTCTCGTCTAGGCGGCAAACCAGGGATCTTCCTGAATAGATCCCCAAACTCACAAACGACTGGCGTATGCTCAAGTATCTGGGCACCAGCGTCTCGCAGCAAAGTAGTGTAACTAAGTATGCGGAAAGGGAGATTTACCCGCACTGGAAATGTGAAGGATGCACCCTCTGGCTCGTACGCAGTCACTATACGAGTCTCGCAGTCAATCTCGGCCCTCGCTGCAGTCAACCAATCCATGCCAAGAATGACATCGAGATAAACCAGAGAAGGGTCGACGACGAGATCTAGAGCCATCGTCTTGCCCCCCAGATCCACCAAACAACCCTCACACATCTGGGTGACATCTGAATAATCCCCATGAGCTGCAAGGACTCTCACCCTATCCATAGTAATAGTCTGTAACCCAATGTGTCTGACTATGGCACGTGATATCAAAGAAATCGTGGATCCAGTGTCCACCATCACGAGTATAGGAATACCTCCAATGTGGGCAGTGACCTCGAAGGCCGAATGCTGAGAAGTCGGTGTCGCAGCTGCCTCTGCTGTCAAGGTATGCACCCGTGCCTGTTGTGGCCGGTTCGGCCGCTGTGCCATGGGCCGTGGAGCCTGTCTAATCTGCGATACCGGAGGTCTGAAAGAAGGGTGCGCAGGAGCCAACCGTAAGGGCGGTGCTGATATCGCCTGTGAGCGTGTACGGTCGATCTTCTGCGGCGGCGAGAACCCACTGTCCTGCATCTGGGCAAAACAACTCTGCGCCAAGTGGCCCTCTCTCCCACAATATGTGCATAGTAAATCAGATCGTCGCATCGGGGGTACTGGCACGGTAGCCCTAGTAAGAGGGTCGACGCGAGGCCTCTTGCCCACAAAGGGCCTGTCCTGCATCTCTGGTCGTGGCCTAAGAGCAATAGGGCCACGAGATCGGGTAAGTCGATCCACATCTTGCTCTACCCGCATGGACATGTGAATCAGCTCTGCATAAGAGGGAATGCTCACGCAGCACATCTTCGACCGAATATCCGGTCGCAAACCCTCTGAAAAGCACCGTATGCGCATCTGCTCATCTGCCAAAATGGTCGGGACGTATCTGCCCAAATCCGTGAATCGATGCTCATACTCCATGACTGTCATGCCTCCCTGTCTGAGGCGGAGAAACTCATTCTCCCGATCATGCCTGTACGTCTGGGGATAGTATTACTCGTGGAAACGGAACTCGAACGCTGCTCAGGTCCATATAAAGTCGGTGGAAACAGTCCGCAATACACTGTCCCACCACAAGCTGGCCTCTCGCTCGAACAGGAACGTAGCCAACTCGACCTGCTCGGCCTCTGTACAATGAAGCATCCGCAGTATCTTCAACACACGGTTGAGCCAATACTCGGCCTCCTCGGGTCTAAGAGAATCCGTAAAAGTGGGAGGCCGTAAGCTGTGGAATCACTCTAACAAGCCCCGTGTATCTGCGACATTCCCCGCAGGGTAAGCAGGTGGTACAGGATGAGCCATGCGCTCACCCTGGGCATATGTATCAGCATCCTCAGCTGGATGCGCAGGTGGTGCAGGTGGAGGCACACTCCCACCCTGGGCTAGTGTCCCCACAATAGTAGTCAAGAGCTACTGCTGCTGCTACATCATAGCCATCATCTGTTCAAATCTGTCAGGAGGTGGAGCAGGCTGTGGCATGTGCTGCGCCGAAGAAGACGCGCGGTAAGGCTCTCTGACAGGCGATGTGAACAGCGGTGGTCCAACTGTAGGACCAGCAGTAGGTTGAGACGTACGCACTCTCTCAGGAATCGGGCCCACAGTAGGGTCCGCATGGGTATCAGACTGTGAAGGATTCTGATCCATAGGCTCACTTAATGCAAGCCGAGCCGTGCTCCGTGTAGCCTTCGGCGACATTCCCTATATTCAAAGTAGGGCACAACCTTGTCAGTCTCAATAATACAAACACACCGCAATCATTCACATAAAAGTCAAAGGCATTCCATGCATTTCATTTAATCAAAATTGTCACAATACAAGGGATATCTCCTTACAAGCATCATGACAGGAAATACATGGGAACTAAGGCAGTTAAAGATACAACAGCAACATAAGTAAACTATTAGCCTTAACAGGCTTACACAACATAAAACAGGAAACGATTAACTACTAATAACAACATCAAAGATCTCATCGCTAGTCTGAGTTGGGTGACGGAGGAGCACCCTTATCCTGCAAGCAACACAGGATCGCCTTCAAGGCGTGAGTCACCTTGTCGAATTTCTTCTTCATAACGGCCTTGGCATCCTCGACTTCAGCACGAAGTTCCTGCACTTCTCTTCGTAAGGCGACCTGGCTCTCCTCAATTCAGACGATGCGATCATCGCCAGTAGCCTGAGCAGAAGGAGGAGGGCTCTCATCTGTATCCTCAGCCTCCTCTTCTACCTCTTCCTGGACTTCTTCCTCAACTTCTGCTCCAGGTTCTCCCTCACTTAGATCCTCTTCATCATCAAAGTCATCCTCGCTATCCTCCTCAAGCTGAGTCTCACGGTACTGAGACCCGATCTTCATCTTGACCATTGTAGACTCATTAATGCTGTGAATCGAAACTGGCAACTCCAGCCCGAGTCTGTAAGCAAACTCAAGCGTGATCTTGCATATCAGTCGGCCAAAAGGAAGCGATTCTGACGTTCTTCTTGATTTTGCTATGAGGATAATCTGTCGCAAGATGAAAGTGGTCATACATACATTCTCTCCCTGGGCCACCAGATACAGGAAATCAACCATAAGGCGCGTACACTCAATGCCATTTGTCGACCTGGGATACACATTGAACGTGTAAATGTGGTGCAGCAGGCGCAAATCATCAGACATGTGAGACGCCTTGAGGCTATTATTAGGCTGGCATGAAACCAGTTTACCGCATAGAAACCTGGTACGACGATCTCGCTCATGCCTACTCCTCAAATTCTTCGCGTTGGGATGAACATCACCAAGAGGCACGTTCAGAAGTCACGCAACCAACTGAACATCGATCGTAGCCATCCGGTCTCTACCAAAAGGAATTTTAAACTGCAATGGCTCCAAGGTAGGATTCTGGATACGAGTGTAGAAGGCACGAACGGTGCTCACATTAGCACGAGCACGAGCTTCAAAGATCAGACCCCAATGCGCAGCTTCAATGTGCTCAAACAACAGAAATTCACCGAATAGTCATCCTTCCACATCCGCCTCAAACAACACTTTACGGTCAGTGTATTGGCTGTGAGGCATCTCTGCTAAAATTACTCGCCCAAGTTGAGTATGGGGATCCAAATCCCACTTTGTATGGAACTCTCAGGCTGTGGTTGGACTTGCGGCGGCGCTTGAGCTAGCAGCGCCACCCCGCGGTCTTCTTAATTGAGCAGGGTGACTAGGCCCAGCCTCATCCGCTACGGTTTTTCTCTTACCCATCAAAGAGAGGATGGTGGAGAGTGACAAAAGACCCAAAATGGCTTCAACAAAAGCCATGAAAAATGGAGAAATGCCAAGAAATGGCTGCCCAAACTGGAAAGGGGAGATTTGGGCATTGTAGAGGGATGCTTCAAGCTCCCCTGGGATGTATTTTTAGAAAGAAAAGAGAATGAAAAAGAGGAATGGATCACCTCATGATTTCAGCTCGATTTGGGGGTTTTAAGAGCTCCAAACGACGAGATCTTGAAGAGGGAGGGCTGAAAACTTCAATGGAGTGGAGGGGTGTGGTCGTTTTTGGCCAAGGATGGTTTTCGGGGTGGTTTGGAACCACGGTTTTGGGAGAGGGCAGCTGGAAAACGTAAATGAAGCTAGGGATGGGGCTATTTGTGAAGGAAGTAGCCTTTTTTGGGGTTTTCTACGCATGAACACTACGTGGGGGGGGGGGGGGGGGGGTGTATTACCCAAAAATCCCCACATACCTGATCTCACATCAAGTGGGCCACAGTGGCCGGCGATGCATCGCCGGATCAGCGATGGCATTGCCGACCATCCCTCTGATCGGTTGGTGGGACCACATGGGTTTGGTCCCCCATGGTCCAGGGACCCGAAATAACTATGGGCCCCACCTTGGTTCATTGTAGATTTCCCTATATAGGCCCAAACATGCATTCGGGGCTTTTTAGGGCTAATCTGCAGACCTGAATACAATCCTCCATCATGCAGCATATGATTTTGGGGTAGAAGGAGCTAGTACATCCATATAGCCCATTATTTGTTAAAGAAAGCAAAGTTAGAATGGCATTATGGCCATTTTTCATGAAATTTTACTATTCACTGTAAAATTTTATCAAAGTATGATTTTATGTCATTTTTACATTAGGATTGATTCCTAACATGAAAATTATAAGAAAGAATTGAAAATTGAAGTGGTGAGAGGAAGAATTTTGAAGATTTTAGATGAAACGGGATTTTTAAGCCCTGACGATTGAATACAGGGATTGTGGTTGTCCCACAGCCCAAGGATTTATATTTACGGGTTTAGAATCATTCAAAGAATGTCTCGACCCACCTACCTACAACCTAAGAGCTATTCGGGTCGCTTTACGCGACCCTAGATGCGTTACGGACTCGATCGCGCGATTGATATGAATAGACTTCGCCTATTGGTGAATCCGCGATCCTACAAGTGTTTCTAGACCCTTCTCCCACCCACCTAAGTCAAAGGAAGTGATAGCGTACGTCGCGTGACCATAACCCAGGCCCAGTATACTCTTATTCACGCTCTGATACCAACTTGTAACACCCTAAAAATAGGAGGTCGTGTATAAACTCAACTCTCGAGTTCCAGACCATCACTTATGCAACAAAAATGATTATGATTCAATGTTTTCTGAGTTAAAGCATTCACATGAGTAAAAGTATACCAAAACTGTAATTCATACTTCAGATCCAGTGATAAAATCAAGTGAAAGACTAAACAATATATATATCACTGTCTGGAAAAATAAAGTAGATCTCAACTGTCACTAAAGTATGAATACATCTCTGAGTCTCATATACATGTAAATAACAGAAATAAATATCCAAAATAGTCCCACTGAGGAGTCCCGTCAACCCAGGCCACCTAGGCAAAGCCGTCGTGATACTGCATGTATGAGAACTCATCCTGGTCCTCATCCAAGTCCGGCTCTACCTCCTAAATCTCAGCATCACCTGCATCTACAACAGGGTCTGGTGGGTGTTGCAAACACCATCTCGAAACGTGGGAATGAGTAGCTAACTCAATGGAATAATAGAGCAAGGATTAACATGTTCTCAAATTAATCATGCGATAATAGTAAAGCAGTAAATCAAACAATCCTAATACTGTTGTTAATGCAATATGACATGACGTGATGTATGCCCTCACCGACGATCTCCCTCATACGGAACCATCTTACGACCGCGGCATGCAATCGTCCCTCAAGTGCTCCACATCTTCCAGGCACATACAATGTTATGGTGATATGATTTTTGAGTTGTTATTAGTCCATTCAAACAGCAGGATTGAGAAACTAAGGTACTTCCCTTATATCAATCCCAACACAGATCCTGTCTAGGGTCGTCACTCCTAGTAATCTCATACGATGTATATTTTGTAGGTCGATGCAAGGGTTGTCAGGGCTGTTGCACGCACTCGTTGCTCCGCTCCCCCATCACCTTATCAATACAGGCCTACTGTACTCTACTACTACTGAAGGGTCGTGGCCTCCCATAGACTCAAAATACGTTCGCGGTCACTACAAAGGACTCGTCGCCTGATCAGTGTAGGCCGACAGCAAGAATATAGTGTCCCATACCACCATAATCTGCTCACGAGACTAGGTGCTCATTGGTCACTACGGGGAGGTTTGTGGCCCCAGCGTAGGCCGACAGCTCGACCACGGTGTCCCATACCACCATGTCCGGCTCATGAGTCTTCATGGATCAAGGTACCATGGTTGACAGGGTTTACAATGGTAAGTTCAATACCCTAGGTTCAAGCAGTTATGACTCATGCAGGGTGAACATACAACGGCCAGTCGGGTTACTTGACGGGATCGACTAGCACGATCGCATCTCAAGTCGAACGACATGAAGTGCATAAAACACTTCGTGTGGCCTAACCACTGCCGCCAACTCTAGAACACGGCTCGCGTTCATCGACGCGTCGTTTGAGGTCAAGATAAGCCAACCACGAATTCCCTCAGTTACCGACTGCCTGGACTAGGTATAGTCCCAAGCACATATAAATTCACATCAGCAATTCATGTAAGAGTATTGGAAATGAAATACAACCATGTGAGCATGTTAATACATGTTATAACATAGAACTTAAGTAAATCATCAAGCACATGCATTTCATACATACAATGAAATCATGCATATAACTAACATGTAGGAAATCATTCTCATCAGCATATTAATTGAGAAATCAATCTCAAACTAATCCATAACACCATTTAATTCAATACATACTAATACAATCATTTATACAAACACTTACCCTGCGCACTTAAGTCTACATACATATGTCAACCTGAAGTGCGCATTTAGGCGAATCTCTTTGCCAAACTAATTATGCACGTATTCCTAACATTCTAATGCAACAGTAAACCATGTTAATCACATCAGCAAAATATGAATGAAATCAGTACTTCCTACAAATGACTAAAATGCACTAAATCTCATATTCTTCGTTGGTTTACGAAACAGGAAATGGACAGCATGTTGTACATGTCAAACGGCGTTGCCGTCGATAGTCTACTATTAAATGACATTGAAAGCGTTGGAAACAGTCAATCAAAGCGTCTAAAATCCGCACCTTATCTCTTATAGGTGTGTGAATTCGAACGGAGCGTATACGCTTCGTCTACGGCGAATAGAGGACCTAATTTACAAGTTCTATCAGCTTACATGCTATGGAATGGAAAGAACCCCAAATCAGCAACTTATTAGGGTTATTTCTTATCTGAAAATGCAGAGGAATTACCGGCTGAATGATGGAAGCGTGTTGCTAAAGTACGTGCAACAGGTGGTGCGAAGGCAGAAAAATTCTCTCCTACTCTCTCTCACAAACTCTCACCTTTTCTCTCTCCCAATCTAGGATTTCTCTCAAATTCGGATGGGAGAGAGGAGTGAGGGTTTCAACCCCTTTTATAAGCATAAAAATGCCCGAAATAGGCTCAGGAATAAAGTTTACTTAGGGCATATCCAAATCGAGGCTGTTTCGGTCCAAAAGTACATTTCTGGTGGTCCCCTGGCCGAACGCGATCGGACTTAAATTCTTGCATACAGGATCTAGCACGCATCAAGTTTTCAGTCCGGCAGGGTTCGCAGATCGCACGTGGCGGTCCAGTTTCAGTTCAGCGGTCACCGCACGTATATCAGGCCTGCAAATCTCATGATATGAAATAGAAATTTTTTCTAATCCGAGGGTGTAATTTGCCTGAATTCTGACGGTCAGAATGCTTAATACTGACACGTCAAGTCGTGTGCCAGATTTGAATTTGAAATTTCAATTGTCCCTATTCGTACTCTCTTCAGTCCGGGCTTAATGAAATAGCCTGTGATTATCGGTTGGACTTGATTTTTGAAATAATTGTCAAGTCCAACTAGGCAGTTCTAACTGTCTAAGATAGCAGGTATCGGAATTTCGAAGCGCGGTCTAGATCCAATACAAAGTTTCAAAGTGGTCCAGAGAACAAACCTGCTTAGAGTTTGATCCGAGGTTATAGAGTATTATAGAGTCATTGGTTCTACTCGATTTGGGTCTTGTAGAACGTATTTAAAGTGATCAGGGACTATTTCCCAGCTACTCTAGCGTTGCGCTAGCTAACTTACGCTTATTTTCCATAAGAATTAATCCTACGCGATTTTTGGTCGAGTTGGCACTCGAGTCCAAGTATGAATTTTTCACGGGCGTTACAATAGCGTTGCGCTAGCTAACTTACGCTTATTTTCCATAGGAATTAATCCTACGCGATTTCTAGTAGAGTTGGTACTCGAGTCCAAGTACGGATTTTTCACGGGCATTACAGTCACCTCCTTTGATAGTTACGACACATCTAAATCTCTAAGGGGTGACCTTAAAAATGATAATGAAGATGATCTTCAGGATGCCTATAATGCCTTATACAGGGAGAGTTGTAAGATTGTTGTCAAGTTAAAACTTCAAAAAGAGAAATTTCTAAGATTGAAAGAGGAATTTAAAAATACTATTTTAGAAAAATCTCATATTTTTGATTGTTTTGAAAAAATAAAATGTGATTTGACTTTCAAAACATCTAAACTTTAAAAATTAAGAACAGAAAATGAGAAACTAAAACTTGAAGTTTCTTCCCTATTAAGTTCAAAGGATACATGGAGGTATGCCTATGGAGACCCTAAACTTGAAAATTTATTAACTGCATCTAGAACATGTGGAGATAGATTGGGTCTGGGCTATGACAAATACATGCCTGTAAAAAATAAGAGTGTATCTCCTACATTTGTCAAAGGAGAATCCACTAACTCAAAAGGAAAGGGCTTGAAATATAATAATAAAAACAACTCTAAAAATGTAAAAAATTTTCAAGCTTCTAAAGTCAATAATAATAATGTCATCTTTAGAAAACAATGCTATAGTCCTTTAGCTGGAAAATTTGTGGACTTTCTTAAGGAGCTTCTCAAATCTAACTCTAATATGAGAGTTAATAATAAGTTCAAGCGAAGAAAAACCAACAGTGCCCCAAAACCCAAAACTACAATGAAATGGGTTCATAAGGTTACTTATTTGGTTGCCCACACTACTTTCAATGCTTCGAGTCAATCAAAGTGGTACCTAGATAGTGGTTGCTCAAGACACATGATAGGTGACAGAGATTTGTTCACCAACTACAAAGAAATGACTGATGACTCAGTCACTTTTGGTGATGGAATCAACTGCAAGATAATTGGCCAAGGTACAATTCATATTTCTAACCTTCCTCCTTTTGAAAATATTTTATTTTTAGAAGGACTTAAGCACAATCTTTTGACCATATCTCAAATCTCTGATAACAAGTATAATGTTAAATTTACAAATCAAGGATGCGAGATTTCAAATGAGAAAGGTTATGTGATATTAGATGGTCATAGAACATCTAAGAATTACTATATTATGAATGAATCTTGCTCATCTAAATTATCTTGTTACATGGTCTAAACCGATGATAACGAACTATGACACAAATGCCTTGGACATGGAACTACCGAAGTTTGTATAGATTGAGCAAAGCCGATCTTATTAGAGGTCTACCCAAATTGAAGAAAATAGATAAAATATGTGGCACATGTCAGATTGGAAAATAAACAAGGAGTAGTCACAAGAAAATGAACTCCTCTAACACATCCAAACCTCTTGAACTTCTCCACATGGATTTTGTTGGACTAACCAAAACAGAGAGTAAAGGTGGTAAGAAGTATTTCTTGATAATTGTGGATGACTTTACTAAGTTTACTTGGGTTGCATTCATGAGACAAAAATCTAAAACTCTCGATGAAGTTAAAAGAATACTCTAGCATATTCAGACTGAAAAAGAAATGACTGCTATTAAGATCCAAAGCCATCATGTATCAGAATTCAAAAATAGTAATTTTTTGAAGTTCTGTAGCAATCATGGTATATAGCATGAGTTTTTTGCTCCTAAGATGCCTCACAAAATGGGGTTGTTGAAAGGAAAAATAGAGTGCTACAAGAGATGGCCATTGTAATGTTAAATAACATGAAGTTACCTAAAATTTTATGGGTCGAAGTAGTTAATACTATGTGTAATATCATAAACCGTGTTTATATTAGAAAGTCTAAAGATAAAATGACTTATGAATTGTAGTTTAATAAGAAACCTACAGCTAAATACTTTTGAATTTTTTAAAGTCAATGCTACGTTTTATGAGACTGGGAAAATTTAGGAAAGTTCGATACTAAGAGTGATGAAGGGATATTCCTAAGTTATGCTCTAAATATTCGATCATACCATGTTCTTATTAAGAGAATTGGTGTTATTCAGGAGTCTATAAATGTTGTTATTAATGATCACCTGAACACACCAACATCTAGTTCAGAAGATGATGAAGTCACTGTAATTGATATACTTGACTCCTCATCTTATCAAATCAATGCTGAACTACGATTAGTTAAAGACCATCCTACTGATAAAATACTAGGTAACCTTCTCACTGGTGTATGTACTCAAAAACAACTAGAAAACATATGTAATTATGTGTGTTTTACTTCCCAAATTGAACCAGCCAATGTAAAAGAGGCACTCACTGATGAAAATTGGATAGTTGCCATGCACGATGAACTAAACCAATTTATTCAGAATGATGTATGATATTTAGTTCCAAGACCATTTGATAAACATATAATTGGAACCAAGTGAATTTTAAAAAATAAGTCTGATGAGTTAGGGAATATAATAAGAAACAAGGCTTGTACAACGGTACACTTAGAAAGAGTCGATTATGATGAAACCTTGCCCCAGTAGCTCATCTTGAATCTATCAGATTATTCATATCCATTGCATGTTTCAAAACGTTTAATATCGATCAAATGGATGTTAAAAATGCATTTCTAAATGGTGATCCACATGAAGAGGTTTATGCTGAACAACTTAAGGGTTTTGAGTATCCTAACCACTCTAATCATGTGTATTACTTTTAAAAGGAATTTTATAGTTTGAAATAAGCTCCAAGGGCATGGTATGAGAAATTGACTAAGTTCTTACTAAGTCATAACTTTGTTATGGGGAGTGTTGATAAAACTCTTTTTGTTAAAAAATTCAATGAACACATACTAATAGTACAAATCTACGTTGATGATATTATTTATGGTTCTACTTGCTCTAACTTATCCATTAAGTTTACGGAGCTGATGAAATTTAAGTTCAAAATGAGTATGGTGGGAGAACTGAACTACTTTCTAGGTTTACAAGTTAAACAATTAGAAGATGGTATCTTCATTTCTCAAACTAAGTACGCTTTAAACCTGGTTAAGAATTTTTGATTTGAGAATGATAAAAAATTCGATACTACTATAAGTATGACTCTTAAGCTTTCAAAGGATACAACAGGTAAAATTGTAAGTCCTCGATTATATCATAGTATGATTGGTAATTTGCTATACTTAACTGCGAATCGACCTGATATAGCATTCAGTGTTGGTATCTGTGCTAGATATCAATCATATCCTAAGGAATCTCATCTTATTGTTGTCAAGCATATTATTAGATATGTCACAAGTACAGTTAATCTAGGCCTCTAGTATTCGCATAATACTAATGTTCAATTAACAGGATATATAAATGCTGATTGGGCTAGGAACATAGATGATAGAAAATCTACTAGTGGAGGATATTTTAATGTTGAGAATTGTTTAGTTTCCTAGAATAGGAAGAAACAGAGTTCCATATCATTATCCACAACTGAGGATGAATATATTACAGCCGAAAATACTTATACCCAACTTGTGTGGATGAAAAGAATGCTCAATGATTATGGTATTGTGTAAGATACGATGATATTGTATTATGATAACTCTAGCACAATTAATATTTCTAAAAATCCCATCCAGTATTCCCATATCAAACATATTGACATTCGGTATTATTATATTCAGGAATTAGTTAAAGATAAAATTATTTCATTAGAATACGTTAAAAAAAAAAAATCAGCTTGCAGACACATTTACTAAACTACTTAACAGGAATAGGATTTCTACGTTGAAAATGGATATTGGTATGTGTAATTCTAACTGAGTTTATTATGTTTTCATGTTTTATTTTTTTATAAATTTTTATGCAAATAATTTTGAATAAAATTGAATAAAAATTTAAATTTTTAGAGGTTGCACGACCAGTCAAGCACATACTCGACCAGTCGTGGCTCGACGGGTCAAGCATGTACTTGACCGGTTCAGTTACGAGGTTGGGACCCCTTTATGAGTGAGAAAATCACTTTTTCACCCATTTTCTCATCTTCCTCACTTGCTCCCTCTCTGACCCGTTGAACCCATCTTCAATCATGCTTGGTAAGTGCTCCATTTTTTATTTCCTTTCATATTTGGTTCATTGAATCATATATTGCTAGATTCTTATGTTAATTTGAGCTTTTCTAGTGGTTTCTAAGGATTTCTAGTTAAAAATATATTGGGTTTAAAATCCTTATTTCCTTTGTTGTATTTCTTTCTTTTTATCTTGCAATGGAAGGAAAACCTAAGAAGAAAGCTACTAGAGCTTCCTCTTCTCGATCCCCTCCAATTAGGTGTGAACCCTTCACACTCCTAAAGAGGATCCCAAGTATGTGCAGGATCTTCGTCATCGTGAGGTTATTAATGAGCGATCGGTCAATTCAAATCACCTTACTCAATTTCAGATTCTTCCCCTCCTCACTGCTGTAGGTTGGGAGAACATCTTGAATTGGGACGGACCGGCATACCACTCCATTGCGCAAGGGATGTTTTCTTGCATTTGCGATGTATCTCTTGATGAATTGACCTTCACAATTGTCTTTATAGAAGGATCATTCGAAGTTGATCGTTACTTAATTTCAGGCTTACTTGATGTTAATGTAAATGATGATGGTATTCCAATACCAACCTTAGCCGAAAGGTTAATAAGTCGAAAAAGCATACACTAACCGAAAAATTATGTAACATAGACTCAGAAGAGAGTGCAGGACATGCACTCCGAGCCAACCAAATGTTGCCCAAATATAGGGTTTTGCATCGCATTTTTATTTCAAATGTTTATCCCCAATCTGTCAACAAAGTTGAATTGACATAATTTATGATTCATATTATTCACTTTGTTGTGTTGAGTATTCCTATTTGTCATCCTTCTTTGATCTTTTGCATTATTATTCAATTTCGTCTTCACCCGAGTCACAACTATATCCCATTTGCTTACTTGATGACCACCCTAGCTTTGCATTGTAATGTGGTCGTGCCGCCTGGTGAGGCTCATATTTCACTTCTTCCATTCAATAATTAAAACATAAACAAGATGAACCTGAAGCTCAATCCTACTCAAAGGGATGGGGAAGCAGAGGAAGTTGAAGAAGAAGATGCGCTACCAATCGACACCATGACGGAAGATATATTTGATGAGTTAGAATAAGATGATTTTGAGACTGATCCTGATTATCAGCCATCTGAGTATGATGAGCGTCTTCGTGCTTTAAAGGAGAAGGTGGATGCATTGAAAATATCCCAGGATATTCAAATGAAATAGATGCGTAAGTATTTTTGACACTTAACTAAAGGACTGCATCAGATTGATCCATCCATTTCACCTCCTTCTTCATTTGGATGGGACTATATATATATATATATATATATATATATATATATATATATATATATATATATATATATATATATATATATATATATATATATATATATATATATATATATATATATATATATATATATATATATATATATTGGGCATGTATTAATGTTAAACTTTAACTTTCACTTCTTTTTGGACTTGTTATGTATAACTTGCTGATGTTGATACTCTGCTTAATTATGCTCTTAACTTTAACTCTTTTTCTACTATGTTATTATCATAATTACAATTATGTTTGCACTTTATTAGTTACCTTTCTTTGTTAAGTTGTGATAAAAAGGGGAGAATTTAGTAGTTTTGTGGTTATGTTCATGAGATTATATGTGCATGGTGTAGAGTTGCATTTTTATTTTTTAATTTTGAAAAAATGTATTTGTTAATACAGGTACTCTATAAGTCACAAAGCTCAGATTGAGGCAGGGTAGATTGAGGGGGAGTTTTTTGAAAGAGTGTCATATCATGAAGTGTTGTGATGTTTGTGAACTTATGAATTATCATGAAATCTTCTAAGTTGGCTTTGTCACAAATTTGACAAAAGGGGAGATTGTAAGTGCTACGTTGTATATCAAGCACCCTGTATTGTCAAAATTTGTAGTGACAAACCACTTTTGAATGATGGACTTGTTCATGATGGAAAGTTCACCTTCAAGTGACCTTCGAGTGATGGAATGTTCACCTTCATATGAAGATGTGTTACAAGCTATGAAGACTGTTCCATCTATATCAACTTCATGTCCAACATCAACTTCAAGTTCAAGACCAAGTTCAATTACATGTTCAAGTGCTACTTCAAATGCAAGATCAAGTTCAAGTACACTTCATAGTTAAGAAAAATATCAAGTTTCAAGTATAGAAGTTCAAGCTTCAAATACTTCAAGAAGAATATCTATCAGATCTACCAAATCTATATGTTCAATGTTCAACATTTCAAGTATAAATGACCTTAGAAAGACCTTATTATAGGTTTTGCTTCGACTAGTCCAAGTTCAATGTTTAATGTATAAGTTCAATCTATAAGTTCAATGTTTAGGTCATTGTGCTTATTATAGGTTTTGCTTCGACTAGTCCAAGTTCTGGCTCGACCAATCCATGGTTTTTCTCGACTAGTTCATATTTAAATTTAAAATTTTGGAACTTTCTAGTAGGTCCTTGACCAGTCTAGCACCCTTCTCAACCGGTCGTGGAGACGGGGTTGACCAGTTGAGGAGGGCTTAACTCGAACTTCAGCAACCATTTTGAGCCCCACTCGACCAATCAAGGGTCAGTTTTATTCAATCGGCCAAAAATTTTAAAATTTGGTTTCTCCCATGACCAATCGAGGGAACCGTTTTTCAGCCTTTCTCAACTTTTTCATTCATTCCAAGCCAATTCAAGCCACCACTCCGAGAGATAAGTCTCCATGATTGTCAAGCTATTGTATGGTAATTTAAGATTCTTTTTATAGCTTTTTTATTTCTAATTTCTTGATCTTTTGCTACTTTAATCCGATTTGATAAAAGGGAATTCTGATATACCCCTTTTATGATTTAAGAAATTGAATTAAAGTAGCCCAAGGTTAGATTAATTTAAAATTTATTTAGACCTAGAACCCTTCCATTTGTGTGATTGAACATTAGACATCTTCATCTGCAAAGAAGCGGTTCTACCAGACTACATCAAAAGAGAATCTTCAGATAAGTATCTGATTTACAACTTTGGGTTTTTGAAATTTTTAGAAAATCTCTATTGTAGCTTTGACTGAGATAGCCAGAAAATCTCAGCATGGGGTTTATAATTGTAGTAGCCCATTGAAAACACAGTTGTAAAGGTTTTAAGGTGAACCTTGGAAAACGTTCTTTCATAGTGAAAGCCAATATCATGTGGGTTGTGATTATTGGGAGTGGAGTAGGTGTGAGTGTTTTAGAACAGTTGGTGTACACACCAAACCACTATAATTCTTAGAGTTTGGTGGATGATAATGTAAGTGATTTATGTGTTGTGAATGTTTGTATTTATTTTAAGTACTTGTGGTGAATGTTGTAATAGCTAGATTTATTTCAATTGCTTCTTATATTAGTTTGAGTTTTTGATCCTTACTGAGTTCAAGAAATAAAGTTGTCCTACATAAACTTTGGCTTTTAGTGTAAGGTTGCCTTTGAACAACGTTTGTATCAACCTCTCAATATTATTACAATTGAGGTTATTATTTATTTCAGCTATCTGCATTTATATTATGTATTTACTTTTTAATTGGCATAATCCTATTCACACTCCCCCCCCCCCCCCCCCCTCTAAGACTGAGACCTTGCCCTTTTCATCTACCCCTATGCCTCGAGCGGATAAAGCCACACTCCCTTCTAACCGACCACGACATAGTAGGAGATGCAGCCTACTGATATTTGGCACTTGGTCGCTCATGAATCCACTGGGTCTATACGTTGAAGCAACCTCTGTTCCATAAGGGTTTAGGGACTTTAACGCAGGGACATCCGTAGCACCCAAGTGCTAGAATCAATATTTCTCATATCCAATTTGACCATCCACAATATGTCTGTGAATATCGCTAGGGCGTACAGTGATCATGTCACTCAAATGCGAATACATGAGTCATACTATCCAGTCATGCACCAATCCTGTGCATGCCATGCACCCATGTGTGGCAACTCTGTCTCTCAGGGAGTCCCATAAACTATAAGTCCAATGGCATTTGCTATGATCAATCACTCTTCATAATAAGCATACAAATGATGCGTATGGGCATGTATCGTGATGTAATACTAAGCATATTCTCAGTGTGTCCTACTAGACTAAGTACACTAGCAAGATTATCAGATATAGTAGGCGATGATCAGCCATAACCAGTGTGTCACTTACAAGAGTAAGGGCTAAACAATATGCCCCACTAGACATATAGAAGTCTATATGGAATGATCTATGTTAGACTATCATAACCTACTCAAGGTACTAGCATATCATATGTTCAAAGGCGGTGTCCCTTGCAAGGACGGTGGATCTAACCCACAAATTGAGATGAGCTTCAACAGTGGATATACCAAATCAACAGTGGATATACCAAATATGATACCACATATTCTTCTATGTACGACAAGGAGTGATTACGTACTAGACAATGGATGGGCTTACATCAAGAATGGGCCTCATGGGTGAGGGTGATGGCTATACAACAAGGTGAATTGAGAGGGTGAAACTACATATAACAAGTGGGCTTTCTTACCCTATATCATGCAATAAAATGGGCTTTCTTATAGGGTCCGATATGAATATAAGGTGAGCTTCAAAGTTTAGATAATTCCTACAAGGCATGGTGGAAAGTACCATTATCAATGGGGGCCCAACAGTTTGGGTTAGCCCACTAGGGTAAGGGTGAAAGTGGGCTTAGTAATGGGCCCTAAGATAGTTTACAACAGTGGACATTTAACCACCATTGTGCTAAGGTACGGTCCATTTGGAATCAGAATCATAACAGGGTCCTCAGTCCTCCAAATATCTAAGAAATAGATGGACAGCGTGGGCCCATCACCCATACATGGTGGGCCTGGATAAGGCGGTGGGGCCGACGACCTAAAAATGGATAAAGGGTGTGTATATAACACATACATCATGGTGGGCTCATACATTCCCAATGGGCCTCACATACAATCATAATAGGCCTCACGTACAATCACAATGGGCCTCGCATAAGGGCCTCATACATCACAATGGGCCACATCTCATGTGCCTCATATACACACAATGAGCCTCACACAAGGGCCTCATCACATGGGCCTCATATACATCATAGTGGGCCTCAAATACAGCATGTGGGCCTGCACGAGTCAGATGGGCCCTGCAGTTGCTGGCCCTGATCGGGCGTCCAACAAATGAACAGTTTGGATTAACATACATCATGGTGGTTCCCACCGTCGTAGCTGGATGGTGGAGATACAACACATATATTAGGTGGGGTCCACATCTACTGGAATTTCTCCAGCAGCGTTCCACTTGCTAGGTTGCTGGCACTGTTTGGGTGTCCAGCAGATGGACGGTTAGGATGAAACACATATATCATGGTGGGTCCCACCTTCCTAGTTGGACGGTGTGGACACCACACGTGCAGTAAGTCCCCACCGTCCTAGGCCTAGATGGTGTGGATAAAACACTTACATCTTGTGGTACCCACCATCCATGGACAGACGATGGATGAAACGCATACATCAGGTGGGTCCCACACATATGGACAGTGTAAATATAATACATACATCATTGGTGGGGCCACGTGATGGATACAACACATACATCAGGTGTCACGCCCCAAACTCGAAAACCGGGCTCACAAAATTCCCGATCGTCGAATCCGGTGCCAACAGCCTCCGTAGAACCCCATTCTCGGCTCCTAGCGCCCATTCGCCAGGTTCCGATCCTGGGATGCTACAAGGAGGATTTTCAATGTCAGTTTGATTCGTAATAAGCATAACCAAAGGCATAACCCACAAACAACAACCAAGAACTCCATTACATTTCCATTATGATCAAAAAATTTACAAGTACAATGAGCATAAAGGGAAATACAATGGTAAAGAACAAAAACTCCAAAACGATCTGCAACGTGCTCCTGCCTAAGCGTTGCTGCGAACCAATGTCACCTGCACGCAACGGTCGTGCATAAGCTTATAGAAAGCTTAGAGGGTGGTGAAAGTGTGTGCGCAAGGTAGTAATATGATCATGTAATATCAGAGTGATACGGAATATGCAGATGGAACCATAATATCATGAGCCGTACCAAGGCTATGCGATGCAAGACATGAATGGTATCGACCATCCCAAGGCCATACGATGTGCAATGCAACTCAAGCATACAGATCCTCATCTATGTCCACACATCAATACAGCTCAAATATGGGATATCACCGGGGTCTAGTACACTCTAAACCAGATTGGCACCACATCGTGCGCAATAAGGTAAGTGGAAGAGACCTCACTATCCATCTGTCAATATCGGGCGTGACTCGTCGATAGCGGACCCATTCCTCGAGCTGGTCAAACTCAGCCTAGCATTGCCCCCTACACTCTGGCGGGTAAGGCCGCACCCCCTTCCAACCGACCACGACATAGTGGAGAGCGCAACCGTCTGGTAATCGGCACTCAACGCTCATCTACCCACTCGGTTTAGACGTTAGAGCAACCTCTTGGTACCATAAGAGTTTAGGGACTTTCACCCAGGGATATCTATAACACCCCATGTAAAATAAGATTTTTAGTATCCAATCCTGCCAACCACGATACGCCTGTGGAGGCTATGGCCCTGATGTTGCTAGGGCGTACAGTAACCATATCACACAATGCGAGATGCATGAATCATACTATCCAATCATGCAACATATCCTGCGCGTATCATGCGCTCATGCAGGGCAACACCGCCTAATCGGGAGCCCATATACAACCTACCCGAAGGCATATGCTATGATCAGTCAATTTTCATGTCATGCATACATATGATGCATATGATCATGAGTCATGGAACTGTACTAAACATGTTATAATGAGATGGACTGTCTTTACAATGCAGATGGGCCTGGACGACCTATACACAATAAGTACAGGCCTAACACTGGGCCCTAAGGAGATTCGTAATGTGGACATCCAACTAGCATTACACTCGCAATGTGGATGTCAAACCAACATTGCTCCCAAGGCACGATTGTCGTAAACATCGCTACATAATCGGTGTTGGGGTCACACATTGCAATGGACCTTAGGTACTTCCCATTGGGTCTTAAATACATCAAATGGGACACGTCAAATGAGCCTTTTATTCATCGAATGGGCCATATAAATGGACCACACCAATGGGCCTTAGGTATATTGCAATGGGTCATAACCCATGGGCCTCGGAGTACGTCATAATGGGTTAAATCACATGGGCCTTGTGTGTCTTAAATGGGCTTAATCCCATGGGTTTCATACATATCAAGTGGGCCTAATCCTGTAGGCCTTATATAAATTAAATGGGCCTAAACCCCTAAGCCTTATATCAATCAAATGGGCCTAAGCCCTTAGGCCTTATATAAATCAAATGAGCCTCATCATATGTTAAGGTGGGGTCCATTCGGACCATGGATGTCGCCCATTCTTTAGCTCAAACCATAAAATGAGCTTTTAAAATGGATGAACAGGTTGGATGCAGCACCTGCATCAAGAGTGGGGGCCCACATGAAGGCCCACCATCGAATATGATGTATTATATATTATATAAATAAAACTATAGATAATATATATAATATATATAATATATACAATATTATATATGCAATACAATATAATATATATATATATATATGTATATATATTTATACACACACGCTGCACACACGTTACACACATGCTGCACACACACGCATGTACACCCACATGCACGCACGCACACACTGAACGAGCCCCACCGTCCGCTGGACGGTGGTGGTGAAACACACACACATCACAGCTGGTACCACCGTTCGCCTGGACGGTGGGTATAAACACACATCATTGTGGGTCCCATGTGGGGCCCACTAAAATGTTTATTTGAAATCCAAACCATCCATAGGGTCACTCAGACCTAGGTGAAGTGAAAACACAAATTTCAGATTGATCTGAAACTTCTGTGGGCCCAAAAATGTATTTCAATGGTAGAGGTTCAATCCCACTATTTCCTTCAGTGTGGGCCACTCGAGTCTTGGATCGAACTGAAACTTGGAGGGGACCCGCCTGAGAAGGGGGCCTACCTCATGAACGGCATGGATTTCCACATATATCAAGGTGGGGCCCACGACAGCAGCCGTGGGTGGCTGCACGGCCGCCCGCTGCTGCTGCAGCTGGCGTCAGAGGCAGAGGCTTTGCCTATTGCTTTTCATTTTTAAAAATTCTGAAAACTCATTTTCTAGGGTTTTTCGCACGTGGGGTCCGCTTTACAGAAATCCACCTTGGCCATTACGTTCTGTGGCTCGAGGCCAACCAAATGAGTCTAAAGTTCGAATTTTTATATGTTTAGGGAATGAAATAAAATAAGAAAATGATATTTGAATGGTGATGATGCAATCTTCGATGCTATGGCCCAACAGGTGATTGGATCGGCTCCAATTCTTGACCCAACGCATAAAATTAGGTGGAGAATGGGATGGATGGCGTGAATTGATTACATACATCACGGTGGGGCCTAAGCAAGTGGACCACCCAAAGGCTTCCTTCTTTTCTTCTTTCCCTCTTTTTTTTTTTTTACAGGAATGTCCAGACGCTGGACGGTTTGGTTCTTTTTAAAAATACATTGTGGTGGGTCCTGATGAAGTGGGCCACCACTGATGGGTGACGTGGGTATAACATATAAGGTGGGCCCCACTTGAAGAAAAACTTGAACAAAATAAATATCTCAAGGTGGGGTCCATTTAAGTGGGCCACACAACCCTATTACATAAAATAAAATAAAACAAAATAAAAAGAAATAAAAAGAGAGAGAGACATGGAGAGTGGGACATGCTTTGTGATGGAGGGCTCCGCCACTATGAGCCCTCCCTTGAAAAAATTATACAATCGGATGGGTCCTTTAACAGATGGGACCACCAAAATTTAAAATCAACGGTGGGGATCCTTTCCCCACCAATATGGATGGTCTAGATGACCTTTCAAAAGAAAATAAACATCATGATGGGGTCCATGGAGAATGGCCCCATCATGAAATGATCATGATGATCCTAGTGGGCCATCAGACACATCTTAGGGTCCCAAATCAGATCCAAACCATTGATCGGTTGGCCTCACTTGGCCCATCTCAAAAACATAAAAAACTAGCACAATCTAGCACCCACCGTCCGATCTTCTTTCTCTTAGGGGTTCCTTAACACCTTAGCTTCAACTTCATTGGATGAGGTGAGGAATGGAGGGTTGAGATGGGAGATGATGGGGTAGGAAAGTGGGCCACATTTGGAGCTTAGGAATGCTTGGAGAATTCCATACGTATGGAGGGATTTTGGTTACTTGGAGATTTGAAATGAGAAAGAGAGAAAGAGAGAGAGTTGTAAAGGGAGAGAGAGAGAGTGATGGATGGATGTGGTGATGGGGGTGTAAGACACCTTTTGACTTTTGTGGCCTTTTGTGTAAGAAAAGGCATGGGCATGGAAGACTTTTGTGGCATTTATGTAAGAAAGGTATGGGCATGGAAGACTTTTGTAGTTGCTTGGGAATGGGTGAAAGAGATGTGTACTTGACATGTGATGGATTGATGGATTGATTGATTGATGGGATTGATGTGATTGATGTGACACATCGTAGAGATTCTCTTGGGTTTCGCAACGCGCGACGTTTTTCTCGCACCGAACGTTGGCCCACATCTCATGACTAGGGTATCGCCTCGGCGCGCAAGTCGCGGCATCGGAACCTCAGCGATGACGCGGTCGCTATGGTACGGGTCTCGGGTTGAGTCGACTCGGGTTGACGGCATATGAATCAGGGTGCGCGTGACTATCGGTTAAGGGTCGAAGGCTGCCGAAATTTGACCGGTAAGACCGTGGAAGTCTACGGAACGGTACGGACTAAGATACGGGTCTTACAGCTCTCCCCTCCTTATAAAAATTTCATCCTCAAAATTTACACAAGCATCACAACTAAGCATTACTCATGAAGAAGAAGCGACATAACATCATCATATAGAATCAGGGACAACATACAAAATACAATACATGATCAATCATCAAAGAGATGATGATAACGCTCTCGAATCTTAGCCTCACGCTCCCAAGAAGCCTCCTCTATAGAATGGTGACCCCACTGCACCTTGACCAAAGGAATGACCTTGGTTCTGAGGACCTGCTCCTTCCGATCAAGGATACGTACTGGCTGCTCAATGTAAGAAGCGTCCTCATGAACCTCCAATGGCTTTCAATCAATAACGGGAACAATGTCTGACCCACACTTCCTCAACATGGAGACATGGAAGACGTCATGGATGCCAGACAACTGTGATGGCAAGGCAAGCCGATAGGCTACGGCGCCAACCCGCCCAGTGATCTCAAAAGGTCCTATGAATCTCGGGACAAGCTTGCCCTTTACTCCGAATCGAACTACGCCCTTCATGGACGAGACCTTGAGATACACATGGTCCCCTACATCAAACTCCAATGGACGACGCCGACGATCAACAAAACTCTTCTGTCGGCTCTGAGCTGTGCGCATCCTCTGCCTGATGATGTCAATAGGCTCTGACGTCTCCTACACAAGCTCAGGACCTAGGAGACGACGCTCTCCAACCTCAGTCCAACAACTCGGTGATCTGCATGGTCTACCATATAGTGCCTCAAAAGGAGCCATACCGATGGTCGCCTGATAACTGTTATTGTACCCGAACTCAGCCAATCGTAGATGCTCATCCCAGCTACCCCCGAAATCAATCGCGCAAGCCCGAAGCATATCCTCAAGGATCTGGTTGACCCTCTCGGTTTGGCCATCAGTCTGCAGATGGTATGCGGTGCTGAGCAGTAAATCAGTCCCCATCACTCGCTAAAAGCTCCCCTAAAAATGAGACGTGAACCTCGAATCTCGGTCAGAAATGATGGAGACCGGAATGCCATGCAGTCTCACAATCTCCTTAATGAATAATTTTACAAGCCGGTCCATAGATCAAGTCACACGCATCGCAAGGAAATGTGCCGAATTTGTCAGACGATCCACAATAACCCAAATGGCGTCATGACCGCGCTGAGTCCTCGGCAAACCCATAATGAAATCAGTCGACACGTGCTCCCACTTCCACATCGGGACGCTCAACTACTGCAATAGACCAGGAGGTCTCTGATGATCAGCCTTGACACGCTGGCACATGTCACACTCGGCCACAAAACTGGTGATCTGATGCTTCATCCTCGTCCAAAAATACTGCCGCCTCATATCACGGTACATCTTCGACGAGCCAGGGTGGATAGAAAATCACGATCGATGTGCCTCGGTCATAAGATCTCTGCGCAACTCTAGAATATCTGGGACACATAATCGGCCTCTAGAGAGAAGTCCACCGTCTGTACTAATCTGCCAATCTGCCTGACCCTCAGATGCCGTCTCAGCCATATAACTCTGTAACGACTCATCAGCCTGCTGAGCCTCGATCACCCTAGCGACAAGAGAGGGTTGAATCGACAAGCTCGATAACTGCACGATAGAAGACTGCAGGCCAAATTCAAAATCATTCGCTGCGACATCTTCAAGTATCCACCACTCCTGAATCCTCATATGCGCCACTAGACCTCGTGGCTAACGGCTGAGGGCATCTGTCACCACGTTCGCCTTGCCCGGGTGATACTGGAGATCGAAATCATAGTCTTTCAGGAGCTCCATCCAGTGCCTCAGTCTCATATTTAACTCAGACTGCGAGAAGAGGTATTTCAAGCTCTTGTGATCAGAGAAAAGCTCGAACCTGACCCCATAAAGATAGTGCCTCCACACCTTCAGTACAAAGACAACTGCAGCCAGCTCCAAATCATGTGTAGGATAGTTCAGCTCATGGACCTTGAGCTGACGAGACGCAAAGGCCACTGGTCTCCCGTGCTGCATCAAGACAGCACCCAAACCGATATGCGAGGCATCAGTGAATACAATAAATCCATCACTCCCAGAGGGAAGAGTGAGGATAAGAGCGGATGTCAGATGGTCCTTCAACTCCATAAATGCTCGCTCGTAGGCCTCACTCCAAATAAACTCTGCGTCCTTCCGAGTCAACCTAGTCAGCGGGGCTGTAATACGAGAAAAACCCTCAATGAAACGTTGATAATAGCCCACCAAACCAAGGAAACTACGGATCTCTGTCGCAGTCGTAGGCTGGCCCCACTGACGCACTGCCTCGACCTTTGAGGGGTCCACTGCGACACCCTCCCTCATCACCACGTGACCGAGGAACCTCACCTCCACCTGTCAGAAGTCGCACTTCTCTAGCTTCGCATAAAGCTGGTGTGCGTGGAGGGTCTGCAAAGTGATCTCCAAATGCTACTCATGCTCCTCAAGGGTCCTTGAATAGATCAGAATGTCATCGATGAAGACTACAACAAACTGATCGAGAAAAGGGCGGAAGACCTCGTTCATCAGCTGCATGAAGACCGCGGGTGCATTGGTCAGTCCGAAGGACATGACTTGAAACTCAAAATGACCGTAACGCGTCCTGAATGCTGTCTTCGGAATGTCCTCATCTCGGACCCGAATCTGATGATAACCGGAACACAGGTCAATCTTCGAAAAGAACTGTACACACTTCAGCTGATTGAACAAATCATCAATCCTAGGGAGCAGGTACTTGTTCTTGATCGTGACTTTATTGAGCTCGCGGTAGTCAACGCAGAGCCTCAACGAACCATCTTTCTTCTTCACGAAGAGTACCGGCGCTCCCCACGGTGAACTGCTCGGATGGATAAAACCCAACTCTTGCAACTCGTCCAACTGCTTCTGCAGTTCCCATAACTCCAATGGTACCATACGATACCGGGCCTTCGAAATAGGCGCGATACCGGGCACGAGATCAATCTGAAACTCGGTGAGTCGGCGAGGCGGTAATCCCAGAATCTCCTGGAACACATCGAGAAAATCGGATACTATGGGCAAATGGTCGATGCAAGCGGCAACAGGCTCCTCAACAGCGCAGGACATCAAGTAAGACAAAGGCTCTCCTCTGGGCTCTGCAACGAACTGAAACTGTGGCACGCTGGGTATACCGAACATGACGGTCCTCGTTGCGCAGTCCAATATAGCATAGTACTCGGTGAGCCAATCCATGCCGAGGATGACATCGAACTCAGACATCGGTAATACAAACAAATCAGTAGGTAGAAAGGTATCCCCAACCAGAACGGGGCAAGAGGAACAAAATCAGCCCAACACTGCAGTCCTCCCCAAGGGAGTCGATAATGATAGGCTCTCACCATGGAGAGGAATACGGCTAATCGAACTCGCCGCTCGATCGTACATCCCATCGTCTCGAACACCTTCTCTACATCGGCGTGCCATCTCTCAGCTGCCGTCGGGTCTGGCTCACCCTGGAAACACGGGGGATCAAGCCGTCGAAACTCACGAAGGAGGGCACTCACACGATCCTGCTCTGCTTGTGCCGGTGAGACAACTGGCTGCTTGCCTTGCCCATGGAGTGCAGCTGTCACAGCCTGTAACATCTGCTGCAACTGAGAGGCACTCACGGATACAGTCGGCTCCGCACCGGTCTCTGGTGAAGGAGCGGGATCCTCAGGTGGTGGTGTCGGAGTCGATCGGGTAACTCTCTTGGGAGGCATGTCCTACAGGAAAGAGCGAAGACGCCTATTAACTTCAAAATTCTCGAAGGCACGCACGTTAAAGGTCTGTAACGAAAAATCACGAAGCTATCCGAACTTCAGGACTTAGCCATTCCACACTCATAGAAAATATGTAATGTTGTTCTCTGTTATTCCCAAGTTATGCTCTAATACAAACTTTTATCACGCCCCAAACTCAGAAACTGGGCTCACAAAATTCCTGATCACCGAATCCGACACCGACAGCCTCCGTAGAACCCCATTCTCGGCTCCTAGTGTCCATTCGCCAGGTTCCGATCCTGAGATGCTACGAGGAGGATTTTCAACGTCAGTTTGATTCGTAATAAGCATAACCAAAGGCATAACCCACAAACAACAACCAACAACTCCATTACATTTCCACTATGAAAAAAAACTTTACAAGTACAATGAGCATAAAGGAAAATATAATGGTAAAGAATAAAAACTCTAAAATGATCTGTAACGTGTTCCTACCTCAGCGCTGCTGCGAACCAACGTCACCTGCACGCAACGGTCGTGCATAAGCTTATAGAAAGCTTAGAGGGTGCTGAAAGTGTGTGCGCAAGGTAATAATATGATCATGCAATATCAGAGTGATATGGAATATGCAGATGGAACCATAATATCATGAGCCGTACCAAGGCTATGCGATGTAAGACATGAATGGTATCGGCCATCCCAAGGCCATGCGATGTGTAATGCAACTCAAGCATACAGATCCTCATCTATGTTCACACATCAATACAGCTCAAATATGGGATATCACCGAGGTCTAGTACACTCTAAACCAGATTGCCACCACATCATGTGCAATAAGGTAAGTGGAAGAGACCTCACTATCCGTCTGCCAATATCAGGCGTGACTCGTCGATAGCGGACCCATTCCTTAAGCTGGTCAAACTCAGCCTAGCATTGCCCCCTACACTCAGTCGGGTAAGGCCACACCCCCTTTCAACCGACCACGACACAGTGGAGAGCGCAACCGTCTGGTAATCAGCACTCAACGCTTATCTACCCACTTGGTCTAGACGTTGGTTCGCAGCAGCGCTGAGGCAGGAGCACGTTACAGATCATTTTGGATTTTTTATTCTTTACCATTGTATTTCCCTTTGTGCTCATTGTACTTGTAAAGTTTTTGATCATAGTGGAAATGTAATGGAGTTCTTGGTTGTTATTTGTGGGTTATGCCTTTGGTTATGCTTATTACGAATCAAACTGACGTTGAAAATCCTCCTCGTAGCATCCCAGGATCGGAACCTGGCGAATGGGCGATAGGAACCGAGAATGGGATTCTATGGAGGCTGTCGACGCCGGATTCAGCGATCGGGAATTTTGTGAGCCCGATTTCTGAGTTTGGGGCGTGACATCAGGTGAGTTTCATGTGCTGGACAATACACATATCATGGTGGATCCCTGTAGCTGCTGAACAGATGATCCACCAACATCCCACCCATTTGGACGGTGTGGATTTAAAATACGTACATCAGGACGGGGTCCATGTCCCACTACTAGACGGTGGATACCACATCAGGTGGGTCCCACGTGGGTGTGGGTCACCCATTATCAATCAGATATTTGCTTTTTCGCCTTAGTCTAGGCAGTCCAAAATGGACAGTAAGGGTGGGCCCCGGTTGGACAGCGAGGACGTCCCACTGGATGGGTGGTCTAGATATATCATACATCAAGGTGGTCCACAACAGGGAAAGGAGAGAGAGAGAGAGAGAGAGAGAGAGAGAGAGAGAGAGAGAGAACGAGAGAGAGAGAGAGAGAGAGAGAGAGAGAGAGAACGAGAGAGAGAGAGAGAGAGAGAGAGAGAGAGAGAGAGAGAGAGAGAGAGAGAGAGAGAGAGAGAGAGACAGACGTGAGTTAGGAGGAGTTCCGCCACTATAAGTTCCTCATAGATTTATGACACATACATCAAATGGGTCCCACCACCAAATGTGGGCCTAAAAAATGGAAATCAAGGTGGGGATACCATGCTCACTAAAAATCAAAGGTCGAGATGACCCTCTACATGTTGATCATTAAATAAAAATCATGGTGGGCTCCATGGAGAATGGCCCCACCATAGATAAAACATATGAATCATAGTGAGCCATTGACCACGCCTTGGGTCTAAAATGAGATCCATACCATCAATCAGTAGGCCCCACTTGGCTCATCATCAAAATCACAATCTAGTCCTATAAACACCCAACTATGGTCCTCTTCTTTAGCTCCTAGGAATCCTTGGCTCTTAATCTCTCCATTTAATGGTGGATGATGAAGTTTGAAGCATTGGATGGTGAGATTTGGGGGTAGGAAAGTGGGCCTTGATCTTGGATTCTTTCTCTCCTTAGAATTTTCTCTCTTGGTTGCTTAGGATTTGATAGAGAAATGAGATGGGATGGAGTGAAAGATGGGAGAGAGGGATGGTGTTGTGTAAGAAGGATGGGATGAGAGGGATGGGTGGTGTAAGAAAAGTGACATAAGAAGCATGGGTTGTGTTGACTTTTGGGGGCATGAGGTGGCATAGGGTTTGGGTTGCCTTACATTGTTTGTAAGAGAGGGATGGGCTAGGTATGAGTTGTACTTGACTTATGCTTGATTGATTGATGTTATAGATTGGGTAGAGATTCTCTTGGGATTCGCATTATGCGACGTTTTCCTCGAGATAAATGTGGGCCCACAACTCCTGGCCTAGGTATCACATTGGTTCAGAAGACCTAGAAGTGGAACCACGGCGACAGCACGGTCACTTGGGTATAGGTTTAGAGTCGAGTCGACTCAGATCTTTGGGATGCGACTTAAGGTCGTACACAAATGTTATTTACATGTCACGAGTTGTTGGAATTCAATGGGAAGGATTGTGGGAGTCTAAGGAATGGTACGGACTAGGATACGGGACTTTTAAAGCCTACACAAGCTAATTAGTCCTACATAAGCACTTGACCTATTCTCCCATCAGAGGTCAATGGAAGGTCTTAGCAAGTTTGTAAAAACAAACTCTAAAACCAAATCATACACAAGGAATAGGTTTCAGACTCTTTGGACTCTAATACTTACTTGTAAGCAGATAAGTATTGTTTATAGCTTGTGGGTTGTTTGATCTTTACTTTGTAAAGCTTTAATCAGCTCCCGAATGCTCCCCCGATCTCAATGCATTGGTTGATCTGATGTTTCAGCTTCATGATCGGTTTCCTTGTATATGATATTCCTATACAGGGTTAACAAGGTAGTGGGAGTGGGTTAAATCTCTTATAAATTGATGATAAGTGGATTTCTTAGGGGACTCAACTAATGGATACACTAGAATATGATAGAGATTAAGAATATACTAATCGGTTTGGTCTCAATAGTCTAGTGAAGGCTTGAGATCATGTTCTTCATTAATTCGATCTTCGAATGCTCTTTAAGATGATGAGTCATAATGAAAAGAACATGAATCTCATATAGATGGAGTTTGAAGGATCTAGGGTAAGCTTGTGATGCATTAGGGACTCTCGGATGCCTTAATCCATACTTTTCACATGTTTCAACTAGAAACAAAAAGCATTCGACTTGGGGGAATTTGTTCAATGATAACAAAGAAAGCATGAGAGAACAGATATCACAGAGTATTTATTTAGTCTAAGTTCTTTTGCATCCTCATATAACCTTGATTTTGAAACAGAGTACAATGAATCAATGTAAAAGAGGAGTAGGCAGTCGCAATGGCAATTTTGGCAGCATTTCGACGCTTTTGATGTTTGCTTTTGATGTTCATCGCAAAGGCAGATGAGTTGTGCGGGTGCATAATTGAGGAAACGTTGGAGATTTCTCAGACTTAGGTTGTTCAAATCTTCTACCATAATTCACTTTTCTCTCTCGCTCCTGTGAGCTCCCTGAAGCTCTCCAACTTCTATTTTCTCTCACTTCTCCTTCTTGCTTCTCTCTCTTGCTATCTTCTCCAAATGGAGATAGGAGAGATGTATCTATGAACATCCAACAGGTGTGGAGGTCATCGGTTCGAAGATGGAGGTACATAGGCTTAGACAGGGAATGTGGAGTGTATGAGGCTTATTTTAGAACAAAAGCTTTGCTTCAGGACAACATTACTTATAAAGTGGCGCAAGAGGGAAGCTTTAGGACAACATTCCTCAGGAAATGGCGTAAGAGGCAGGCTTCAGGATAACATTCCTCATGAAATGGCGCAAGAGGCAGGCTTTAGGACAATATAAGCCTATCTTCAGGACAAGGAGAGAGAGAAGTGGCGCTACAGACCAAGCCTTAGGACAAGGCTCCTCTTGAAGTGGTGCATAAAGCCATGTATTAGGACAACGCCCTCATGAAGTGGTGCACAAAGCCATGTGTTAGGACAACACCCCACACAAAGCGGCGTAGGGAGTATCCATTAGGACAAGTATGTGCAACACCCTTCCTTGAGTTGTGTGGAAGTGCGCAACTCACCTTGGACTCCACAAAAGTGGCACCTCCACAAAAGTGGTGCAACTCGCTTCCTTGAGTTTCGCGGGAGCGCACAACTTCTTTTTGAACTCCATAAAAGGTTGTGCCTTCACAAAAGTGGCACAACTCACCTCCTTGAGTTGCGCGAGAGCGCACAACTCTTTTAGCTTACATAAATAGTGGTGCACAAAGCCATTTCTCCTTGAGTTACGTGGGAGCGTGCAACTCCATAGAACAACTCCTTCCTTAAGTTACGCAAAAAATGCCCTCCCGGTTTTCATCCATGCAAATGAGGAGTGAGAGGGGTATTTATAGGCCTCCCAAGCTCTCACTCCTTAAATAATGGTGATCACCACCACTTCTTCCTTCACACAACGTTCAACCTTCATCCTTAAATAATGATGTCCACCAACCTCTCCCTTAAATAGTGGTGTAATTTCCTTTCTAAGATAAGAACCATACTTCCTCTCCTTCAAAAGTGATGCCCATGCACTCCTCCATACTAGATGATGCCCATGCATTCTTCTACATCAGATGATGCTTGTCCCTTCTTCTACATCAGATAACCTCCATCCATTCTTCTGCATCAGAATGTGGAGCGTACAACCTCTTCTAACATAGAGAAATGTTTTACAAGGCTTCTATACTGGTCATGGGCATGCAACCTTGGGAAGGATCTGTAAAATGGAATTCCCTTGCTGAAGCAATAAACACGTAATGATTTTGGAATATATTTTTATGCCTCAACAGATGCCCCCTCGATCCTTCTTTAATTGATTTATGAGATCAAATGGAGGATCGACCTTCTTCTGCACAAAAATCCTTTCACTTCAAAGAAGGATTCTTCATGAAATGTAGTCACATGTCGAGGAAGGATCGCTTGACTGAAGAACTGAATGAATTCGCAACTAAAGATGACTGGATGATCATGCTTGAACAAAATGCCATATGATTGCACTTGACTAGAAGACTAAATGATCGTGCTCAAACGAAAAACTTAATAATTGCACTCGAACAGAAGATTGAATGATTACGCTTAAATAGAAGATTCAATGATTTCGCTCGAATAGAAGGTTGAATGATTGTGCTCGAACAAAAGGCTAACTGATTACGCTCGAATAGAAGATTGAATGCCCCCAGTCAGAAGCATCAAGTGAATGATTCAATAGGAAGGATAATACAACTATGAAAGCACTCTGTCTTCATAGCAGCTAATCAAATAGAACGCCTCTCCACAAATAGAGCAACAATTAGATCCTTTGCAACTTTAACTCTCTATTTACTTTTCATCGAAACTTGCCACTGTGATGGTTGTGGCGACTTCATCTTTGGGTAACTTGACTAGAGAATAATGCTCCTGTTATAATGGTCTCTTCGTTCAACTCCAGTGACTCTTTCTTTGAACTCCGTGTCTAAGGAGTTGATCTTTAATGTTGCTCCTACTGCAACGATCTCTTCGATTGTCTCCTTTATTCATTGTCACGCCCCAAACTCAGAAACCAGGCTCATAGAATTCCCGATGGCCGAATCTGGAGACGACAGCCTCTGTAGTGCCCCATTCTCAACTCCCGACACCCATATACCAAATTCTGATCCTGAGATCCTATAAAAAGGATTTTCAATATGATTTTTTTTTATAAAGGAGCATAATCACAAGCATAACCAAGTCACAAAACAACATCACCACATATCCACTATATCAAAAGCTTTGAGTACAATGTGGAAAGGGAAATACAAATATAGATATCAAAACTCCAAAATCTTAGCTACACACTCCTGCCTAAGTGCTGCTGCTGCAATCCAATGCCACCTGCACGTAACGGTTGTGCATCAGCTTATAAAAAGCTTAGAGGGTGGGGTAAGTGTGTGCGCAAGGTAAGTGCCAAGTATGCAATATCAAAGTAATGTGGAAATGTGTTGGTAAGTCCATGAATACTATCAGTCGTACCAAGGTTATGCGATGCAACTCATGAATGCTATCGTCCATACCAAGGTCATACGATGCAAGGCATGAATGCTATCAGCCATACCAAGGCCATGCGATGTGAGACCTACGTAGCTAAATGTCATACGCGAGATGTAATGCAAGCATGCCAGTCCTTATTAAGTACATATATCAGTACAGTTCCTCTTTGGGATATCACCGGGGTCTAGTACACTTCACACTAACTATCGCCTCCCTAGTCGCATAGCACAGTGAGTGAAAGAGACCACACTATCCACCTGACTAGTAGTTTGTCAATACCTACCCGGCACATCGATAGCGGACCCATTTGTAAGCTGGTCAAACTCATCCTAGCTTACAGCCCCCTCACTTGGGTGGATAAGGCCACACCCCCTTCTAATCGACCAAGCCACAATAGGAGACATGACCTATTGGTATTCGGCACTTATGCGCTTGTGTATCCACTCGGTTAGACGTTGGTGCATCTTCTGAAACCTGATTTTCACCCAAGGACATCCTATGTGCCCACAGTGCTAGAGCCAATATTTTTGGTATCCAATTCGACCATCCACGATGTGCCTGTGGAGGCCACAACCTTAATGTTGTTAGGGCGTACAGTGATAATTTCACACAAATGCGAGATGCATGAGTCATACCATCCAGTCATGCATTAGTCTCGCGGATACCGTATGATCATGTTGGGCACTTTGTCTTATAAGGAGTCCCGTAAATGTCTCAGCCCAATGGCATATGGTATGATCAAACACTCCTCATATCAAGCATACATATGATGCGTATGGACATGAATTATGTAGTTATACTAAGTAAGTTATATGGTGATGAACTATCTTCATAACGAAGATGGGCCTAGACGGCCTACACACAAGTATGGGCCTAACAATGGACCCTAGGGAGAGTTACAATACAAACATTTAACCATCATTGCTCTTACAATGTGGACATCAAACCGTCATTGCTCCCAAGGCATGACCCTCCATAAATATCATTACATACATTATAGTGGAATCACACATTGCAATGGACCTCAAATACATCACATTCGGCCCACACAAAGGCCTCACATACGTCTCATTGGGCCTCACTCATGGTCCTTATGTACCTCACATTAGGCCTCAACCCATGGGCCATCAAATACATCACAATGGGCCTCATATACATCAAGTGGGCCACACCAATGGGCCTCATATACATTAGGTGGGCCGCATCTCCGAGCTGCACCAATGGGCCTTATTACATTAAGTGGGTTGCATTAATGGGCCTCATATACATTAGGTAGGCCGCATCCACGGGCTACACTAATGGGCCTTATATACATTAAGTGGGCCACACCAATGGTCCTCATACATTCCCAAAAAGGAATCATATTGAAAGATCATCTGGACAGAACCACAAATAACAGCAGAGATAATGATTTCCACTGTTGAAACTCCACAGGGCCCACCATAACGTTTATTTTCCATCCAATCTATTCATACGGTCATGAAGACTTGATTTAAGAGGAAAAACAAATTTCATGTTGATCCAGAATTTCTGTGACCTCAAATGGTTTCAATGGTAGACGTTTCAATCCTCTACTATTTTTGTATGGTGTGGTCCACCTGATAGGAAGATCTATCTTATTTTTTTAGTCTCAAGCCTTAAGATGAGCTCATCAGCTGGATGGACGGCTGGGATGTAACACATACATCAGCGGGCCACAGAATTTGCCGATGTTAATCTCAAATGGACATTTGAGATATGATATATACCTCATGATGGGGTCCAAGGAACTTATTAATGTCAACCCAGTAGTTGTTGCTGCTGGAGTCCCCACAAATGGACAATCTTTGATTAAACCCTTCGCTGACATCATACAACAGCTAGGGTCCCCATCGTCCAAATGGACGGCTAGGATATAACTCATATCTCATGGTCAGTCCCTCAGGCCTTGTTGACATCAAATAGATGCTGTTTGCTGCTGGGTGGCTATTGGCCCACCATTCAGAAGATGGATGGTTAGGATATATCACATAGATCACGATGGTCCCCTGATCTGAACGGTTGGATTGGACGCATACCTCATGTTGATCCCACCATCCATCTGTATAACATTTACATCATCCAGGCCACACCGTCCATAGCTGGATAATGTGAATGAGATCCATGAGTCCTGATCCTCTGTTACCAAAACCACGAATTTCCTTTTTTTTTCCCTCCTTTGCTGTAAAGTGGTTGGTCTATCTTAAATAGCGATGCAAATTCAATGCCTTACAGAGTCACACGGTCCAATTAGATTGCAACAATCACAATTTTTCCTGCGTGATGCAAATAGAGGATCCATACATAAGGTGGGTCCTACATTTGGCCCACTAGAGTCATTGAATCAAACTGATATTTGTGTTTTTCCTGCAGGTGGGTCCCGCAAGCAGACGGTTTGGGTCATAGTACAAGCATCATCAAGTAGGCCACACATCCAAAAAGATAGAGGGAGAGAGAGAATGGTGAGATGGAGGGACCCTGTCATTATGGAACCCTCCTTCCAACCATTACAACATACATCAAGTGGGTCCCATTACATGTGGGCCCACCAATCAAAATCAACGATGGAGATCCCATCTCCACCAAAATGCAAGGTCTAGATGACCTTTTCATACTAGGAAATAAACATCATGATGAGGTCCATGGAGAATGGTCCCATCATGAAATGATCATGTGAATCATGGTGGGCCATCGGCCATAACTAGGGTCCAAAGCGAGATCCGTACCATTAATCGGCAAGCCCCACTTGGCCCATCATCAAAAACAACATCTAAAGTTATAAGAACACCCACAATTGGATCTTCTTGGTCCGATGCAATGAAAAACTCCTTAGCTCTCTCTTTGATGGAAGATGATGGAGATTGGAGGGTTGAGAATGGAGATGAGAGGGGTAGGAAGTGCGCCACACTTGGCTCTCTTAGAGCTTAGAATTGCTCGGATGTCTAACCTCTTTGGTTGGTTGGAAAAGTGATTAGAGAATGAGAGAGAGAGAGGGTGGTTGTAAGAGAGAAGTGATGAGCGTGAATGATGGATGGAGTGATGTAAGAGTTGACTTTGGGGTAACTTGTGTAAGAGGGGTATGGGTTGTGTAAGAGAGGTGACATGTGAGGTATAGGTGTGATAGGTTGAGTGATGGGTTTTGTACTTAATTGATTTGATTGATTGATGTGATGGGTTGTAGAGATTCTCTCGGAATTCTCAACACGCGTTATTTCTTTGAAATATTCATGGGCCCACATCTTCTGGCCTAGGTATCGCATCAGTGTGTAAGACGCTGCATTAGAACCATAGTGATGGCGCGTTACGATGGTATAAGTATCGGGTCGAGTCGACTCAGATTAATGGGGTACGACTTAAGGTCGTGTGTAAATGCCGATTACCGGATGTGGGTTGTCAGAATTTGATGAGAAGGATCGCGGGAGTCTACAGAACAGTATGGTCTAAGATACGGTCCTTATAACTCTCTCCTCCAAATAAAAATTTTGTCCTCAAAATTTACACTATCATCGCAACTAAACATAACTCATTATAGGAGAGAAATCATGGCATTATATATAATTAGAGACAATACAAAATACAATCAATCATCATAGAGATGGGGATAATGCTCACAAATCTCACCTTTGCACTCCCAAGATGCCTCGTTTACGCTATGATGGCCCCATTACACCTACACCAAGGAAATGACCTTGGTCCGGAGGATCTGCTCCTTTCAATCAAGGATACGAACTGGCTGTTCAATATAAGAAGCGTTCTCATGAACCTCCAGCGACTGCCAATTAATAACAGGAATGATGTCTGACCCACACTTCCTCAACATAGAGACATGAAAAATGTTGTGGATGCTAGACAACTGAGATGGTAAGGCAAGCCAATAGGCCATGGCGCCAACATGCCCAGTGATCTCGAAAGGTCCAATAAATCTCAGGGCAAGCTTGCCCTTCGCTCTAAAACGAACCACACCCTTCATGTGTGAGACCTTGAGATATACATGGTCCCTAATGGCAAACTCTAAGGGACGATGCCGATGATCAACAAAACTCTTCTGTCAGCTCTGAGATGTACGCATCCTCTGCCTGATGATGTCTATGACCTCCGATATCTACTGTACAAGCTTGGGACCTAAGAGGCATCGCTCTTTAACCTCATTCCAACAAGTCAGAGATCTGCACGATCTGCCATATAATGCCTCAAAAGAAGTCATGCCAATAATCGCATGATAACTGTTGTTGTACATGAACTCAGTCAATCGCAGGTGCTCATCTCAGCTACCTGTGAAGTTAATCATGCATGCTCTAATCATATCCTTAAGGATCTAGTTAAACCTCTCAGTCTGCCCATTAGTTTACGGATGATACGCTATGTCGAGCTGCAAAATGGATCCATCACTGTCTGAAAGCTCCTCCAAAAGTGAGATTTGAACCTCGGGTCTTGGTCAGAAATGATCAAAACTAGAACGTCGTGCAGTCTTACAATCTCATCGATGAATAACCTTGTGAGTCGGTCTAAAGTCTAGGTTGCATGAATTGTAAAAAAATGCGCCGACTTCATCAGATGATCGATGATAACCCAGATGACATTGTGACCGTGTTGAGTCCTCGCCAAACCCATAATAAAATCGATGGATATGTGCTCCCACTTCCACAACGGGATGCTCAACAACCATAAGGGACTAGGGGGTCTCTGTAAAACTGGCTATTTGGCGCTTCATCCTCATACAAAAATACTGACACCTCATATCGTGATACATCTTCATCGAGCCAGGGTGGATAGAAAACCGCGATCGATGTGCCTTGGTCATAAGATCTCTGCAGAACTCAGGAATATCCAAGACACATAATCGGCCTCTAAAGTGAAGTCCACCATCAGAACTAATCTACCAATCTGACTGACTCTCAGATGCTGCCTCTGCCCGATAACTCTGCACCAACTCATTTTCCTGTTGAGCCTCAACCACCCATGCAACAAGAGAGGGTTGAATCGGTAAGCTCAACAGCTGCACAAGAATGCTGACATTCCTTAAGCATCTTCCACTCCTGAATCATCATGTGTGCCACTAGGCCTCGTGGCTGATGGCTAAGGGCATCTGCCACCACGTTCACCTTGACTAAGTGTCATTTAGGAGCTCCATCTAACACCTCGTCTCATGTTCAGTTTGGACTGAAAGAATAGATACTTCAAGCTCTTGTGTTCGGAGAAGTTCTTGAACCTTACCCTATAGAGATAGTGCCTCCACACCTTCAGTGCGAAGACAACTATTGCCAGCTAAAATCATGAGTTGGGTAGTTCAGCTCATGGATCTTGAGCTGACGAGACAATAAGCCACCAGCTTCTCATGTTGGATCAGGATAGCTCCCAAGCCAACTCACGAGGCATCGGTAAATACAATAAATCCATCACTCTCAGATGAAAAAGTGAGGACAGGAGTGGACGTGAGGTGGTCCTTCTACTTCACAAATGCCTACTCATAAGCGTCGCTCCGAAAGAACTCAGCGTCCTTTCGGGTCAACCTGGTCCATGGGGCTGCAATGCGGGAAAATTTCTCAATGAAACGCTGGTAGTAGCCCATTAAACCAAGGAAACTGCAGATCTCAGATGCTTTCGTGGGTTAGCTCTACTGATTCATGACATCAATCTTCGAGGGGTCTACTACGACGCCCTGCCTCGTCACCACATGACCGAGGAACTTCACCTCCTCCTACCAGAACTCACACTTCTCCAGCTTCGTGTAAAGATGGTGTGCCCAGATGGTCTGCAAAGTAATCTCCAGATGTGCTCATGCTCCTCATGAGTCTTCAAATATATCAGAATATCGTCGATGCACACCACAACAAACTGATTAAGATATAGATGGAAGACCTCGTTCATCAACTACATGAATACCATAGGCACATTGGTCAGTCAGAAGGACATGACGTGGAAGTCAAAATGACCATAGTGCATCCTAAATGATGTCTTCAAGATGTCCTCCTCACAGACCTAAATCTGATGATAACCGGAACGTGGATCAATCTTTAAAAATAATTGAGCACCCTGCAACTGATCAAACAAATTATTGATCCTAGGAAGCGGGTATTTGCTTTTAATCGTGACCTTATTGAACTCGTAGTAGTCTACGTAAAGCCTCAATGAGCCATCCTTCTTCTTTACGAAGAGTATCGACGCTCCTCATGGGAAACTACTCGGACAGATAAAGCTTAACTCATGCAACTCATCCAACTGCTTATACAGTTCCCGCAACTCCAATTGTGTCATACAATACTGGACCTTCGAAATAGGCATGGTACTGGGCACGAGATCAATCTAAAACTCCGTGGGCCTGCAAGGTGGTAAACCCAAAATCTTATAAAACACATCGAGAAAACCACGAACGATCATCGGCTGGTCGATACTCAAAGAAAATGACTCCTCAATGACACATGACAACAGGCAGCAAAGTTGCTTTCCTCTGGGCTCAGCAACAAACTGGAATGGCGGTACATCGGGTATAAAACATGACTATCCTCGTAGAACAGTGCAGTATGGTGTGCTACTCGACAAGCCAATTCATACTCAAGATGACATCAAACTCGGACATCGGCAACATGAATAGATCGACAAGAAAAAATATATCCCCAACAAGAATGTTGAAGGACGAACAAAATCAGCCTAACATTGTGGTCTTCCCCAAGGGTGTCAATACCGACAAGCCCTCACGAGTAGACTTTAACGACAAACCAGTCGATTAGAAGAAATCCTCAGCTACAAAGGCATGCGATGTACCAGAGTCAAATAACACACATGCAATGCATGTAGAAATAAGGAGAGTACCCTCGATGACCTCTCCTGATGACTAAGGGTCCTGCTGGGCGGCATAAAATCTGCCCTAGGCCGGCTGGGGAGGTGTCTGTCCCCTCTGATATCGCTGATGTTGCTGTTGCCATTGTGGCGGCCTGATTTTCTACCTCTGCTGTTGTAGGGGAGGTCTCGAAGGCTGGTGTTGCAATCACTACTACTATGTGGAGGTTGATGCGGTGCCCTTGGTAGTTGCTGTTATGGATGGGGACACTCGTGCCTACGATGTCCTATCCTACCGCATCCAAAGCAAGCACCTGGGAATGGTCCCAGATGTGGTGCAGGAGGTGTCATTGGTGCTCAGAATGCTGAGCGGGTCATTTTTCGTTGTTGTGGATGATGTTGCTGCTACTAGGTGTATTGGAGGGCGTCTTCCCCTTCCGATCTCCTCTCTGGTCATAGGCCCTTTGAAAAATGGCCCACTCTACCTCGTAGACCTGTGCCCTCTGCACAATCTCCTCAAACATTGGAAGCATGTGTCTGACCACACGACTCTTGAGGGCAGGAAGCAAACCATTCTTAAAACAGTGGGCCTTCCACCCCTCATTATCGACAAGATACATCACGAACCTCGATAGCTCGACGAAATGTCCCTCATACTGCGACACGGACATGTATCCCTGGACCAAGGTCTCAAACTCTAATGTGCTCTACTTTTAAACATGCTCAGGAAAGAACTTCCTGTCTAACCGGTCAAAAAAATCCTCCCACGTCCACTCGAAATCGTCCATTGTCGCTCAGGCGACTGATGCCCACCAGTACTGAGCCTCACCCAAGAGAAGAAATACAGCTAACGGGACCCACTGCTGAGTCGTACATCTCATAGTGTCGATTACCTTATCCACCTTGAAGCGTCATATCTCTGCTGCAATAGGGTCTGGCTCACCCCAAAAGCGCGTGGGATCATGCTGTAAGAAATCTCTGAGAAGGGTGCTCACGTGCTCCTGCTCTTCCTGTGCTGGCGTAATAGTGGGATGCCTGCCCTTCCCCTGAAGGATAGTGGTCATCACCTGCAGTATATGCTGAAGCTGATTTATAGTTACGTGTGCTGTCAGGGCTGCGCCGGTCTCAGATGAGGAAGTGAGAGTTGCTCAAGTCACTCTCCTAAGCGGCATGTCCTAGAAGAAGAAACAAGGCCCTATCAGCCTTGAGAACTCTCAAAGGAAAAGACGTTAAGGGTCTATATCCAAAAATCACTAGGTTATTCAAATTTGGGACTTATTATTCTAAGTTCATAGTAGATATGTGATATGATCCTCAGGTATTCTCAAGTTATGCTCTGATACCAACTACTGTCACACACCAAACTCGAAAATCGGGCTCATAGAATTCCAGATCGCCGAATCTAAGTGTTGACAGCCTCCGCAGTGCCTCATTCTCTACTCCTGGCACCCATATGCCAGATTCTAATCCTGAGATCCTACAAGGAGAATTTTTAATATAATTTTTTTAAAAGAAGCATAACCACGGGCATAACCAAGTCATAAAATAACATCACCACATATCCACTATATCTAAAGATTTAAGTACAATGCGGAAAGGGAAATACAAATATCGATATTAGAACTCCAAAAGCTCAGCTATAAACTCCTACATTAGTGTCACGTCCCAAACTTGGAAATCAGATTCACAGGGATCCCGATCACCAAATCCGGTGCCGACAGCCTCCGTAGTACCCCATTCTCGGATCCCAGCGCAACATACGCCAGATTCTGATCTTGGGATCCTACAAGGAGGATTTTTCAACGTACATTTTTCTTATAATAAGCATAACCACAAGTTTACCCAAATCATAAAGGCAACATCATCATCACATATCCACTAATATAATCACTTGTATACAATACTGAAAGGAAAATATATATATCAAAATCAGAGCTCTTGAAAACCGCTACACGCTCCAAGCTCAACATTGCTGCAACCTAACACCACCTGCATGCATCTATCGTGCATACGCTTACAAAAGCTTAGATGATGGTGTAAGTGTGTGTTAGATAAGTACCAGGTATACAATAAAGCTCATAAATCTTACATCATCGGGAAAGCAGAAATACTGAGAAGATCATGAATCATACGATATCAGAGTGATGCAAAAATATGCGGTAAGTCCATGAATATAATCAGTTGTACGAAAGCTATGTGATGTAAGGTATGAATGCTATCGGCCATACCAGGGCCATGCGATGCGAAACATGAATGCTATAAGCCATACCAAGATCATGCGATGTGTGGCCTATGTAGCCAAATATCATATGCGAGATGTAATACAAGCATGTCAGTCCATCATCAAGTACACATATCAGTACAGTTCCTCTCTGGATATCACCGGGGTCTAATACACTTCGCAATGACTGCCTCCTCCCTAGCTGCACAGCCAAGCAAGTGGAATAGACCTCACTATTCGCCTGACAAGTAGTCTGCCAATACCTACCTGGTTCATCGATAGCGGACACATTCGTAAGCTGGTCAAACTCAGCCTAGCTTATAGCCTCCTCCCTCGGGCGGGTAAGGCCACACCCCCTTTCAACCGACCATGACACAGTGGAAGACGCGGCCTACTGGTATTCAGCACTCAGACGCTCATGTATCCACTCGGTCTAGACGTTGAGGCACCTCTTGGTACCAACAAGGTTCTGAGATTTTCACCCAAGGACATCCTATGTGCCCGTATGCTAGAACCAAGTATTTTTTATATCCGATACGACCATTCACGATGTGCCTGTAGAACCATGACCCTGATGTCACTAGGGCATGCAGTGATCAAGTCACACATATGCGAGATGTATGAGTCACACCATACAGTCATTTAGCAATCCTACGTATACAACGCGATAATGTGAGGCACTCCATCTCATAAGGAGTCCCGTAAATGTCTCAGCCCAACGGCTTATGCTATGATCTAACAATCCTCATATCAAGCATGCATATGATGCGTATGAGCATGAATCATGGAGTTATACTAAGCATGTTATAAAATGATGAACTATCAACAAGTATGAGCCTATCAATGGGCCCTAAGGAGAGTTGTAATGTGGACATTTAACCAACATTATACTTACAATGTGGACGTCAAACCAACATTGCTCCCAAGGCTCGGCTCACCATAAATATCATTACATAAACCATGAAGGAATGACACATTGCAATGGACCTTAGGTACATCCCATTGGGCCTTAAATACATCAAATGGGTTGTGTTACATGGGTCTTATATTCATCAAGTGGACCACATCAATGGGCTGCACCAATGGGCCTTTAGATACATCACAATGGGCCTCGTAACATGGGCCTTACATTCATATAAAAAATGGGCCTCAACACAGCCTCATGCACATCAAGGTGAGCCTAAACAATGGCCCATAAATATAACGAACTAGGCCTAATCACTTAGGCCTTATATATACTAAGTGGGCCACATCAATGGACGACCATAAATAAATTAAGATGGGCCTCATACATATACCAAGGTGAGCCACATCAATAAGCCGCACCAATGGGCTTTATATTCATTGTAATGGGCCATAACTCATGGGCCTTAGAGTACATCATAATGGCCTTGTTAAATGGCTGAAAGTATATCACAATGGGCCTTTACTAATGAGCTCTAAGTACATCATAATGGGCCTCAACCCACGGGCCCTAATACATCACAATGGGTCTCACCCCATGGGCCCTAATACATCACAATGGGCCTCATAAATAAAAGCTGGGCCTCAACAATAGGCCACAAATACATCAAGGTAAGCCTAATCATATATTAAATGGGCCTACTCACAGAGGCCTTAAGTATATCAAATGGGCCTGCTCACACGGGCTTTAACTAAATCAAATGGGCCACACCAAATAAAAGTGGTGATAATGATTTCCACCATTAAAATTCCTAAGGTCCACTATTACATATGTTTCCCATCCAACCTATTCATAAACTACCATAGTGGTAGATGAAGTAGGAAACAAATATCCACTTGTTGCGAAGCTACAATGGCCCTTAGAGATTTTTGAACGGTGGGCATCCTTGACCATTACCCTAAATGGTGGGGTCCACTTGAACTCATGCAATAAAAATGGGCTTTTAAAATGGCTGGATGATTGGATGCAACACAAGCATCATGGTGGGGTCCACACGAAGGCCCACCATCAAGTATATTAGATATAATATAATATATAATCTGTACATTGTATATTATATATAACATAATATTATATGTATACACACACACACACACACATACACTGTCTCACACGTGGGGGAGGACGATCCCATCGTCCAGTGGACGGTGTGGTGTATAACACATACATTATTGTGGGCTCCACCGTCCCCCTGGACGGTGGAAATAAAACCCATACATCACTGTGGATCCCATGTAGGGTCGTGGGCTCCCTGGTGTTCACCCGCCCGCCCGTGGCGCAGGACGCCTGCGCATCCTCACTCCTAACAGCAGCATGCTGCTCCTGTTTATATATTATATTTTTTATTTTTTTTGAAATCGTGTTTCCTCACAGTTTTTCATGCATGGGGCCCGTATCTAATGAATCCACCCCACCCAATGGATTTTACAGTCCGTAACCAATCCATCAAGTCCAATATTAGACATCTTTCGGCATGTAGAAAAATGTAGGTGCATTTAACGGTGAAAAATATTATTTTCTGAAGTATGGCCCGCTAGAAAGTTAGATCAGCTTCATATTTCAGATCAACGCCTAAAATGGCCTGAGGGAGAGGATAGACGGTGTGGATGGAATACGTATATCAAGGTGGGGCCTATATGAGTGGCCCTTCTCCAATGCTTGGAAAGCCAAGCTCATATTTGTGTTTTCTTTCCAACAACGTCTAGACGCTGGACGTTTTTGGGCTTAACAAACATATTTAAGGTGGGCCCTGCTTAGGTGCGCCACCACATGATGGATGGTGTGAGTACAATACATATAAGATGGGCCCCACTTATAGATGGTTTGGGTAAAATACATGCCTCATAGTGGGGTCCATCTAAGTAGACCACACAACCATTACACACAAAAGAAAAAAAAGAGGGAGAGAGAGAAAGAGAGAGATCAAGACACATGTGATGGAGGGACCCCGGCACTATGGGCCCTCCTTTCTATAATCTACAACATAAATCAAGTGGGTCCCATAACATATGGGCCCAAAAAATTGAAATCCAATAGTGGAGATCCCTTCTCCATGAAAATAAATGGTCTAGATGACCCATATACAAGCTAGGAAGGTAAACATCTTGATGGGGTCCATGGAGAATGGCCCCATCATGGAATGATATTGATGATCAAGATGGACCATTGACCACATCTTAGGATCCAAAGTGAGAACCATACCATTGATCCGTAGGCCTCACTTGGTCCATCTTAAAAATATGAAAAACTACCCTATAAGAGCACCCACCACTTAATCTTCTTGGTCCGTTGGAATGCCAGTCTCCTTGTGCTTCACTTTGATGGTGGAAGATGAGAAATGGATGGCTAGGATGATGGGTTTTGGAGTGGGAAGTGGGCCACACAAACTCTTTTTTCTCACCTTAGAATGCATGGACGTGAGCTCTCTCTTGGTTGCTTTAAATTGAGATGAGAAATGAGAGAGAGAGGTATGATGTAAGGAGAGAGAGTGATGGATGTGAGTGATGGGTGAGGTGAGTGATGGATGTGGTACTTGACATGTAAGGTGGTGTAAGAGAGAGGGTGAGAAAAAGTTGACTTTGGAGAGAGAAAGCATGGGTTACTTTGTACTTGACATGAGGTGATTGATGGGATTGATTGATGAGATAGATGGGACATGTTGTAGAGATTCTCTTAAAAATTACAACGCGCGATGTTTTTCCTCAAACTGAACGTGGGTCTACATCTCCCTGCAAGGGTATCGGATCGGTGCATGAGTCACGGCATTGGAACCGCGGTGATGGTGTGGTCGTAATGGTACAAGTCTCGGATTGAACCAACTCAGATATATAGGATATGACTTAGGGTCAAGCGCAAACGTCGATCATTGATCGCAGGTTGCCGAAATTCGACCAGAAGGATCGCGGGAGTTGACAGAATAGTATGGACTAGGATACGAGTCTTATAATTAGTGTTGCTAGTATGATCCAATGCCACCTGCATACAACAGTCGTGTATAAGCTTATGAAAAGCTTAGAGGGTGATGTAAGTATGTGCGCAAGGTAAGTGCCAAGTATGTAATATCAGAGTAATGCGAAAATGTGCTAGTAAGTCCATAAATACTATCAACCGTACCAAAGCTGTGCGATGCAAGGCATGAATGCTATTGGTCATACTAAAAGCCATCCGATGTGAGACCTACGTAGCCAAATGTCATATGCGAGATGCACGTAAGCATGCCAATCCTCATCAAGTACATATATCAGTATAGATCCTCTCTGGGATATCATTGGGGTCTATTACACTCCACACTGACTGTTACCTCCATAACCATACAACACAGTGAATGGAAGAGACCAAACTATCCACCTAACCAGTAGTCAATCAAGACCTACCTGACATGTCGATAGTAAATCCATTTATGAGCTGATGAAAATCAGCTTAGCTTATAGCCTCTTCACTCGGGCGGATAAAGCCACACCCCCTTCCAACTGACCACGCTACAGTGGAAGACACGACCTACTGGTATTCAACACTCATGTGCTCGTGTATCCACTTGGTCTAGACATTTGACCATCTCCTGGAACCAAAAAGGTTCTAAGATTTTCAACCCAAGGACATCCTATGTGCCCACAGTACTAGAGCCAATATTTTTGGTATCAAATTCGGCTATCCACGATGCCTGTGGAGGACACGGCCCTGATGTCGCTAAGACGTACACTAATCATGTCACACAAATGTGAGATACATGAGTCATACCATCCAGTTATGCATCAGTCTTGCATGTACTGCGCGATCATGTGGGGCACTCCGTCTCATAAGGAGTCCTGTGAATGTCTCAGCTCAACGGTGTATGCTATGATCAAACACTCCTTATATCAAGCATACGTATGATGCGTATGGGTATGAATCATGAAGTTATACTAAGCATGTCATATGGTGATGAACTCTCTTCATAATGAAGATGGGCCTAGACGGCCTACACACAATAAGTATGGGCCTACAATGGGCCTTAGGGAAAGACCTGGTTTAATCGAAAAAGCATATTTTGCATTGATTCAAAACTTTTGTGACTCCTAACGGACCGACAGAAAGGTGGGTCCCACAAGCAGATGGTCTGGGCCAGAGTATAAGTATCATTAAGTGGGCCACACATCAAAAAAGAGGGGAGAGAGAGAGAATGGTGAGATGGAGGGACCCCTCCACTATTGGCCCCTCCTTCCATTCATTACAACATACATTAAGTGGGTCCCATTACATGTGGGTCCACTAATCAAAATCAATGATGGAGATCTCATTTCCACCAAAATGTAAGGTCTAGATGACCTTTTCATACTAGGAAATAAACAACATGATGGGGTCCATGGAGAATGGCCCCATCATGGAATGATCATGTGAATCATGGTGGGCCATTGGCCACACTTAGGGTCCAAAGTGAGATTGTACCATCAATCACTAGGCCCCACTTGGCCCATCATAAAAAATAACATTTAAATCTATAAAAACACCCACCATTGGATCTTCTTGGTCCGATGCAATGTTAAACTCCTTGGCTTTCTCCTTGATGGAAGATGATGGAGATTGGAGGGTTGAGATGGAAGATGAGAGGGGTAGGAAGTGGGCCACACTTGGCTCTCTTGGAGCATAGAATTGCTTTGACGACCAACCTCTTTGGTTACTTGAAAAAATGAGTAAAGAATGAGATAGAGAGAGAGAGAGGGTGGTTGCAAGAGAGAAGTGATGGGTGTGAGTGATGGATGGAGTGATGTAAGAGTTGACTTTGGGGTAGCTTGTGTAAGAGGAGTATGGGTTATTTAAGAGATGTGACTTGTGAGGTATGGGTGTAATAGGTTGAGTGATGGGTTGAGTACTTGATTATTTTGATTGATTGTTGTGATAGGTTGCAGAGATTCTTTAGGAATTTATAATGCGCGGAGTTTCTATGAAATATTCACAGAACCACATCTCCTGGCTTGGGTATTGCATCAGTGCGCAAGATACGGCATTGGAACCGCGGTGACGGTGCAATGTAATGGTACAAGTCTCGGGTCAATTTGAGTCAGATCTACGAGCTACGACTTAGGGTTACGCATAAACTCCAATTATAGGACGTGGGTTGTCAAAATTTGATGGGAAGGATCGCGGGAGTCTACAAAATGGTACGGACTAGGATACGGGCCTTATAAAGTCTACATAGTCCAATATTTTGAATGGTAATCTTTCCTATCAAGTTAATCGGAATTAGTATTTGAAGATATTATAATTTTCCAATTTAGTTTCATGAAATATTGATGATTATGAAATAAATTGAAAGCTTTTAGAATAATTGTAAGATTTGTAATATGATGATGATTTGGTTATCCCTTCTTTGTGCTTGTCAATGTACTTTACATTGCATTTATTGTATTCTTTACTCATTATATCATGCTTTCAGAGATGTCGTTTCAGGCTCTAAAAGTTCAACCACTGAGTCTTTTCTAGTTGGCACTCCTTAGCATCTCTTCATAGGCTAGTTAGGAGTATATTTCCCTTGGACCTTTGCTGATTCAGAAAAATAAAGAGTGCTCCTTTTCATTTACTAGCTTTTCAAAGGATATAGAAGAAGTTATCGACAATGATTCCATTTGTCAATACTGGATCTCGCTTCATAATTCTCAGCTATAACTCTCCAATGCATACTTCTTAATGTTGGATGCGTTGGTGTGCCTAGTAGACTATGTCATACATATTCTTCCGTTGTACGTAAGAAATTATCAGAAAGACCAAGGTATCGGTTACTTTGAAGAAGCAAATTATGCCCTGTCTAGGTGCAATTCTTTCGTTGTACATAAGAAATTACCGAAAAGACCAAGGTGTAGATTACTTTGAAGATAAAATTTGTGAAGCAAAGTATGTTATTGTTCTTAAAAGATGGATAGCACTGAGCATTCCTTTAAAGAATTTAAAGAATATATATCTGCATCATCAAGCCACTCAAATGAAAATGATAATTTTTTCCTATTTTATTCTCTGTCGCCTACGAAGATTTTGCAAGATAATATTTCACGATCATCAAGAAGGTAACAGATAGAAAGATGTTGTGGCTCTTGTCGAAAGGATAAATATATTGCTTCCTGCGCACATCTGACTGTATATGACTTGACATGACTGGACTAAACTTGACTGGACTTAACTGGACTAAACTTGACTAGAATGTACTGGACTAAACTTGACTGGACTGGACTCTCACACACAGTTTTAGCTCGTAATTAGTTAGACCAATCATAGTTTAAACTCGTATGTAGTTGGAGCTGGGTCTTACCCGAATGGCCACTATAACTCTCTAGAGTTCGCGGGGCTTATCGTGGTTGGGGAGTTCAAAAACTGCAATCCATCAGAGGGGCCCAGTGAAGCTACAGGGGTAGTGAACTTGATAGGATTTATGAACAGGGTTGGCCATAGTAACTCTCTAGAGTTCGCGGGGCAAGCAAGGCTACCGTGGGGTACCAAATCTAAGGCTGACAGTCCACAATGAGGGGTTGCTTCAAAATATTGTCATCTTGCTTCAGAGACTTGCCCCCATGAGTTGCTACTGAAATCAAACCAGGGATCTGGGGAGCCATCCTGCTTCGAAAACTCACTTTTCCTTTACCTGCAAGGTTAGACCCATTCACGAGGAGGTGCTCTCTAGCCGCCCACGTGACACTGCCTAAAGTTGTATAGACGGCATATGTCACTGCTGCATGGGTGCACGTGATGCTCTATCTAGGCTTTTTAAGGCCATAGGAGACACTGCTACCTGAATAGTTTTTCCATATCGCCATTACCCATAATAACAAGCCTTATGTGTGTTTGGCTACATAGCGGCGTCTTTCTCGCTATGTCATTATTGTCGCGATTCCGTCACCTACAAATGATGAATCCGCCTTGTTAGGATAATGAATTGAAATTAATATACCACATTTGCTAATAATATGAAATAAAATTTTACAGTTAAGATAGTATATCAGCCTGGTGGTGCTATTGATTTTAATAAATTTAAATGGCCTTGTGCTAGCAAGATGATGATAATAATAACAGCTTTGGCGATTCGACTATAAGCATTGGCTATTTACATTTGGCGATATGGCAATAATCATTGGCGCTTCACATTGACTTGCTTGGATTTGATATACTTTGAAGGCCTGCATTTCATTAGTATTCAAAGATAAATATAATATTAAAAGGAAATACAGAGTTCATTTTTTTATTACTTGCCTCGCCCCCTTTTGATTAAGAAGAATTATGCCATAAATCTTCCGAATCAAAACTTCACGTACAGTCTAGGATAATATATTTTATGAAACGGACATTGACCAATATATATACTGATGACAATTTAATTCTCCAGCGAATGTGCTTGTCTTCGGCTTTCATGTTTCATTCTTATTTCATGTCTTCCTTATGATAATTTCACCATCATCAATCATCTTTGTAGAAGATTCTATAACCTAGATATACTTTTCGCTTCATAAATATTACAGATAATCGGCCAGGGTTTAGAAACACTTTTGCAATATCCTTTTTTAAAGTATATAACTTTGAAGATACTTTTGAAGGCTGCGGCGATAATCTAATTGCAATAATAACCCTATTCTTAAGTGTTAATATGTAATAGCTCCATCACGGCAATGATTCTGGCCCCTGTGCTGACCTTCTAAGCATAGCTTAACCTGATCTAATTCTCCCTGAAGTTAATGACATGATGCCCCCAAATCTTTCCTTTGATTAATGGATTCATCAACTGATTCGTCTTCTTTTAACCTCCGTGTGTTGTCAATGTAATTTACTGATAATCAATTAAGTGCGAAGTAGACAGCCATGTTGATCAAGAGAACAATCATTGCAGTATACCTATTTTTCAAAACAGAATGTTAGTTATTTTGATTGAATAAAAATTGTACTTTGTTTCAGAGATGAAGGGGAGGATGTTCCCGTCGAGAGTCGCCATTTTGACATCTATACAATACCAAAAAGTGATAAATGTTTTTTGAATATTTTCTAAGTTACCATTGAAATCCCTAGCAGAGTTGCCATTTTGTTTTGACCAAAAATGAAAAGCATTCGATTTGGGGGAATTTGTTCAATGATAACAAAGAAAGCATGGGAGAACAGATATAACAAAGTATTTATTCAGTCTGAGTTCTTTTACATCCTCATATTCCCTTGATTCTAAAAATAAAGTACAATGAATCAATGCAAAAGAGAAGGCAGTCGCAATGGCAATTTTGGCAGCATTTTGACACTTTTAAAGTTCTCTTTTGATGTTCATCGCAAAGGCAGATGAGTTGTGTGGGTGCACAATTGAGGAAACAATGGAGATTTCTCAAACTTAGGTTGTCCAAATCTACTACATTACTTCACTTTTCTTTCTCACTCCTGTGAGCTCCTTGAAGCTCTCCAACTTCTATCTTCTCTCACTTCTCCTTCTTGCTTCTCTCTCTCTTGCTATCTTCTTCAAATGGAGATAGGAGAGGTATTTATGAACATCAAATAGGTGTGGAGGTCATCAGTCCAAAGTGGAAGTACATAGGCTTAGATAGGGAATGTGGAGTGTATGAGGCTTATTTCAAGACAAAAACCTTGCTTTAGGACAACATTACTCATGAAGTGGCGCAAGAGGCAGGCTTTAGGACAACATTCATCATGAAATGGCGTAAGAGGCAGGCTTCAGGACAACATTCCTCATGAAATGGCACAAGAGGCAGGCTTCAGGACAACATAAGCCTGTCTTTAGAACAAAAAGAGAGAGAAGTGGTGCTCTAAACCAAGCCTTAGGACAAGGCTTCTCTTGATGTGGTGCACAAAGCCATGTGTTAGGACAATGTCCTCATGAAATGGCGCACAAAGCCATGTGTTAAGACAACACCCACACAGTAGCGCAGGGAGTATCCTTCAGGACAAGTATGTGCAACACCCTTCCTTTAGTTGCGCAGGAGCGCGTAACTCCCCTTGGACTCCATAAAAAGTGGCACCTCCACAAAAGTGGTGCAACTCATTTCCTTGAGTTGCGCGGGAGCACACAACTCCTTTTTGAACTCCATAAAAGGTAGCGCCTCAACAAAAGTGGCGCAACTCGCCTCCTTAAGTTGCATGAGAGTGCACAACTCTTCTAGCTTCCGTAAATAGTGGTGCCCAAAGCCATTTCTCCTTGAGTTGCACAGGAGCGCACAACTCCTTAGCGCAACTCCTTGAATTGCATGGAAAATGCCCTCCTGGCTTCCATCCGTCCAAATGAGGAGTGGGAGGGGTATTTATAGGCCTCTTGGGCTCTTCAATCCTTAAATAGTGGTGATCACCACCACTTCTTCCTTCACATAATGTTCAACCTTCTTCCTTAGATAATGGTGTCAACCAACCTCTTCCTTAAATAGTGGTGTACTTACCTTTCTAAGATAAGAACCACACTTCCTCTCCTTTAAAAGTGGCACCCATGCACTCCTCCATACCAGATAATGCCCATGCATTCTTCTACATCATATGACGCCTGTCCCTTCTTCTATGTCAAATGACATCTAACCATTCTTCTATATCAGAATGTGGAGCGTACAACCTCTTCTAACATAGAGCAACGTTTCACAAGGCTTCTGTATTGGTTATGGGCCCGCAACTTAAGAAGGATCTACAAAATGGAATTCCCTTGCTAATGTAATAGACACATAATGAGATTGGAATAATTTTTTATGCCTCAACATCACAAAGTTCTAGGTTTGTCTTTTATAGAGAAAAAATTCCAATGGATCTATAATATCTACTTTTCAGTCCTACCGAGGGAACCTTCGGTCTCACCGAACTGTTGTTGGTGGGACTAAATTATCTCTCAGTGGCACTGAATTAAGTCCTTAAGCTTTTGAAAGATTTTGGTCCATTTCAGTGGCACCGATGGATGTCTTCGATTGCAGTTGGTGGGACCGAATATTAACTCGATGGGACCGAATTATCTTTAAATGTTACTGGACTGATTTGGTCACTTTTGGTCACACCGAATATTACTTCGGTGAGACCAAAAGTGCCATTCGGTGGCACCTACTCCAACCAAAGGTGGGACAGATTTTCCTATTTTAAGTTTTTGTCCTACAATTCTTTCAACAACTTTTGAACTCTCTAAAGCTAAATCTAGAAGGATGGAAAATGTGAACTTAAAATGGCTTTGTGTAAATGATCTAAGTAGAGTTTCCTATTTGCCTTAGGATCATCGGGATCGTAGGATCTTCTCTTTACTTTGTGAATGTTGCTCGATGCTTTTGCTCCAGTTGCATCATCAGTCTTCATTTCCCAAGGACTCATCTAACTAATTGACACAACGAGTCACGTGATTGATAAACAAGTATGCAAGGTGAGTGCACTAACAATCTCCCCCTTTGTCAATTACATGACAAAAACATCATATCCTAAGTTAATGTCATAGTCCATACCAATGACGACCAATAAAAAACATTTACAACTCTAAAATACTGAAAGCATGTAATGTAGCAATTCTCCCCTTGACTTTCTTCCATTATCATCTTGTAAGCATAAGATATACAAATATATATGGTTCTCCCCCTTTTTGTCATTAATTGGCAAAGGGTAATAAAAAAAAGAATCTAATAATAATTGAAATATGGTATTCAATCATAGTTTGGAGAAAGAATTTGGGTGAATCATAGAAGTGTGTGAATAGTATGTGAATTAATATCATCATGTCAGGAAGGAAATACGATATTTAAGAGAATAATTTCCAAGAGCAGCAAATATATATATATATATATATATATATATATATATATATATATATATATATATATATATATATATATATATATATATATATATATATATATATATATATATATATATATATATATCATCATTAAACCATAGCTATTTACCAAAAATATCTACCCCAAGATTGGGTAGAATCATCATCATCCAAAAAAATGTCAAGCCCTTTAGGGCATACAAACCCAAAATACAAAGTATTAAACGATTAATTAAAAATCGAAGGGAGCAACAAAATCTCAGGCTTTAGATGTTAGTTTAGTCTACATCACCCAAGGCAAAAAGTGTTGGGGTGAGGACTAAAAGTATCCAAACAGAAGTCACTAGTACACTTTCACATAGAATAATAGACTAAGAGGGGATAGGTGGCCTAGCATCCACAAAATCATCCTGGTGACATGATAAATGAGTAGAAATCCGCTGCACAGCCCGCTATATAGAATGCACTATTCTTTCCAACCTAGACTGTCACTCAAGTATCTATCCTTGCTACTCTCTGATAGAGGCAAGAATGTCATCCGAAGAGGCTATAGGTGCAGGAGGTGAAGGTTGTGGATCTTCACCATCTTCAGGAGCATCCTAGTGAGGTTCTTCGTCTTCAGCTTGATCTTCTGACCCATGCCCAAATGTGTCCCGCCACGAACTCAGAAATTGGGCTCACAAAATTCTTGATTGCCGAATCCAGTGCCGACAACCTCCGTAGTACCCCATTCTCGGCTCCCAGCACCCATACATTAGGTTCTGATCCTAAGATCTTACAAGGAGAAATTTCTAACTTACATTTATCTCGTAAGAAGCATAACCACAAGTATACCTAAATCACAAAGGCAACATCATCATCATATATTGTAACGCCCGTGAAAAATCCATACTTGGACTCGAGTACCATCTCGACCCGAAATTGCGTAGAATTAATTCTTTTAGAAAATATGACTAAGTTAGCTAGCGCCATGCTGGAGTAGCTAGGAAATAGTCCCTGATCACTTTAAATACGTTCTACAAGACCCAAATCGAGTAGAACCAACGACTCTATAATCCTCTATAACCTCGGACCAAACTCTAAGCAGGTTTGTTCTCTGGACCACTTTGAAATTTTATATTGGATCTAGACCGCGCGTCGAAAGTCTGATACCTCCTATCTTAGACCGTTAGAACCGCCTATCTGGACTTGACAATCATTTCAAAAATTAAGTCAAACCGATAATCACAGGCTATTTCATTAAGCCCGGACTGGAGACAGTACAAATAGGGACAGAATTGGAATTTCAAATTTAAATCTGGCACACGACTTGACGTGTCAGTATTAAGCGTTCTGACCATCAGAATTCAGTCAAATTACACCCTCGGATCAGGAAAATTTTTTATTTCATATCATGAGACTTGTAGCCCTGATCTACGTGCGATGACCGCTGAACTGAAACTGGTCCGCCGCGTGCGATCTACGAATCCTGCCGGACTGAAAACTTAATGCGTGCTAGATCTGGTATGCATGAGCTTAAGTCAGATCGCATTCGACAAGGGGACCACCAAAAAGCATCTTTTGGACCGAAACAGCCCCGATTTGGATATGCACTAAGTGAACTTTGTACCGGAGCCTATTTTGGGCATTTTTAAGTCTATAAAAGGGGTTGAAACCCTCACTCCTCTCTCCCATCTGAATTTGAGAGAAACCCTAGATTGAGAGAGAGAAAAGGTGAGAGTTTGTGAGAGAGATTAGGGGAGGTTTTTCCTGCCTTCGTGCCACCTGTTGCACGTGCTTCAGCAACACATCTCAATCACCTGGCCGGTGATTCCTCTACTTTTTCAGGTATGAAATAACCCTAGAAAGTTACTGATTTGAGGTTTACTAGGATTCATATCATGTTAGCTGAAGTAACTCGTAAATTAGGTTCTCTTATTTCCGTAGACGAAGCGTATACGCTCCGTTCGAAATCACGCATCCATAAGAGATAAGGTGAGGATTTTAGACGCTTTGATTGACGGTTTACAACGCTTTCAATGTTATTTAATAGTAGATTATCGACGGCATCGCCGTTTGACATGTACAACATGCTATCCATTTCCTGTTTCGTAAATCAACGAAGAATATGAGATTTAGGGCATTTTAGTCATTTGTAGGAAGTACTGATTACATTCATATTTTTCCGATGTGATTGACATGGTTTTTTGTCGCATTAGAAAGTTAGGAATACGTGCATAATTAGTTTGGCGAAGAGATTCGCCAAATTTCGCACTTCGGGTCGACATACTATATGTAGACTTAAGTGTGTAGTGTATGTGTTTGTATAAATGTTTGTATTAGTATGTAATGAATTAAATGATGTTATGAATTAGTTTGAGATTGATTTATTAATTAATATGCTGACATAAATGATTTCCTACATGTTGACTATATGCACGATTCCAATATATGCATAAAATGTATGTGCTTGAAGATTTGCCTGAGTTGTATGTTATAACATGTGTTAACATGCTCACATGATTGTATTTCAATTCCAATACTCCTATATAAATTGCTGATGTGAATTCATATGTGTTTGAGACTATACTTAGTCCAGGCAGTCGGTAACCGAGCGAATTCGTGGTTGGATGGTCTTGGCCACGAACGACGCGTCGATGAACGCGAGCCGTGTTTGGAGTTGACGGCAGTGGTTAGGCCACGCGAAGTGTTTTACGCACTTCACGTCGTTCGGTTTGAGATGCGATCGTACTAGTCGAGCCCGTCAAGTAACCCGACTGGCCGATGTATGTTCACCCTGCATGAGTCATAACTGCTTGAACCTAGGGTACTGAACTTACCATTGTAAACCCTGTTAACCATGGTACCTTGATCCACGAAGACTCATCAGCCGGGCATGGTGGTATGGGACACCGTGGTCGAGCTGTCGGCCTATGCTGGGGCCACAAACCTCCCCATAGTGACTAGTGAGCACCTAGTCTCGTGATCAGATTATGGTGGTATGGGACACTATATTCTAGCTGTCGGCCTACACTGATTAGGTGACGAGTCCTTTGTAGTGACCGCGAGCGTATTCTGAGTCTACGGGAGGCGACGACCCTTCAGTAGCAGTAGAGTACAGTAGGCCTGTATTGATAAGGTGATGGGGGAGCGGTGCAACGAGTGCGAGCAACAGCCCTAGCAGCCCTTGCAGCGACCTACAAAATATACATCATATGAGATTACTAGGAGTGACGACCCCAGATAGGATCTGTGTTGGGATTGATATAAGGGAAGTACCTTTATTTCCCAATCCTGCTGTTTGAATGGACTAATAACAACTTGAAAATCATATCACCATGCCATTGCATGTGCCTGGAAGATGTGGAGCACTTGAGGGTCGATTGGATGCCGCAGTCGTAAGATGGTGCCGTATGAGGGAGATCGTCGGTGAGGGCTTACATCACGTCATGTCATATTGCATTAACAACAGTATTAGGATTGTCTGATTTACTGCTTTACTATTATCGCATGATTGATTTGTGAACATGCTAATCTTTGCTCTATGATTCCACTGAGTTGATCACTCACTCCCACGTTACGGGATGGTGTTTGCAACACCCACCAGACCCTGTTGTAGATGCAGGTGATGCTGAAATCCAAGGGGCAGAGCTAGACTTTGACGAGGACCAGGACGAGTTCTCGTACATGTAGTACCATGATGGCTTTACGTAGGTGACCTGGGTTGATGGGACTTCAATGGGACTATTTTGAACAATTGATTTTGTTCATGTATATGTATATGAGACTCAGAGATGTATTCATACTTTAGAGACAGATGAGATCTACTTTCTTTTTCCTTACAGTGATATATATATTGTTTAGTCTTTCGCTTGCTTTTATCACTGGATCTGGAGTATGAATTGCAGTTTTGGTATACTTTTACTCATGTGAATGCTTTAAATTAGAAAACATTGAATCATAATCATTTTTGTTGCATAAGTGACGGTCTGAAACTCGGGAGTTGAGTTTATACACGACCCCCGATTTTCAGGGTGTTACAAGTTGGTATCAGAGCGTGAATAAAAGTATACTAGGCCTGGGTTATGGTCACGCGACGTACGCTGTCGCTTCCTTTGACTTAGGTGGGTACGAGAAGGGTCTAGAAACACTCATAGGATCGCAGATTCGCCAATAGGCGAAGTCTATTCATTTCGATCGCACGATCGAGTCCGTAGCGCGTCTTGGGTCGCATGAAGCAACCCGAATAGCTCCTAGGTTGTAGGTAAGTGGGTTGAGACGTTCATTGAACGATTCTAAACCCATTAATGTGAATCCTTGGGCCGTGGGATAACCACGACCCCTGTGTTCAATCGCAAGGGCTTAAAAACCCCGTTTTACTAAAAATCTTCAAAATTCTTCCTCTCACCACTTCAATCTTCAATTCTTTCTTATCCTTTTCATGTTAGGCATCAATCATAATATGAAAATAACATAAAATCATACTTTCACAAAATTTTACAGTGAATAGTAAAATTTTATGAAAAATGGCCATAAGGAAATTCTAATTTTACTTTCTTTAGAAATTAATAGTCTAGATGGATGTACTAGATCCTTCTATCCTAAAATCATATGTTGCATGATAGGATTTTGCATTCGTGATTGCAGATTGGCCCCGAAAAGACCCGAACACATGTTTGGGCCTATATAGGTCAAAATTCAATGAACCAAGGTGGGGCCCATAGTTTTTTGGGGTCCCTGGACCATGGGGGACCAAACCCATGTGGTCCCACCACCCGAACAGAGGGTTCGTCGGCGATGCATCGCCGGCCAATGTGGTCGGTTGGATGCGTGGTCCGAGATCTGAGGGTATTTTGGGTATTTCACACCCCCCATGTGTGGTTCGTGTGTAGAAAACCCCTAAATCGTGCACTTCCTTCACAAACAGCCCTCCCCATAGCTCCATTTTCATTTTTCAGTAATTATCTCCAAAATTCGTGATTCCAAACCACCCTTAGATCCATCCTTGGCCAAAACGACCACCCTCCATCGTTCCTTTGAAGTTGGCAGCCCTCCTTCTTGAAGATTTCATCTTTTGGAGCTTTAAAAACCCCCAAATCGAGCTGAAATCGTGAGGTGCTCCATTCCCCTTTTTCATTTTCATTTCTCCTTGAAAATACATCCTAGGGGAGCTTGAAGCATCCCTCTACAACGCCTAGATCTTCTTTTTCCAGTTTGGATAGCCACTTCTTTTCATTTTCTCCATTTTTCATGACTTTTGTGGAAGCCATTTTAGGCCTTTTGTCACTCTCCACCATCCTATCTTTGATGGGTAAAAGAAAAACTACAGCGGATGAGGCTGGGCCAAGTCACCCTGCTCAATCGAGAAGACCACAGGGTGGTGCCGCAAGTTCAAGCGCCGCCACGGGTCCAGCTACAGCCCAAGAGTTCCATACAAAGCGGGATTTGGATCCCCATACTCACCTTGGGCGAGTGATTCTAGCTGAGATGCCTCACGGCCAATACACTGATCGTAAAGTGTTGTTTGAGGCGGATGTGGAAGGATGACTATTTGGTAAATTTCTGTTGTTCGAGCGCACTGAAGCTGCGCATTGGGGTCCGATCTTTGAAACTCGTGCTCGTGCTAATGTGAGCACCGTTCGTGCCTTTTACGCTTGTATCCAGAATCCTACCTTAGAGCCATTGCAGTTTAAAATTCCTTTTGGTAGGGACAGGATGGCTACGATCGATGTGCGGCTGATTGCGCGACTTCTGAATGTACCTCTTGGTGATGTTCACCCTAGTGAGAAGAATCTGAGGAGTAGGCGTGAGCGAGATTACCGTACCAGGTTCTTATGCGGTAAGTTGGTTCCATGGCAGCCTAATAATATCCTCAAGGTGACGTATATGTCTGATGATTTGCGCCTGCTGCACCATATCTGCACGTTCAATGTATATCCCAGGTCGACGAATCGCATTGAGTGTACGCGCCTTATGGTTGATTTCTTGTATCTGGTGGCCCAGGGAGAGAATATATGTATGGCCACTTTCATTTTACGACAGATAATCCTCATAGCCAAGTCAAGAAGAACGTCTGAATCGCTTCCTTTTGGTCGACTGATATGCAAGATCACGCTTGAGTTTGCTTACAGACTTGGGCCGGAATTGCCAATTTCGATTCATAGCATTGATGAGTCGACTATGGTCAAGATGAAGATTGGGTCTCGGTACCGTGAGAATCAGCTTGAGGAGGATAGCGAGGATGACTTTGATGATGAGGAGGATCCAAGTGAAGGAGAACCTGGAGCAGAAGTTCAGGAAGAAGTCCAAGAAGAGGCAGAAGAGGAGGCTCAGAATACAGATGAGAGCCCTCCTCCTTCTGCTCAGGCTACTGGCGATGATCGCATTACTCGGATTGAGGAGAGCCAGATCGCCTTGCGAAGGGAAGTTCAAGAACTTCACGCTGAAGTCGAGGATGTCAAGGCCGTTACGAAGAGAAAATTCGGCAAGGTGACTCGCACCTTGAAGGCGATCCTGTGCTGCTTGCATGATAAGGGTGCTCCTCCTCCATCACCCGACTCATACTAGCGAGATCTATGATGTTGTTATTAGTAGTTAGTCATTTTCTGCTTTAAGTTATGTAAGCCTGTTAAGGCTAGTGCTTTGCTTATGTTGTTGTTGTAATTTTAACTGTCTTAGTTCCCATGTATTTCTCGTCATGATGCTTGTAAGGATATATCTCTTGTATTGTGATAATTTTGATTAAATGAAATGCATGGAATGCCTTTGACTCCTTGTGTGAATGATTACGGTGTATTTGTGCTATTGAGACTGACAAGGTTGCACCCTATTTTGAATATAGGGAATACCGCCTAAGGCTACGTGGAGCATGGCTCGGTTTGCATTGAGTGAGCCTATGGATCAGACTCCTTCGCAGTCTGACACCCATGCGGACCCTACTGTAGGCCCGATTCCTGAGACAGTTCGAGCATCTCAGCCTACTGCTGGTCCTACAGTTGGACCACCGCCGTTCACACCGCCAGTCAGAGAGCCTTACCGTGCATCTACTTCGACGCACACACGCCACAGCCTGCTCCACCTCCTGACAGATTTGAGCAGATGATGGCTATGATGCTGCTGCAGCAGCAGCTTCTGACTACCATTGTGGGGACACTAGCCCAGGCTAGGGGTGTGACTCCACCTGCACCACCTGCGCATCTAGCTGAGGATGCTGATACTTATGCCAAGGATGAGGGCATGGCTCATCTAGTACCACCTGCTTATCCTGCGGGGAATGCAGCAGATACACGGGGCTTATTAGAGCGATTTCAGCGCTTACGGCCTCTCACTTTTACGGGTTCTCATAGACCCGAGGAGGCCGAGTATTAGCTCGACCGTGTGTCGAAGATATTGCGGATGCTTCATTGCACAGAGGCCGAGCAAGTAGAGCTGGCTACATTCCTGTTTGAGCGAGAGGCCAGCTTGTGGTGGGACAGCGTATTGCGGACCGTTGCCGTCGACTTTATATGGACATGGGCAGCGTTTGAGTTCCGCTTTCACGAGAAGTATTATCCCCAAACTTACAGGCATGACCGGGAGAATGAGTTTCTCCATCTCAGACAGGGAGCCATGACAGTTACGGAGTATGAGCATCGGTTCACGGAGTTGGGCAGATATGTCCTGACTATTTTGGCTGATGAGCAGATGCGCATACGGCACTTTTTGGAGGGTTTACGACCGAATATTCGGTCGAAGATGTGCTGTGTGAGCATTCCCTCATATGAGGAGTTATTTCACATGTCTATGCGGGCAGAGCAGGATGTGGATCGACTTGCGCAATCTCATGGCCCTGCTGCTTCTAGGCCACGACTAGACTTTCCAGACAGGCCCTTCGCGGGCAAGAGGCCTCGTGTCGACCCTCCTACTCGGGCTCTATCGCCAGCATTATCGTTTCGGTGCCCTGAGTTATCGTGCACATACTGTGCGAGGACGGGCCACTTGGCGCAGAGTTGTTTTTCTCGGATGCGGGACAGTGGGTTCTCGCCGCCGCAGAAGATTGACCGTGCACGTTCACAGGCGATATCAGCACCGCCTATACGGTTAGCTCCTGCGCACCCTTCTTTCAGACCTCCGGTATCGCAGATCAGACAGCCTCCACGGCCCATGACACAGCGGCCGAACCGGCTACAGTAGGCACGGGTTCACGCATTGACAGCTGAGGTAGCTGCGACACCGACTTCTCAGCATTCGGCCTTCGAGGTCACTGCCTATATTGGAGGTACTCCTATTCTCTTGATGGTGGACATTGGTTCCATGATTTTTTTGATATCACGTGCTATAGTCAGGCGTCTTGGGCTACAAACCATTACTATGGACGGGGTGCGTGTTTATACGGCTCACGGGTCCTTTACAGATGCCACCCAGATGTGTGAGGGATGTTTGGTGGATCTGGGCGGCAAGATGATGGCTCTAGATCTCGTCGTCGACCCCACTCTGGTTTATCTCGATGTCATTCTTGACATGGATTGGTTGACTGCAGCGAGGGCCGAGATTGACTGCGAGACTCGTATTGTGACAGCCTACGAGCCAGAGGGTGCATCTTTCACATTTCCAGTGCGGGTAAATCTCCCTTTCCGCATACTTAGTTACGCCACTTTATTGCGAGACGCTGGTGCCCAGGTACTTGAGTATACGCCAGTCATTTCCTAGTTTGGGGATCTGTTCAGGAAGATCCCTAGTTTGCCGCCCCGACGAGAGATCGATTTCACTATCGATCTGGTTCTTGGTTCTACGCCCGTCTCACTGCCGACGTATCGCATGGCACCGTGTGAGATGGAGGAGTTGTGGATGCAGATTGATGGTCTGCTGGAGCTTGGCCTTATACGGCCTAGTGTGTCTCCTTGGGGAGCACCGGTCTTGTTCGTGAGGAAGAAGGATGGTTCGATACGATTATGTATTGATTATCGCAGGCTGAACCAGATCACGGTGAAGAACAAGTACCCTTTACCCAGGATCGATGACTTGTTTGATCAGTTGAGAGGGGCGCAGTACTTCTCGAAGATTGATCTTCAGTCAGGATATCATCAGTTGCACGTCAGGGATGAGGACGTGCAGAAGACAGCATTCAGGACCAGTTTTGGCCACTACAAGTTCCTCGTGATGTCATTCGGTCTCACGAACGCACCATCCGTGTTCATGGATCTGATGAACCGGGTATTTCGGCCTTTCCTCTATCGATTCGTCGTTGTTTTCATTGACGACATTTTGGTGTACTCTAGGAGTCGAGAGGAGCATGAGGAGCACTTACGTTTGGTCCTGGATATGCTCAAACAGCATCAGTTGTTCGCACAGTACAAGAAGTGCGGCTTCTGGAAGCAGGAAGTGAAGTTCCTGGGGCACGTGGTGTCCAAGGATAGCATGGCAGTTGACCTGTCTAAGGTAGCTGTGGTGCAGGACTGGGAGCAGCCTGGTTTTGTCACTGAGGTGAGGAGTTTCTTGGGTCTCGCTGGCTACTATCAACGCTTCGTACAGGACTTCTCGAAGATCGCGAGACCCTTATCTCAGTTGACACGGAAGGACGTGAAGTTCGCCTGGAATGACGAGGTGGAGTCAACTTTTCAGGAGCTGAAGGACAGACTTACGTCCGCCCCTGTGCTAGTATTGTCAGAGCAAGGTGTTAGATACACTATATACACTGACGCGTCTAACATTGGTCTGGGTTGTGTCCTTATGCAGAAGGACAGGGTAATTTCGTATGCCTCGAGATAATTAAGGAAGCACTAGGAGAATTACCCTACACACGACCTAGAGTTGGTAGCCGTCATATTCACACTGAGACTCTGGAGACATTACCTCTACGGAGAGGAGTTCGAGCTCTTTTGCGACCACAAGAGCCTCAAGTACATATTCACGCAGTGAGACTTGAATATGAGGCAGCGGCGATGGATGGAGATGTTGAAGGACTTCAAGTTTGAAGTCTCTTACCATCCTGGGAAGGCGAACATTGTGGCTGATGCGTTGAGCCGCAAGAAGGTGATAGAGTTTGCGGCTCCACTGATGGTTGCTGAGTGGGATATGGTTGAGTTTTTGTGAGACTTTGAGCAGAAACTCACCGTAGAGGAGCCATATGAGTTCATCGCACATGTACAGGTGCGATCTCAGATCGATGACCGGGTCATCGAGGCGCAGAGGGACGACGCGCATCTGACTGAGCTTCGAGAGTAGGCCAGTGATGATGCTGACGCCGAGTGGCGAGTTGGTATGGATGGGGGCTTACGTATCGTGGCCGCCTATGCGTCCCAGATATCCCTGACTTGAGACGAGAGATTCTCGAGGCTGCGCACTGTACTAGACTCGCGATGCATCCAGGCAGTACGAAGATGTATCGTGACGTGAAGAGGACGTATTGGTGGGAAGGTATGAAGACCCACATAGCTGAGTTCGTGTCCCGTTGTCTCACTTGTCAGCAGGTGAAGGCAGAGCATCGCCGACCACCTGGACTTTTGCAGCCTATGCCGATCGCAGAGTGGAAGTGGGATTTCATTTCCATGGACTTCATTTCTGGGCTGCCGAAGACGAGGAAGGGACATGATTCCATTTGGGTGATCGTCGACCGTCTGACGAAGTCGGCGCACTTCCTACCGATTAGAGTTACGAACTCTATAGACGAGCTGGCTAGACTGTACATCAGAGAGATTGTGCGTCTGCATGGAGTTCCGTTGGAGATCGTGTTGGACAGAGACACGTGGTTCACTTCTATTTTCTGGACTCGCATTCAGGAGTCTATGGGTGTGAAGTTGAAATTTAGTACTACTTTTCACCCACAGACAGACGGACAGACAGAGCGGGTGAACCAGATCTTAGAGGACATGTTGCGATCTTGCGCATTGGACTTTAAGGACAGTTGGGATGATTGTCTTGCATATGCGGAGTTTGCTTACAACAACAGCTTTCAGGCGAGTATCGGTATGACACCTTACGAGGTGCTGTATGGGCGACCTTGTTGCGCACCGCATTGCTGGGTTGAGGTCGGTGAGCGTAGCTTGATTGGCCCAGAGTTGGTGCAGGTGATGTCAGAGAAGATCGATATTATTCGACGTCGGCTTCTTACTGCGCAGAGCAGACAGAAGAGTTATGCCGATACGAGACGGAGGCCACTAGAGTTCACAGTTGGGGATCATGTGTTTTTGTAAGTTTTCCCTATGAAGGGAGTCCTTCGGTTCGGGAAGAAGGGGAAGCTAGCACCGCGATTCATTGGTCCATTCCAGATCCTCGATCGTGTGGGAGCAGTGGCTTACCGATTGGCTTTACCCACACCTCTCGCGAGCGTTCACAACGTATTTCATGTTTCTATGCTGAAGAAGTACGTTGCTGATCCTTTCCATATCATCAGATGGGAGCAGGTGCAGTTAGGAGAGGATGTTACATATATCCTGTGACCGACACGTATCCTAGACAGGAAGGAGCAGGTACTGTGTAGCAAGGTGATTCTCCTTGTGAAGGTATTGTGGACGCATCACTCTGAGGAGGAAGCTACTTGGGAGACAGAAGCTGAGATCAGAAAGAACTACTCACATCTTCTTGAGGAGTACGAAAAGGTACAAATTTTGAGGACGAAATTATTTGTTAAGGGGGGTAGATTGTAACGCCCGTGAAAAATCCATACTTAGACTCGAGTACCAACTTGACCCGAAATTGCGTAGAATTAATTCTTTTAGAAAATATGACTAAGTTAGCTAGCGCAACGCTGGAGTAGCTGGGAAATAGTCCCTGATCACTTTAAATACGTTCTACAAGACCCAAATCGAGTAGAACTAACGACTCTATAATACTCTATAACCTCGGACCAAACTCTAAGCAGGTTTGTTCTGTGGCCACTTTGAAATTTTATATTGGATTTAGACCGCGCGTCGAAAGTCCGATACCTCCTATCTTAGACCGTTAGAACCGCCTAGCTAGACTTGACAATCATTTCGAAAATCAAGTCAAACCGATAATCACAGGCTATTTCATTGAGCCCGGACTGGAGAGAGTGCGAATAGGGACAGAATTGGAATTTCAAATTCAAATCTGGCACACGACTTGACGTGTTAGTATTAAGCGTTCTGATCGTCAGAAGTTAGTCAGATTACACTCTCGGATTAGGAAAAATTTCTATTTCATATCATGAGACTTGCAGCCCTGATCTACGTGCGGTGACCGCTGAACTGAAACTCGTCCATCGCGTGCGATCTGTGAACCCTGCCGGACTGAAAACTTAATGCGTGCTAGATCTGGTACGCATGAGCTTAAGTCCGATCGCATTAGACCAGGGGACCACCAGAAAGCATCTTTTGGACCGAAACAGCCCCGATTTGGATATGCACTAAGTGAACTTTGTACCGGAGCCTATTTTGGGCATTTTTAAGTCTATAAAAGGGGTTGAAACCCTCACTCCTCTCTTCCATCCGAATTTGAGAGAAACCCTAGATTGGGAGAGAGAAAAGGTGAGAGTTTGTGAGAGAGATTAGGGGAGATTTTTCCTGCCTTCGTGCCACCTGTTGCACGTGCTTCAGCAACACATCTCAATCACCTGGCCGGTGATTCCTCCACTTTTTCAGGTATGAAATAACCCTAGAAAGTTGCTGATTTGAGGTTTACTAGGATTCATATCATGTTAGCTAACGTAACTCGTAAATTAGGTTCTCTTATTGCCATAGACGAAGCGTATACGCTCCGTTCGAAATCACGCATCCATAAGAGATAAGGTGAGGATTTTAGACGCTTTGATTGACGGTTTACAACGCTTTCAATGTCGTTTAATAGTAGATTATCGACGGCATCGCCGTTTGACATGTACAACATGCTATCCATTTCCTATTTCGTAAATCAACGAAGAATATGAGATTTAGGGCATTTTTTTGGCGAAGAGATTCGCCAAATTGCGCACTTCGGGTCGACATACTATATGTAGACTTAAGTGTGTAGTGTATGTGTTTATATAAATGTTTGTATTAGTATGTAATGAATTAAATGATGTTATGAATTAGTTTGAGATTGATTTCTCAATTAATATGCTGACATAAATGATTTCCTACATGTTGACTATATGCACGATTCCAATATATGCATAAAATGTATGTGCTTGAAGATTTGCCTGAGTTGTATGTTATAACATGTGTTAACATGCTCACATGATTGTATTTCAATTCCAATACTCCTATATAAATTGCTGATGTGAATTCATATGTGTTTGAGACTATACTTAGTCCAGGCAGTCAGTAACCGAGCGAATTCGTGGTTGGCTAATCTTGGCCACGAACGACGCGTCGATGAACGCTAGCCGTGTTTGGAGTTGGCGGCAGTGGTTAGGCCACGCGAAGTGTTTTACGCACTTCATGTCGTTCGGCTTGAGATGCGATCGCGCTAGTCGAGCCCGTTAATCAACCCGACTGGCCGATGTATGTTCACCTTGTATGAGTCATAACTACTTGAACCTAGAGTACTGAACTTACCATTGTAAACCCTGTTAACCATGGTACCTTGATCCACGAAGACTCATCAGCCGGGCATGGTGGTATGGGACACCGTGGTCGAGCTGTCGGCCTACGCTGGGGCCTCAAAACTCCCAGTAGTGACCAGTGAGCACCTAGACTCGTGAGCAGATTTTGGTGGTATGGGACACTATATTCTAGCTGTCGGCCTACACTGATCAGGCGATGAGTCCTTTGTAGTGACCGCGAGCGTATTCTGAGTCCACGGGAGGCGACGACCCTTCCGTTGCAGTAGAGTACAGTAGGCCTGTATTGATAAGGTGATGGGGGAGCAGTGCAACGAGTGCGAGCAACAGCCCTGGCAGCCCTTGCAGTGACCTACGAAATATACATCGTATGAGATTACTAGGAGTGACGACCCTAGACAGGATCTGTGTTGGGATTGATATAAGGGAAGTACCTTAGTTTCCCAATCCTGCTGTTTGAATGGACTAATAACAACTTAAAAATCATATCACCATGCCATTGCATGTGCCTGGAAGATGTGGAGCACTTGAGGGTCGATTGCATGCCGCGGTCGTAAGATGGTGCCGTATGAGGGAGATCGTCGGTGAGGGCATACATCACGTCATGTCATATTGCATTAACAACAGTATTAGGATTGTCTGATTTACTGCTTTACTATTATCGCATGATTGATTTGTGAACTTGCTAATCTTTGCTCTATGATTCCACTGAGTTGATCACTCACTCCCACGTTACTGGATGGTGTTTGTAACACCCACCAGACCCTGTTGTAGATGCAGGTGATGCTGAGATCCAGGAGGCAGAGCCAGACTTTGACGAGGATCAGGACGAGTTCTCGTACATGCAGTAGCATGATGGCTTTGCATAGGCAACTTGGGTTGATGGGACTTCAGTGGGACTATTTTGAACATTTGATTTTGTTCATGTATATGTATATGAGACTCAGAGATGTATTCATACTTTAGAGACAGATGAGATCTACTTTGTTTTTCCTTACAGTGATATATATATTGTTTAGTCTTCCGCTTGCTTTTATCACTGGATCTGGAGTATGAATTGCAGTTTTGGTATACTTTTACTCATGTGAATGCTTTAAATCAGACAACATTGAATCATAATCATTTTTGTTGCATAAGTGACGGTCTGAAACTCAGGAGTTGAGTTTATATACGACCCCCGATTTTTAGGGTGTTACATATATCCACTAATATGAACAGTTGAATACAGTGCTGAAAGGGAATATACATATATTGAAAATCAAAGCTCTAGAAGATCGTTGCACGCTCCAAGCACAATGCTGCTGCAACCTAACATCACCCGGACACATCTATCATGCATGAGCTTTATAGAAAGCTTAGATGGTGGTGTAAGTGTGTGCGATGCACGTGCCAAACATATAAATATCAGAGTAAGCGAAAATACTGGCAATCCATAAATCGTACAATGTCAGAGAAATGCAGAAACATGCTGGTAAGTCCATAAATACCATCAGCCTTATCAAAGCCATATGATACAAAAACATAATAAGTCAATATCATATACTGAGGATACAATGCAATATGCAAATCCTGGCGAGTCCACAAATGCCTTCAACCTTATCTAATCCATATAACAACAGAAATGTAACAACCTAAAATATCATATGTCGCGGATGTAATGCAATATACGCAGTGAATGAAATGATCAAGCTGGAGCGTGAAGTCGAGATGATAACACGTAGTATTGTAGGCTGCGGGTCCATCGTAAGACAATTCTATCTAAACCAGTTCCATACCTAAATTTACATAGTCAGACTCAATGTGGTAAACTCCTCATCTCAAGTTAGTTGTGCACTCCAACCAAAATCCTGGCCATTACATAGATACACGTAACAAATAGTTACGCACGACCAGCTCGAGTGGACAATGAATGAATGAATGAGTAAAATGCTGAGTATGCAACTCCTGCTCCATAAATCAGTATTATGCATATCTAGGATCATCATCGAGGTCTAGTAACTCTAAGTTGGCTACCACCCTAGCCGGACGCGTAACCCAATGAGTGAAAAAGACCTCACTACCTGCCTGTCAGTAGTATATCAATGCCTACCTGACTCATCGATAGTGGACCCATTTGGGAGATGGTCAAACTAAGCTTAGCTTATAACCCCCCTTGCTCGGGTGGATAAGGCCACACCCCTTCCCAACCGACCATGATATAGTAGGAGATGCGGCCTACTGATATTCGGCACTTGGGCGCTCATGTATATCCACTCGGTCTAGACGTTGGAGTGTCTCCTGGCCATGGAGGTTCAGGGACTTTCACCCACGGACATCCAAAGTACCTAGATGCTCGAACCAAACAATTTTGGTGTCCCATCTAGCCACCCACGACATGCCTATGGAGGCTATGACCCTGATGTCGCTAGGGCATAAATAATAAAAACATGTAATACAAGATGCATGAGTCATACAATCCAGTCATACATCAATCCTGCACATACCTTGTGCTCATGTGAGATAATCTCTACCTATCAAGGAGTCTCATAACTACTTGCCCAATGACATATGCAATGGTCAACCACATCTCATAATAAACATGCAGATGATGTGTATGGGCATGTATTATGATGCTATGTTGACACATACTCATAATCGATATCGATAACTGACATCAAAAATTGGCATCAATAATCAATCTAAAAAAGGACTTAAGGGAATGTCACAATTAATGTAGACATTTAACCATCATTGCCCATCAATGTGGACGTTTAACCAACATTGCTCCTAAAGAGTGGCCCACATAGAGCCAAATGTATAGTGGGCCCATGGCCTCATACAAGGACTTAATACACATCACTATAGGCTGCATACCATCTCGATGGGCTCTATACAATCATAATGGGCCTTACATAAGGGCCTCAGACATCACATGGGCCGAAAGTACATCTCAATGGGCCTCATCATATGGCCATAAATACATCACATCAGACCTTGCCCATGGGCCTCGAATACCTTAAAATGGGCCACAACCATGGACCTTAATACACAACGGGTGGGGCCTACACATGGGCTTAATATACATCATAGGTGGGCCCTACACATGGGCATCATACACATTAAGTGGGTCGCATCAATGGGTCGTACTAATGGGTCTCATACACATCAAGTGGGCTACATCAATGGGCCGCGCTAATGGGCCTCATATACACAACAGGTGGGACCTGCACATGGGCCTCAAATACATAACATGTGAGCCCTACACATAGGTCTCATATGCATCAAATGGGCCATGCCAACGGGCCTAATACATATCACAATGGGCCTTACCCATAGACAACGAATACATCACAATGGGCCTTGCCCATAGGCCTCGAATACATCACAATGGGCTTTGCCCATAAGCCTCGAATTCATCACAATGAGCCTTTCCCATAGGCCTCAATATATCATGATGGGCCTCACTCGTGGGCCACATATACAACACATTGGGCCTCACGAATGGGCCACAAATATATCAAGGTGGGCCTCATATACATCAAGTCGGCCACATCAATGAGCCGCACCAATGGCCTCAAATACACAATAGGTGGCCTCAAATACATCTAATCGGGCCCACCATTTTAGGTGAACTATCTACACCATACATCTATTTTTTAGAGATCATTTTAGAGCATTACCCAAAAATGAATCATATAAAAAGATCATCTGGGCCATACCACAAATAACAGTGGAGATAATGGTTGAAAGATCACTTGGATCACACCATAAATATCAGAAAAGATAATGATTTTCACTGTTTATAAATCATAAGGCCCACCATAATGCCTATTTTCCATCCAATATGTTCATAAGGTCACAAAGACCTGGATCAAGAGGAAAAAAATATCATATTGATTCAGAATTTCTGTGGTACCAAAAAGGATTTTAATGGTAGTCATTCATCTCCCCATTATTTTCTGCAATGTGGTCCACCTGATAGATCTGCCTCATTTTTTATCTCAGGCCTAAGACGGGCTTGCCAATTAGATGGACGGTTTAGATGTAACACATACATCAAAGAGGGCCCCACGTGTTGGGTACACACTGAAAAGGCCTAACTATATGTCATAGAGGGGGGGGGGGGGGGGGGGGAAGGGTGAATAGGACTATGACAAATAAAACTTATAACAGTGAAAATTAAATAAATATGATAGCCAATAAATAAAATATACAAACCACAATGCAAGAACATAAAGCAACCTCAAAATTCAGATCTTGAGAGGTTGATACAAATGTTGTTCTAAGGACAACCTTACACTAAAAACCAGAGTTTATGGTAGGATAACCTTATTTCTAGAAAGGTCTTTGTATCAAAACTCAAAATCAAAGAGGAATGATAAAAAATTAAATACAAACTGCACTGAAGAATAAATTGCAATTACAAATATATTTTGTTCTAGGGACAACCATACACCATAGAAATGGCAGGGCAACCTTACTAGAATAATTAAGGAAGTTGATAAAGGAATAGTAAGAAATAAATGCAAAATTATTACAACATTCCCAAAATTCTTGAAATAAATGATTATAGCATTCACATCCACATATACAACTCACAAATGAATAATTAAAGAAATGAAATATAAACCATTCAACCACCAAACATAAGGGATTATAGTGGTTAGCCTGTGTGCACACCAACTGTTAAACAACAGCCACACAGAATGCTACTCCACTCCTAATATCCTCACACAGGGGATATTAACATTCATTATCAAATTAGGTTTTCATAGGTTCATCCAAAACCTTCACAATTGTGTCTTTCTCTGTGGGCTTACATAATTAAAAAAACCACTTCTGAGTTTTCTTGACTCTCCTCAGATAACCAATACAATGAGATTTTTCTAGCAAATTCCAAAAGAAACCAAAAGAAAAAGGAATTTACAATTAAATGTAAAATACTTGATTTTCTCCTTCATTGTAGTAGCCTCGTAGAACCAAGTCAGTAAAAATGATCGAATGTCCAGCTCAGTGTCCAAACTCACATTACAATGGTTTTAGTTCTAATTGATTTTAAATTAAATCAAAATGGGCTAGTTTTAAGTGATTTTGATTCCAAAGAAAGGGAAATAACAATTCCTCTTTTCAAATTAGACTGAAATACAAGGAATAAAATCAAATAATAAAACTAAAGAAAGAGAATATTAAATATGCACACTTAGCTTAAAATAGAGCACAAACTTATCTTTTAGAAGGTCGAATTAATTAGCTTGAATTGTGTAAATTATTCTGAGATTCATGATCTATTTATAGCTAAGAAAAACATGTCTTCGACTGGTCTTAGGGCCTCTACGACTGGTGAAAGAACTAACAAAAATTTAAATTTTCAAGCGCGATAAGATCTGACAGTTTCATGACTGGTCGTAGGTCACCTTCGATCGGTCGTAGGTTACATATGACTGGTCGTAAACCGAAGTTTTTCAATGCTAGGCTTTGAGTCGAAGGTCTACGACTGGTCGAACAACCAGTCAACACTGTTCCTACAACTGGTCGAACAGTCTCCAGGACTGGTCGTAGAGTAACCAAAAAATTTTAAAAATCTTCAACAACTTAGGACTGGTCGTGGAATTTCTTGGACTGGTCGAACAAAGTCCGAGACTAGTCTTAGAATAGACCAAATTCACTTATACAACATATATAGATTATGTATCTAAAATGGCTTACTCTAAAGGTCAACCTAAGTTCAGTCATACCTCAATAGTAAAGCAAGGACATTGAAACTTGAAGACAAGTGACCTTTGAGTATAATTAAGTCTGAGATCTTGAACTTAAAAGCTTCTTGAACTTGAAAGCTTTTTGAACTTGAAAGCTTCTTGAACTTGAAGGCTTCTTGAAGACTTTTGTTCATCACATATACAGCTTCAAAGCAATGTCTTTGTCACCACCAATTTGACAATCACAAGGGGCTATAAACTATAGCACTTACAATCTCCCCCTTTGTCAAATTAGTGACAAAACACATTTCCAAAATATGATACATAATACAGAATATCTAATTAAAGAATCATGCACCAGTTGTTATTAACTGACACATATTCGTGAACCTGCATACAGTCCACCTCTACACATACTATTATATATACTCCACATACTCCCCCTGAATAACATATATCACAAAAAAATATGCACATAAAAAATATGCATACAACACATAATGCTACTCATTCCTCACTCCACATAGGCAAATCATTTATCCATTCTCCCCTTTTTTGTCATAATATGACAAAGGAAGCAAAGAAGAGATGACTAAGGAGTAATAAGTAAGGAGATAAATAAGAGATAAAACAAGATATGAGAACATAATATAAGCATCACACATAATTCACAAACAGAGCGAACTCAACTAAATCAATAACAAGTTAGGTTAAGTGAGCATAATAGTAAAATAGTTATTACAGACCAGAAAACAAAAAGAAACTAATCTGATCTAGATAAAGGAGCAGGGATGGAAGGATCAAGTTGATGCATGCCCTTATTCAAGCGCCTAAGATACTTGTGCATATACTTGAATTGTAAATCATGGGCAATAGACATGTTTTCCATCCTAACATTGATATTCTCAACCTTAGTTTCCAATGCATGCAAACGTGCATCAAAAGCAGAAGGCTCAAAATCTGGATCATTTGCAAAGTCAGAATCAAGTTCTTCAAAGATATCATCCATGTTAATATCATCAAGAGGAAGATCACCAGCTTCTTCCTCAAGTTCAGCTTTAGCCGTATCAACACCATCTCTTTGGCTAGGAAGAAATTCTAGCTTCATCTTTTTAATATTAGAGTTGTTAAAGATCAGATGATAAATAGGGGCTTCACCAACCGGCATATCGACTAACATATGCAAAGCCAATATAGTCATTAAATAACCAAAAGGGATATCACTATGACCATGATGGAGTCTAAACTAAATGATAGAGTGACAAATCAAGGATGGTAAGCAAATATTAGCACCTCTGGCAATATTATGAAGAACACGAACCATGAAAGTCGTTAAATCAGATTTATTACCTGATCGAGGATACAAGTTGGACATAAATATCCTATGAAGAACTCTGTATTTGGGTAATAAAAATCTTGAGGGGAGCACATTTCCTTTATACGTCCATTGAACATTCAGATTACATAAATCCTTAGTTAGCATGCGTTTTTCAGTCTGTGAGGGTTTTTTAGATAGTGTATGAATGGGAACTCCCTCATCATTCATAGGAATTTTCATAAGAGCTGAAATCAAGTGACAATCAACGTCAAATGATCCTTCTCTTGTGGAAATTTTAAACGTTAGATTTTCCAGTGAAAAATCACATATGGAAGGAAACATGGATTAGGCAATGGACCGGTATGCTGGCCCACCCCAATGCAATCAGTTATCCCAACCTACAGCTTGGAGTATAGGAAGGATATCAAAAGGAGTAATATGATTAATATCAACAGGATGTTCAAAAATAACATTACGCAGTCGGATGTCCCGAATAAAGGATAAATCATCCTCGGAAGCCCTAAGATGACGCTTAGTGATAGAGGTCGATCTGGAGGAAGATGGACCACGAGATGTTATTTTTCTCCCTCTAGAAGCCATTTACAACAAAGATTTTAAGAAGATAAGGAGTTGTAAAGGATTGAGAAGAGGGTTTTCACAAATTAAATTTCTCAAAAGAAAAACCCTAAATCACAACGAAATTCAAAATAGATAATTTTAAGAGATAAATAGAAGTAATCTAGACACAAATCTACAAGAAAAACATAAATGGAGCACTGACCATGGAGATTTCGAAGGTTGGCTTCGACTAGTCGGACGTTGACTCGTTGGTGAGTGAAAATGAAATGAGGAAGATGAAATGTTTTCCCCAAATAAAGTGATTCACGATTTTCACGACTGGTTGTGGATGTACACGACTAGTTGTACCATGACTGGTCATGTATATTCACGATCGGTCAAGGACCAGGTAAAAATGTAATTTTTCTATAAGTTTTATGAAATTTTCAGCATGATTTGTAAAAATAAAAATCTAAACTAGCAAGAATATACAATATGATACAAAAAGGCAAAAATTATCATCTTAAAATGCACATACCAAGATTAAATTTCATTTGGTTAAACCTACTTTTTTCGAGACGTTTAGTGAAAATGTCAGCACGTTGATTCTCGGTAGGTATATATTCCAAAGATATAACCTCTTCTTCTACTAATTCATGGATATAATGAAATCTAATGTCAATGTGCTTAGTACAAGAATGCTGAATAGGATTTTTTTAAATATTTATGGCACTAGAAATATCACAATATAATAACATAGAATCCTGTTTAATTCCATAATCACTTAGCATTCGATTCATCTAAATAAGCTGCATACAAGCATTACCAGCCGCGATGTATTCAGCTTCAGCTGTTAAAAGTGATATAGAACTTTGTTTCTTACTAAACCAAGAAACTAAACAGTTTCTGATATAAAAGCAACCACCACTAGTTGATTTTCTATCATCAAGATTACCAGCCCAATCAGCATCTGAGTACCCAGTTAATTGAACACTAGTCTCATGTAGATACCAGAGACCGAGATTAACAATACTTGCGACATATCGCACAATTCGCTTGACAACAATCAAGTGTGATTCTTTAGGATTAGACTGATATCTAACACAAATACCAACACTTAGTGCAATATCAAGTCTACTAGCAGTTAAATACAATAGGCTACCAATCATGCTCTGATATAATTTTGAATCAACATTTTTACCTGCAGAATCTTTTGAGAGTTTCAAGGTAGTACTCATAGGAGTATCGAAGTTCTTACCATTCTCAAATCCAAATCTCTTAATTAAATTCAAAGCATATTTAGATTGAGAAATGAATATTCCATCAGGTTGTTGCTTTACTTGCAACCCTAGGAAATAATTCAATTCCCCAACCATGCTCATTTCAAACTGCGATTTCATCAAATCTGCAAACTCAGTAGTCATGTCAGTATAAGTAGATCCATAAATGATATCATCAAGAAAAATCTGTACCATTAAAGTATGATCATTATGTTTTTTAACAAACAAAGTTTTATCAACAGATCCCATTTGAAATTTATGGCCTAACAAAAACTTTGTTAGTTTCTCATACCATGCCTTAAGAGCTTGTTTTAATCCGTAAATTACCTTTTTAAGGCGATACACATGATCAGCATTTTTGGGATCTTCAAAACCTATCGGTTGTTCAACATATACTTCCTCATGGAAATCACCATTTAAGAAAGTACTTTTCACATCCATTTGATAAATCTTAATCTTTCTAAAACATGCAATGGATATAAATAGTCTGATTGATTCAAGACGTGCTACTGGTGTAAAGGTTTCATCAAAATCAATACCTTCAATTTAAGTGTAACCTTGTACCACTAGCCTAGCCTTGTTCCTAATTATATTTCCAAGCTCGTCAAACTTATTTTTGAAAATCCATTTTGTTCCAATGATGTGTTTATCTTTAGGTCTAGGTATGAGATACCAAACATCATTTCTTACAAATTGATTAAGTTCTTGTTGCATCGTAACAATCCAGTTTTCATCAGTAAGAGCTTTTACACTAGATGTTTCTATCTGGGATGTAAAACATACATAATTACATATATCCTCAAGTTGACTACGAGTATGAACACCAGTGAGAGGATTTCTAAGAATTTGATTAGTTGGATGATCTTTAACAGTCATTAGTTTAGAAATAGTCTAATTAGATGAAGTATCAGGTTTATCAACTACAAGAACTTCATCATTATCTGAACTTGAGCTTGGTGTGTTTAAGTGATCATTCATGACCACATTGATAGACTCTTGAATCACACCGATCCTTTTGTTCAGAACCCTGTAAGCACGACTATTTAAAGAATACCCTATAAAGATCCCTTCATCACTTTTCGTATCAAATTTTTCCAGATTTTCACGATCTCAAAAAATATAGCACTTGCTGCCAAAAACTCGGAAGTATTTGATAATAGGCTTTTTATCGAATCAAATTTCGTAAGCCATTTTATTATTACCTTTACTAGTGTAAACTCGATTAATAATATAACAAGCTATATTGACTACTTTAGCCCAAAGATTCTTAGAGAGCTTCATGCTATTCAACATGACATTAGCCATTTCTTGTAGCACTCAATTTTTCCTTTCTACTATCCCATTTTATTGTAGAGCTTTGTGTACTGAAAATTCATGTAATATTCCTTGGTCACTACAGAACTTCTCAAAACTGCTATTCTCAAATTTATATCCATAATCACTACGAATCTTACTGATTTGAGAACCTTTTTTAGTTTGAATCCTTTTGAGAACTTTTCTTACTTCTTCTAAGGTTTCTGATTTGTCCCTTAAGAAGACTACCCATGTATATCTTGTAAAGTTATCTACCATTACTAAGATATACCTTTTGCCACCTCAACTCTCCATTCTGGTAGGTCTTATCAGATCCATGTGGAGAAGTTCGAGTGGTCTTGATGTGGTATTGAAATTCACCTTTTTATGTGAGTTCCTTGTTTGTTTGCAAAACTGGCATTCACCACATATCTTATCTAATTTTTTAAGTTTGGGTAGACCTTTTATAAGTTCCTTTTTACTCAACCTAAATAAATTTCAGTAGTGTACATGTCCAAGACGTTTGTGCTACAATTCAGTCTCGTCTATATGGACCATGTAACATGTTTGATTAGATGAGTTGGATTCACTAAAAATATAGCATTTTTCAGATGTTTTACGTCCAGTTAGTATTACAGAACCCTTGTTGTTTAGAATCTCACAGCTTTGATTAGAAAATCGAACACTATGATTATTATCGCATAATTGAGATATGCTTAGCAAATTATGTTTTAGTCCTTCAACATATAAGACATTCTTAAACAGAGAAAGGTTATAAAGTTGAACCGTACCTTAGCCCATAATTTTACAGTTACTGCCATCAACAAATGTGACTGAACATCAATCATATCTTTTAGATCAATGAATAAAGCCTTGTCGCTTGTTATATGCCTGGAGCATCAACTATCTAGGTACCACTTTGAATGGCTTGTAGCTTTGAAAGCGTTATGGGCAACCAAGTGACCTTTGGAATCCATTTCATAACCATTTTGGGTTTAGGTGGATAGTTGGTCTTCTTTCGATTGTAAGAATTATGAGTATGACCTATTGAGTTAGACTTTAGAAGTTCCTTAAGTAAATCAACTATCTTTTCAGCTAAAAGATTTTGGTTATACTTCTTATAGTTGAAATAACTTCCTTTAGATTTTTGAACAGATTTAGAGTCTTTAGAAAACACTTGTCCTTTCCTTTTTGAGTTTAAGGTCTCTCCTTTTACAAACTTAGGAGGTGTATTTTCAGCTTAGGAGAACCATTCTTATCATAACCCAGACTGGATCGATCGCCACATTTTCTCAATCCTGATAAGAGTTTTTCTAATTTAGAATCACCTTGGGCATATTTTCATGTTTTAATTGGTTATTTTCAGATTTAAGATTTTCAACTTGGACAATTTTAAAATCCAAATTGCATTTTGTATTTTCAAAACAGTCTGAAATATGACACTTTTCTAAAACAAGAGATTCATAAATTTCTTTGAGTTTAGAAAATTTCTCTTTTTGAAGTTTTAATTTCACAGCAATCTTACAACTCTCCTTGTATAGGGCATTGTAAGCATCTTGAAGATCATCTTCATTTTCACATTCATTGTTCAGATTTTCTTCACTTATTGAATCATTATCTGAAAATGTGAATTTGGCTAAAGTCATATGGGCTTTCACTTCATTGCCCGACTCAGTTTCAGAATCTTCAGATTCAGAAGAAGCTTCAGAATCAGAGGATTCATCCCAAGTAGCCAACATACCCTTTTTCTTAGGTTTGTCCTTTTTAGGACACTTGTTAGCTAAATGCCCATATTCTTGGCAGTTGTAACATTGACTATCTTTCAAAGATTTTCAAGTTTTAGATTTTGGTTTAGATCTTTTCTTATCACTTCCTTTTTGAAAATCAACTCTCTTTTTACTTTTGAAGATTTTATAAAACTTTTTTGCCAAAAGGGCCATATCATCTTCAGAGTTTTCTAAATCAGAATTTTCTTGAAAATTATTTTTAGAAGTTTTAAGAGCGATCGATTTTCCTTTTGGAGATTTAAAAGTTAACTCGCAGGTTTGTAAAGAACTAACTAATTCCTCTGAAAGTGCACCTGTTAGTTCCTTGGTTTATCAATTACGGTGTGAGTTGAGTCAGTCGGATTACAGAGCCTACCAGGAAGAACAATTTAAGCATCTGCCTCAACGGGATGTGTGGAAGCACGCCATAAGTAAATCATAGCCTCACATCCCATGTCCTAAACCACCAGGTGATTAAAACCCTTAAAAACAACTTAGAATATATGAGGGTTTTCGGGTAAGTGAACCTTTTCAAACATAAGAAAATCTCAAAGTTTCCTTACCTTATCGATTGTATCAATACATATTTCGATATGATTGACCTGCTTTGTCGATGTCTTCGACACTTAATCAATACTATCGATAAGAGGAGAAAAAGTGTCCAGCAACCACATACTCATCTGGACGAATTTATTGATATATTGATACACCTATTGATATCATCGATATTCAATCATCGATTCCATCGGAAGTGGCTCGATAATATCGACAGGCAGATTTTTGGCACCCCTGTTTTTCTTAAGAGAATTACTATGTGCTTCGATATATCGATGCCTTTTTTGATTTAATCTGAATTCAAATATTGATCATATCGGAAAGCCGTCGATCATATCGACAGTGGGCGTGAACTTCTTCCGGCAAATATTTCATGATGTTTTTTAACTTTGATCGGAGGCCACTCAAGGAAATCGATATTCTTATGTCGATGCTATCGAGCCTTGGTCGATTAGACCGAAAACTGGACACAAGCTGTCCAGCGTGATTATAGGTAAATCTATACGATTTATCGATCCCATCGACACGGCCTCGATATCATCGATATTCAAATTCCGATGACATCGGTTGACCCTCGATCATATCCTAAAAAACTTAAAATATTTTAGGCTAATCTCTCTCATTTTTCAAATGTCGATAGATTAATCCCAGTATCGATGGAATCAAAGTTCAAAATTCGATGACATCGACACCAGTATCGATCCTATCGACCAGCTGACAAAAGGTTTCAAAAACGAATGCCATTTGAGTTTGTGTTATCAAGAGGATAGTCGATCCCATCGAGAGTATACACTCGATGATATCGACCCTACTCGATGATATTGAACTCTGTTATAAATATGACCGTTTTATATCTGTTAAAACTTTTTGGCTATATATATAGAGACCTATCCATATTACTGGTAGAGAAAGAAGAGAGTGCTTTTATGTGTTTTACCATTAAATCATATACACAAAACCCTTTCTCTCACGGGAGTTCATCTTCCAATCCACTCTCATTCATTGACATTCAATAGAGTGGATTGGGAAATGAACTTTCGTATTCAAGGATCCTTTAGCAACTATCTTAACAACATATCATTAAGCTTGGATGCCTTGAATGAATAGATGACGGGAATTACTTTATCTTTCTTATAGAAAAATTCTAAGAGAGTAGATTTCCGTCCTAACCTTGACCCAACTCGAAGTCAAGTACCGATATATCTTTTGTGTTGCGGATCAAGGGAGCTAAAGACTCTTCAATAACAAGAAGGAGATCTTCATCATTGTGCTAAAAGGGACTCATCAACTTATCTGTAAGTACTTAGAGTCCAAATGACACTTGTGATCATTCCTTTCTAGGATTGGGTCTTAAGTGTAGCTCACCCTTTGAAGTCCTCATAGGAGGCCTTCGGTGGGAGTGTACGCTGTGTGTGCATTGTGTAGACCCTTGCTCTATGGAGAGCATAAACATCCAAATGCATTATGTGGACCCTTGCTCTATGTGGGCATAAACATCTGGTTAGGAGTGCACCAATAAAACTCCAGGGTTAGAGGTGAACCGAGTAGAAACCTCCGTGTAAAGGTTAAAGGTGAACCTGATTTAAAACCTTAGGTTTGAGGTGAACCCTAGGAAACCTCCTTAGTGAAATCTAGTACACTCAAGGGTTGAGTGTGACAGCCAGGAGTGGAGTAAACAAGTAATCGAACCACTATAAAAATGACTGTGTTTGAGTTTGTTATTATTTTCATTGTGTGATATTCCTTACATGTTTTTATATTTGATTGTCTAAGATCACACCTCATATACACACACAGTCTTATCCATCACAATCTTGTATGCAACTTGTTTATCTTTCAAACAGTTTGTGATTGGATCCTCTACAAGGGTTGGAAGCTAGTAGAGTTACATTTGAGTAATCCTGATAATTGTATATCTGATAGGATTAGTGTAATAGGATTTTAAATACATCATAAAACCTTAAAAATTCCTATTCACCCCCCTCTAGGACATATTGGCTTATTCCTACTTCGACTCAAGCGATCTTCACTGCTATTTCAATTGGTATCAGAGAGGGTCTCTCTTTAAGGGCTTCACCGCCTAGAGAGTGATCTTGACTGAAGTTGAGGAATATGGCCAAAGGAGAGGGCTCATCAGTTACTAGACCTCCAATATGTTATGTTCAAATTATGCATACTGGAAGGCTAGAATGCACTACTTCCTGAGATCTTTGGATCATGATGTTTGGGATGTAGTTGAAAAGGGATATGTGGTACCATATGAATAAATAGCACTTGAAGATAAAACTACCATCACTAAACCCAAACCCAAAGAAAATTGGATTGCGTTCGACAATGAACAACAAACTATTGAAGCAAAAGCAATGAACGCCATCTACTGTGTCGTGTCATAGGATATATTCAATCAGATAAGTATGTGTGAGACATCTAAGAAAGCATGTGATCTACTAGAAACAACCCATGAAGGCACAAATAATGTGAAGAGATCTAAACTATAACTTCTGACTTCACAGTTCGAAAATCTCAGGATGGAAGAGCATGAGACAATTATGGAGTTTTTCACCAAATTGAATATTATTTTTAACTCCATAGGTGTATTGGGAGAAAAAGTTACGGTACCAAAATATGCTTAAGATCCCTTCCCGAACGGTTTAATCCCAAGGTTACAACAATTAAGGAGTAGAAATATTGATGAAATGAAAGTAGAAAAACTGGTCGGTTCCCTACAAACCTTTGAACTACACTTCACTCAAACCCAAAAATCTAAAAACACTGTCCTAAAAACATCTAAGAAAAGAAAACATAAGGACAATGAGAGTGAAAAAGAAGATGAAGATGAGGAAGTGGCTTTGCTGGCACAAAGATTCAGAAGATTCTTTCAAAAGAATCGCGGCCGTCCCTCTAGAGGTAGAAAGGTGGATGACAAACCTTCTGCAGGCAAATTTGAGAAAAGAACCAAAGAACCACAATGCTACGCCTGTAGGGAGTATGGACACCTATCTACCAAATGCCCAAACAGAAAAACTAAGGGCAAGCCAATGGCCGCCACGTGGGATGATACAGAAGAGTCAAACTCAAAAACTAGCAACCCAGAGAGTGATGGAGATCAGAAATCACTAAAAATTCTCATGGCCACCGCTACTCCAATCATCCCCACTGAGACTAAATCTGTGACAGAACTTCCATCCACTGAATCATTTCCATATGACAATGAGGAAATTGAAGAAGAAGAAGAACAAAATGAATTACAAGACTGTAACACCTGTGAAAAATTCGTACTTGGACTCGAGTACCAACTCGACTAGAAATCGCGTAGGATAAATTCCTATGGAAATTAAGCGTAAGTTAGCTAGCGCAACGCTAGAGTAGCTGGCAAATAATCCCTGATCACTTTAAATACGTTCTACAAGACCCAAATCGAGTAGAACCAATGACTCTATAATACTCTATAACCTCGGATCAAACTCTAAGCCAGTTTGTTCTCTGGACCACTTTGAAATTTTGTATTGGATCTAGACCACACGTCGAAAGTCCGATACCTGCTATCTTAGATCGTTAGAACCGCCTAGCTGGACTTGACAATCATTTCGAAAATCAAGTCCAACCGATAATCACAGACTATTTCATTGAGCCCGGACTGAAGAGAGTGCGAATAAGGACAGAATTGGAATTTTAAATTCAAATCTGGCACACGACTTGACGTGTCAGTATTAAGCATTCTGACCATCAGAATTTAGTCAGATTACACCCTCGGATCAGGAAAAATTTCTATTTCATATCATGAGACTTGCAGCCCTGATCTACGTGCAGTGACCGCTGAACTGAAACTGGACCGCCACATGTGATCTGCGAACCTTGCCGGACTGAAAACCTGATGCGTGCTAGATCCTGTATGCATGAGCTTAAGTCCGATCGCGTTCGGCCAGGGGACCACCAGAAATCATCTTTTGGACCGAAACGGCCCCGATTTGGTTATGCACTAAGTGAACTTTGTTCCTGAGCCTATTTTGGGCATTTTTGGGCTTATAAAAGGGGTTGAAACCCTCACTCCTCTCTCCCATCCGAATTTGAGAGAAACCCTATATTGGGAGAGAGAAAAGGTGAGAGTTTGTGAGAGAGATTAAGGGAGAATTTTCCTGTGTTTGTACAGCCTGTTGCACGTGCTTTAGCAACACGCTTCCATCATTCAGCCGGTGATTTCTCCACGTTTTCAGGTAAGAAATAACCCTAGAAAGTTGTTGATTTGATGTTTCTTTCGTTCCATAGCTTGATAGTTAATAGATCTTGTAAAACAGGTCCTCTAGTAGCCGTAGACGAAGCGTATACGCTCCGTTCGAACGACACGTTTATAGGAGACAAGGTGTGGATTTTAGACGCTTTGATTGACTGTTTCCAAAGCTTTCAATGTCGTTTAATAGTAGATTATCGACGACAACGCCATTTGACATGTACAACATGCTGTCCGTTTCCTGTTTCGTAAACCAACGAAGAATATGAGATTTAGGACATTTTAGTCATTTGTAGGAAGTACTGATTTCATTCATATTTTCCTGATATGATTGACATGATTTGTTGTCGCATTAGAATGTTAGGAATGCGTGCATAATTAGTTTGGAAAAGAGATTCTCCTAAATGCGCACTTTGGGTCGACATACTATATGTAGACTTAAGTGTGTAGTGTAAGTGTTTGTATAAATGCTTGTATTAGTATGTATTGAATTAAATGGTGTTATGGATTAGTTTGAGATTGATTTCTCAATTAATATGCTGATGTGAATGATTTCCTACATGTTAGTAATATGCATGATTTCATTGTATGTATGAAATGCATGTGCTTGATGATTTACTTAAGTTGTATGTTATAACATGTGTTAACATGCTCACATGATTGTATTTCATTTCCAACACTCTCATATGATTTGCTGATGTGATTCCATAATTGGTTGGGACTATACTTAGTCCAGGCAGTTGGTAACCGAGCGAATTCGTGGTTGGCTTTTCTTGGCCACGAACGACGCGTCGATGAACGCGAGCCGTGTTCTGGAGTTGGCGGCAGTGGTTAGGCCACACGAAGTATTTTACGCACTTCATGTCATTCGACTTGAGATGCGACCGTGCTACTAGAGCCCGTCAAGTAACCCGATTGGCTGTTGTATGTTCACCTTACATGAGTCATAACTGCTTGAACCTAGGGTACTGAACTTACCATTGTAAACCCTGTTAACCATGGTACCTTGATCCATGAAGACTCATGAGCCAGACATGGTGGTATGGGACACCGTGGTCGAGCTGTAGGCCTACGCTGGGGCCACAAACCTCCCCGTAGTGACCAGTGAGTACCTAGTCTCGTGAGCAGATTATGGTGATATGGGACACTATATTCTTACTGTCGGCCTACACTGATCAGGCGACGAGTCCTTTGTAGTGACCGCGAGCGTATTCTGAGTCTACGGGAGGCGATGACCCTTCAGTAGCAGTAGAGTACAGTAGGCCTGTATTGATAAGGTGATGGGGGAGCAGAGCAACGAGTGCGTGTAACAGCCCTGACAGCCCTTGCAGCGACCTACAAATTATACATCGTATGAGACTACTAGGAGTGACGACCCTTGACAGGATCTGTGTTGGGATTGATACAAGGGAAGTACCTTAGTTTCCCAATCCTGCTATTTGAATGGACTAATAACAACTCAGAAATCATATCACCATAACATTGCATGTGCCTGGAAGATGTGGAGCACTTAAGGGAGTGTGGCATGTCGCGGTCATAAGATGGTGCCGTATGAGGGAGATCGTCGGTGAAGGTATACATCACGTCATGTCATATTGCATTAATAACAGTATTAGGATTGTCTGATTTACTGCTTTACTATTATCGCATGATTGATTTGAGAACATGTAAATCCTTGCTCTATTATTCCACTGAGTTAGCTACTCATTCCCACGTTTCGGGATGGTGTTTGCAACACCCACCAGACCCTGTTGTAGATGCAGGTGATGCTGAGATCCAGGAGGCAGAGCCAGACTTTGACGAGGACCAGGATGAGTTCTCGTACATACCGTACCATGATGGCTTTGCTTAGGTGACCTGGGTTGACGGGACCTCAGTGGGACTACTTTGGCATTTTGATTTATTTATTTACATGTATATGAGACTCAGAGATGTATTCATACTTTAGTGATAGTTGAGATCTACTTTGTTTTTCCATACAGTGATATATATATATTCTTTAGTCTTCCGCTTGCTTTTATCACTGGATCTGGAGTATGAATTGTAGTTTTGGTATACTTTTACTCATGTGAATGCTTTAACTCAGATAACATTGAATCATAATCATTTTTGTTGCATAAGTGACGGTCTGAAACTTGAGAGTTGAGTTTATACACGACCTCCGATTTTCAGGGTGTTACAAGTTAGTATAAGAGCGTGAATAAGAGTATACTAGGCCTGGGTTATGGTCACGCGATGTACACTGTCACTTTTCTTGACTTATGTGGGTGTGAGAAGGGTCTAGAAACACTCATAGGATCGCAGATTCGCCAATAGGCGAAGTCTATTTATATCGATCCCGCGATCGAGTCCGTAACGCATATAGGGCCGCGTAAAGCGACCTGAGTGGCTCCTAGGTTGTAGGTAAGTGTGTTGAGACATTCTTTGAATGATTTTAAACCCTTAAATATGAATCATTGGGCTGTGGGGTAACTACAACCCCTGTGTTCAATCGCCAAGGCTTAAAAACCCCGTTTCACCAAAAATCTTCAAAATTCTTCCTCTCACCACTCCAATCTTCAATTCTTTCTTATCATTTTCATGTTAGGCATCAATTATAATGTGAAAATAACATAAAATCACAATTTCACAAAATTTTATAGTGAATAGTAAAATTTCATGAAAAATGGACATAAGGCCATTCTAACTTTGCTTTCTTTAGAAAATAATAGGCTAGATGGATGTACTAGCTCCTTCTACCCCAAAATAATATGCTGCATGATAGGGTTTTATATTCGGAATTGAAGATTGGCCCCGAAAATCTATGAACTCATGTTTGGGCCAATATAGATCAATATACAATGAACCAAGGTGGGGCCCATAGTTATTTAGGGTCCTTGGGCCATGGGGGACCGAACCCATGTGGTCCCACCGACCGAACAGAGGAACGGTCGGTGATGCCATTGCCGTTTCGGCGATGCATCGCCGGCCACTGTGGCCCATTTGATGTGTGCTTTGGGATTTGGGGGTATTTTGGGTAATACACCCCCTCCATGTAGTGCTCGTCCATAGAAAACCCCAAATAGAGGCACTTCCTTCACAAACAGCCCCATCCCTAGCTCTATTTACGTTTTTCAGCTGCCCTAGCTCAAAATCGTGGTTCCAAACCACCCCCAAATCCATTCCTAGCCTAAAACAACCACACTCCATCGTTCCATTGAAGATTTCAGCCCTCCCTCTAGAAGATCTCGTCGTTTGGAGCTCTTAAAACCCCCAAATCGAGCTGAAATCGTGAGGTGCTCCATTTCCCTTCTTCATCCTCTTTTCTTTCTGAAAATACATCCTAGGGGAGCTTGAAGCATCCCTCTACAATGCCTAGATCTCCCTTTTCCAGTTTAAATAGCCACTTCTTCACATTTTCTTCATTTTTTATGGCTTTCGTTGAAGCCATTTTGGGTCTTTTGTCACTCTCCACCATCCTATCTTTGATGGGTAAAAGAAAGACTACAGCAGATGAGGCTGGGCCAAGTCGCCCTGCTCAATCAAGAAGGCCGCGAGGTGGCGCCGCTAGCTCAAGCGCCGCTGCAGGTCCAACTACAGCCCGAGAGTTCCATACAAAGATGGATTTGGATCCCCATACTCAACTTGGGCGAGTGATTCTAGCAGAGATGCCTCATGGCCAATACACTGATCGTAAAGTGTTGTTTGAGGTGGATGTGGAAGGATGACTATTTGGTAAATTTCTGTTGTTCGAGCGCATTGAAGCTGCGCATTGGGCTCCGATCTTTGAAGCTCGTGCTCATGCTAATATGAGCACCGTTCATGCCTTCTACGTTCGTATCCAGAATCCTACCTTGGAGCCATTGCAGTTCAAAATCTCTTTTGGTAGAGATCGGATGGCTACGATCGATGTTCGGTTGATTGCGCGACTTCTGAACGTGCCTCTTGGTGATGTTCATCCTAGTGAGAAGAATCTGAGGAGTAGGCGTGAGCGAGATTACTGTACCAGGTTCCTATACGGTAAGTTGGTTCCATGGCAGCCTAATAATAGCCTCAAGGTGACTCATATATCTGATGATTTGTGCCTGCTGCACCATATCTGCAAGTTCAATGTGTATCCCAGGTCGACAAATCGCATTGAGTGTATGCGCCTTATAGTTGATTTCCTGTATCTGGTGGCCCAGGGAGAGAATGTGTGTATGGCCACTTTCATCTTGCGACAGATAATCCTCATAGCGAAGTCAAGAAGAACGTCCGAATGGCTTCCTTTTGGCCGACTGATATGCAAGATCGCGCTTGAGTTTTCCTACAGACTTGGGCCGAAATTGCCAGTTTCGATTCATAGCATTGATGAGTCACCTATGGTCAAGATGAAGATTGAGTCTCAGTACCGTGAGAATCAGCTTGAGGAGGATAGCGAGGATGACTTTGATGATGAAGAGGATCCAAGTGAAGGAGAACCTGGAGCAGAAGTTGAGGAAGAGATCCAGGAAGAGGAAGAAGAGGAGGCTTAGAATACAGATGAGAGCCCTCCTCCTTCTGTGCAGGCTACTGGTGATGATCGCATCGCCCGAATTGAGGAGAGCCAGGTCGCCTTGTGAAGGAAAGTTTAGGAACTTCGAGCTGAAGTCGAGGATGCCAAGGCCGTTACGAAGAGAAAATTCGGCAAGGTGACTCGCACCTTGAAGGCGATCCTGTGCTGCTTGCAGGATAAGGGTGACCTCCTCCGTCACCCGACTCAGACTAGCGATGAGATCTTTGATGTTGTTGTTAGTAGTTAGTCATTTCCTGCTTTATGTTGTGTAAGCCTGTTAAGGCTAGTGCTTTGCTTATGTTGCTGTTGTAAATTTTAACTGTCTTAGTTCCCATGTATTTCTCATCATGATGCTTGTAAGGATATATCCCTTGTATTGTGACAATTTTGATTAAATGAAATGCATGGAATGCTTATAGCTCTTGTGTGAATGATTGCGGTGTTTGTGCTATTGAGACTGACAAGGTTGCGCCCTATTTTGAATATAGGGAATGCCGCCGAAGACTACACGGAGCACGGCTCGACTTGCATTGAGTGAGCCTATGGATCAGGCTCCTTCGTAGTCTGATACCCATGCGGACCCTGCTGTGGGCCCGATTCCTGAGATAGTGCGTGCGTCTTAGCCTACTGCTGGTCCTACAGTTGGACCACCGCCGTTCACACCCCCCGTCAGAGAGCCTTACCGTTCATCTTCTTCTGCGCAGCACATGCCACAGCCTGCTCCACCTCCAGACAGATTTAAGCAGATGATGGCCATGATGCAGCAGCAGCAGCAGCTCCTGACTACTATTGTGGGGACACTAGCCCAGGGTGGGGGTGTGACTCCACCTGCACCACCTGCGCATCCAGCTGAGGATGCTGATACTTATGCCCAGGATGAGGGCATGGTTCATCCTGTACCACTTGCTTACCATACGGGGAATGCCGCAGATACACGGGGCTTGTTAGAGCGATTTCAGCGCTTACGGCCTCCCACTTTTACGGGTTCTCATAGATCCGAGGAGGTCGAGTATTGGCTCGACCGCGTGTCGAAGATACTGCGGATGCTTCATTGTACAGAGGCCGAGCAGGTCGAGTTGGCTACGTTCCTGTTCGAGCGAGAGGCCAGCTTGTGGTGGGATAGTATATTGCAGACCGTTGCCGCCGACTTTATATGGACCTGGGCAGCGTTCGAGTTCCGCTTTCACGAGAAATACTATCCCCAGACGTACAGGCATGATCGGGAGAATGAGTTTCTCTGCCTCAGACAGGGAGCCATGACAGTCACGGAGTATGAGCATCGGTTCACGGAGTTGGGCAGATACGTCCCGACTATTTTGGCAGATGAGCAGATTCGCATACGGCACTTTTCATAGGGTTTGCGACAGGATATTCGGTCGAAGATGTGCTGCGTGAGCATTCCCTCTTATGTAGAGTTGATTCACATGTCCATGCGGGTAGAGCAGGATGTGGATAGACTTGCGCGATCTCGTGGCCCTGTTGCTCCTATGCCACGACCAGAGATGAAGGATAGGCCCTTTACGGGTAAGAGGCCTCGCATCGACCCTCCTACTAGGGCTACAGCGCCAGTACCACCGTTTTGGCTCCCTGATTTGCTATGTACATATTGTGGGAAGACGGACCACTTGGCGCAAAGTTGTTTTGCCAGGATGCGGGATAGTGGGTTCTCGCCGCAGTAGAAGATCGACCGTACACGCTCACAGGAGATATCAGCACCGCCCTTACGGTTGGCTCCTGCGCACCCTTCTTTCAGACCTCCGATATCACAGATCAGACAGCCTCCACCGCCCATGGCACAACGGCCGAACCGGCCACAGCAGGCATGGGTGCATGCCTTGACAGCAGAGGCAGCTGCGACACCGACTTCTCAGCATTCGGCCTTCGAGGTCACTGCCCACATTAGAGGTATTCCTATACTCGTGATGGTGGACACTGGATCCATGATTTCTTTGATATCACGTGCCATAGTCAGACACATTGGGTTACAGACTATTACTATGGATAGGGTGCGAGTCCTTGCAGCTTATGGGGATTATTCAGATGTCACCCAGATGTGTGAGGGTTGTTTGGTGGATCTAGGAGGCAAGACGATGGCTATTGATCTTGTCATCGACCCCTCTCTTGTTTATCTCGACGTCATTCTTAGCATGGATTGGTTGACTGCAGCGAGGGCCGAGATTGACTGCGAGACTCGTATAGTGACTGCATACGAGCCAGAGGGTGCATCCTTCACATTTCCAATGCGGGTAAATCTCCCTTTCCGCATACTTAGTTACGCTACTTTGCTGCGAGACGCTGGTGCCTAGATACTTGAGCATACGCCAGTCGTTCACGAGTTTGGGGATCTGTTCAGGAAGATCCCTGGTTTGCCACCTAGACGAGAGATTAATTTCACTATCGATCTGGTGCCTGGTTCCTCGCCCGTCTCACTGTCGACGTATCGCATGGCACCGTGTGGGATGGAGGAGTTGAGGATGCAGATTGATGGTTTGCTGGAGCTTGGCCTTATACGGCCTAGTGTGTCTCCTTGAGGAGCACCAGTTCTGTTCGTGAGGAAGAAGGACGGTTCGATGCGATTGTGTATTGATTATCGCAGGCTGAACCAGATCACGGTGAAGAACAAGTACCCTTTAACCAGGATCGATGACTTGTTTGATCAGTTGAGAGGAGCGCAGTACTTCTCGAAGATTGATATTCAGTTAGGATATCATCAGTTGCGCGTCAGGGATGAGGATGTGCAGAAGACAGCATTCAGGACCAGTTTTGGCCACTACGACTTCCTTGTGATGTCGTTCGGTCTCACGAACACACCAGCCGTGTTCATGGATCTGATGAACCGGGTATTTCGGCCTTTCCTTTATCGATTCGTCGTTATGTTTATTGATGACATTTTGGTGTACTCCAGGAGTCGAGAGGAGCATGAGGAGCACTTGCGTTTGGTCCTGGATACGCTCAGATAGCATCAATTGTTCGCACATTACAAGAAGTGCGACTTCTGGAAACAGGAAGTGAAGTTCCTGGGACACGTGGTGTCCAAGGATGGCATGGCAGTTGACCTGTCTAAGGTAACTGCAGTGCAGAACTGGGATCAGCCTGATTATGTCACTGAGGTGAGGAGTTTCTTGGGTCTCGCTGGCTACTATCGGCGCTTCATTCAGGATTTCTCGAAGATCGCGAGACCCTTGTCTCAGTTGACACGGAAGGATGTGAAGTTCGCCTGGAATGACACGGCGGAGTCAGCTTTTCAGGAACTGAAGGATAGACTTACGTCCGTCCCTGTGCTAGTATTGCCAGAGCAAGGGGTTAGATACACTATATACACTGACGCGTCTAGCGTTGGTCTGGGTTGTGTCCTTATGCAGAGGGACAGGGTAATTTCGTATGCCTCGAGACAATTAAGGAAGCACGAGGAGAATTACCCTACACACGACCTAGAGTTGGCAGCCGTCATATTCGCACTGAGACTCTAGAGATATTACCTCTATGGAGAGGAGTTCGAGCTCTTTTGCGACCACAAGAGCCTCAAGTACATATTCACGCAACGAGACTTGAATATGAGGCAGCGGCGATGGATGGAGACTTTGAAGGACTTCAAGTTTGAAGTCTCTTACCATCCTGGGAAGGTGAACCTTGTGGCTGACGCGTTGAGCCGCAAGAAGGCGATAGAGTTTGTGGCTCTACTGATGGTTGCTGAGTGGGATATGGTTGAGTTTTTGCGAGACTTTGAGCAGAAACTCACCATAGAGGAGCCGTATGAGTTCATCGCACATGTGCAGGTGCGATCTCAGATAGATGACCGAGTCATCGAGGCGCAGAGGGACGATACGCATCTGACTGAGCTTCGAGAGCAAGCCAGTGATGATGCAGACGCCGAGTGGCTAGTTGGTATGAATGGAGGCTTACGTTATCGTGGCCGCCTATGCGTCCCAGATATCCCTGACTTGAGACGAGAGATTCTCGAGGCTGCGCATTGTACTAGACTCGCGATGCATCCAGGCAGTACGAAAATGTATCGTGATGTGAAGAGGACTTATTGGTGGGAAGGTATGAAGACCCACATAGCTGAGTTCGTGTCCCATTGTCTCACTTGTCAGCAGGTGAAGGCAGAGCATCGCCAACCACCTGGACTTTTGTAGCCTATGCCGATCGCAGAGTGGAAGTGGGATTTCATTTCCATGGACTTCATTTCTGGGCTGCTGAAGACGAGGAGGGGACATGATTCCATTTGGGTGATCGTCGACCGTCTGACGAAGTCAGCGCACTTCCTACCGATCAGAGTTACAAACTCTGGAGACGAGCTGGCTAGACTGTACATCAGAGAGATTGTGCGTCTGCATGGAGTTTCGTTGGAGATCGTGTCGGACTGAGACACGCGGTTCACTTCTATTTTCTGGATCGCATTCAGGAGGCTATGGGTGTGAAGTTGAAGTTCAGTACGTCTTTCCACCCATAGACAGACGGACAGACAGAGCGGGTGAACCAGATCTTAGAGGACATGTTGCGAGCTTGTGCATTGGACTTCAAGGACAGTTGGGATGATTGTCTTGCATATGCAGAGTTTGCGTACAACAACAGTTATCAGGCGAGTATCGGTATGGTACCTTATGAGGCGCTGTATGGGCGACCTTGTCGCGCACCGCATTGCTGGGTTGAGGTCGGTGAGCGTAGCTTGATTGGCCCAGAGTTAGTGCAGGAGACGTCAGAGAAGATAGATATCATTAGACGTCGGCTTCTCATAGCGCAGAGTAGACAGAAGAGTTATGCCGATACGAGACGGAGGCCACTAGAGTTCACAGTTGCGGATCATGTATTCTTGCGAGTTTTCCCTATGAAGGGAGTCCTTCGGTTCGGGAAGAAGGGGAAGCTCGCACCGCGATTCATTGGTCCATTCCAGATCCTCGATCGTGTTGAAGCAGTAGCTTACTGATTGGCTTTACCCACGCCTCTCGCGAGCGTTCACAACGTATTTCATGTTTCTATGCTGAAGAAGTACGTTGTTGATCCTTCCCATATCATCATATGGGAGCAGGTGCAGTTAGGAGAGGATGTTACATATATCCTGCGACCGACACGTATCGTAGACAGGAAGGGGCAGGTACTGCATAGCAAGGTGATTCCCCTTGTGAAGGTATTGTGAACGCATCACTCTGAGGAAGAGGCAACTTGGGAGACAGAAGTCGAGATCAGAAAGAACTACCCACAGCTTCTCGAGGAGTACAAAAAGGTACAAATTTCGAGGATGAAATTATTTGTTAAGGGGGGTAGATTGTAACGCCCGTGAAAAATTCGTACTTGGACTCGAGTACCAACTCGACCAGAAATCGCATAGGATAAATTCCTATGGAAATTAAGCGTAAGTTAGCTAGCGCAACGCTAGAGTAGCTGGAAAATAGTCCCTGATCACTTTAAATACGTTCTACAAGACCCAAATCGAGTAGAACCAATGACTCTATAATACTCTATAACTTCGGATCAAACTCTAAGCCGGTTTGTTCTCTGGACCACTTTAAAATTTTGTATTGGATCTAGACCGCGCGTCGAAAGTCCGATACCTGCTATCTTAGACCGTTAGAACCTCCTAGCTGGACTTGACAATCATTTCAAAAATCAAGTCCAACCGATAATCACAGAATATTTCATTGAGCCCCGACTGAAGAGAGTGCGAATAAGGACAGAATTGGAATTTCAAATTCAAATCTGGCACACGACTTGACGTGTCAGTATTAAGCGTTCTGACCGTCAGAATTCAGTTAGATTACACCCTCGGATCAGGAAAAATTTCTATTTCATATCATGAGACTTGCAGCCCTGATCTACATACGGTGACCGCTGAACTGAAACTGGACCGCCATGTGCGATCTGCGAACCCTGCCGGACTGAAAACCTGATGCGTGCTAGATCCTGTATGCATGAGCTTAAGTCCGATCGCGTTCGGCCAGGGGACCACCAGAAATCATCTTTTGGACTGAAACGGCCCCGATTTGGTTATGCACTAAGTGAACTTTGTTCCTGAGCCTATTTTGGGCATTTTTGGGCTTATAAAAGGGGTTGAAACCCTCACTCCTCTTTTCCATCCGAATTTGAGAGAAACCCTAGATTGGGAGAGAGAAAAGGTGAGAGTTTGTGAGAGAGATTAGGGGAGAATTTTTCTGTCTTTGCACCGCTTGTTGCACGTGCTTTAGCAACACGCTTCCATCATTCAGCCGGTGATTTCTCCACATTTTCAGGTAAGAAATAACCCTAGAAAGTTGCTGATTTGATGTTTCCTTCGTTCCATAGCTTGATAGTTAATAAAACTTGTAAAACAGGTCCTCTAGTAGCCGTAGAAGAAGCGTATACGCTCCGTTCGAAACGACACGTTTATAGGAGACAAGGTGCGGATTTTAGACGCTTTGATTGACTGTTTCCAAAGCTTTCAATGTCGTTTAATAGTAGATTATCGACGGCAATGCCGTTTGACATGTACAACATGCTATCCGTTTCCTGTTTCGTAAACCAACGAAGAATATGAGATTTAGGGCATTTTAGTCATTTGTAGGAAGTACTGATTTCATTCATATTTTGCTGATATGATTGACATGATTTGTTGTCGCATTAGAATGTTAGGAATACGTGCATAATTAGTTTGGCGAAGAGATTCGCCTAAATGCGCACTTTGGGTCGACATACTATATGTAGACTTAAGTGTGTAGTGTAAGTGTTTATATAAATGCTTGTATTAGTATGTATTGAATTAAATGGTGTTATGGATTAGTTTGAGATTGATTTCTCAATTAATATGCTGATGTGAATGATTTCCTACATGTTAGTAATATGCATGATTTCATTGTATGTATGAAATGCATGTGCTTGATGATTTACTTAAGTTGTATGTTATAACATGTGTTAACATGCTCACATGGTTGTATTTCATTTCCAACACTCTCATATGATTTGCTGATGTGATTCCATAATTGGTTGGGACTATACTTAGTCCAGGCAGTCGGTAACCGAGTGAATTCATGGTTGGCTTTTCTTGGCCAGGAACGACGCGTCGATGAACGCTAGCCGTGTTCTGGAGTTGGCGGCAGTGGTTAGGCCACATGAAGTGTTTTACGCACTTCATGTCATTCGACTTGAGATGCGATCATGCTAGTCGAGCCCGTTAAGTAACCCGATTGGCCGCTGTATGTTCACCCTGCATGAGTCATAACTGCTTGAACCTAGGGTACTGAACTTACCATTGTAAACCCTGTTAACCATGGTACCTTGATCCACGAAGACTCATGAGCCGGACATGGTGGTATGGGACACCGTGGTCGAGCTGTCGGCCTACACTAGGGCCACAAACCTCCCCGTAGTGACCAGTGAGCACCTAGTCTCGTGTGCAGATTATAGTGGTATGGGACACTATATTCTTGCTGTCGGCCTACACTGATCAGGCGACGAGTCCTTTGTAGTGACCGCGAGCATATTCTGAGTCTACGGGAGGCGACGACCCTTCAGTAGTAGTAGAGTATAGTAGGCCTGTATTGATAAGGTGATGGGGGAGCAGAGCAACGAGTACATGCAACAGCCCTGGCAGCCCTTGCAGCGACCTACAAAATATACATCGTATGAGATTACTAGGAGTGACGACCCTAGACAGGATCTGTGTCGGGATTGATACAAGGGAAGTTCCTTAGTTTCCCAATCCTGCTGTTTGAATGGACTAATAACAACTCAGAAATCATATCACCATAACATTGCATGTGCCTGGAAGATGTGAAGCACTTAAGGGAGTGTGGCATGCCGCGGTCGTAAGATGGTGCCGTATGAGGGAGATCGTCGGTGAGGGCATACATCACGTCATGTCATATTGCATTAATAACAGTATTAGGATTGTCTGATTTACTGCTTTACTATTATCGCATGATTGATTTGAGAACATGTAAATCCTTGCTCTATTATTCCACTGAGTTAGCTACTTATTCCCACGTTTCGGGATAGTGTTTGCAACACCCACCAGACCCTATTGTAGATGCAGGTGATGCTGAGATCCAGTAGGCAGAGCCAGACTTTGACGAGGACTAGGACGAGTTCTCGTACATGCAATACCATGATGGCTTTGCTTAGGTGACCTGGGTTGACGGGACCTCAGTGGGACTACTTTGGCATTTTGATTTATTTATTTACATGTATATGAGACTCAGAGATGTATTCATACTTTAGTGACAGTTGAGATCTACTTTGTTTTTCCATACAGTGATATATATATTCTTTAGCCTTCCGCTTTCTTTTATCACTGGATCTGGAGTATGAATTGCAGTTTTGGTATACTTTTACTCATGTGAATGCTTTAACTCAAACAACATTGAATCATAATCATTTTTGTTGCATAAGTGACGGTCTGAAACTCGGGAGTTGAGTTTATACACGACCCCCGATTTTCAGGGTGTTACAAAGACGCTTATAGTCAACTTTACATCCATAGCGTTAACATTGTGAAAAGACTTGGTATAATTGAGATAAAAAGGTATTGTTGTAATTAAATCTGGATAAAGCTTTAAATATTAATACTCATATAATTACTTATTTACAGTAATGTCACTCAGATAATGATAGACTTGAAAGAACTAACATTTTCTTGAAATCTGAGTTGGAAAAATTAAAGAAACAAGTTAAAGCATTAAATGAGGAACACTTGATTCTTCAGAATAAAAATTATACACTTCAAAATGAATTAGAAGAATCCTGGAAAATAGCCCAACTAAATTGTAAATTTTTCCACAGTGCTGAGAGGTTAGAAAAACTTTTGGGTATGGGAAAATCTGGAAACAACAAATATGGCTTAGGCTATGAAAAAGCTAGAACAAGAACTGGATATGGAACACATAGAAATTCTAATAGTTCCAGTAGTAACAAAGGTAAAAATTCAGCTTATTAGATAAGTGGCGATTCAGAGGATGTGTTGAACAAAAGATATATGCAACCATCACCACTTAAACTATCTGATAGAAAGAAAGACTCAGTAAATCAAGTGGTTGAATCGAATAAGAAAAATAAATCTACCACAAGTAAGAATCCTGTCACAAAATGGGTAATTTAGGAAAAGACAAATTGCCTTGATATACATTCAGATCATCTACCAAGCAATGAGGCTAAATGGTACTTAGATAGTGGTTGCTCAAGACATGTCACATGCAACAAATACCTTCTCTCAGAATATACGGATCTTCAAAAAGGGATAGTCACCTACGGAGATGGAACCACTGCCAATGTAATTGGTCAAGGAATGATAAGAGGAATTAATTTGCTAAAAAAATGAGATTACTTACTACATAAAAGGATTAAAGCATAATCTGTTAAGCATCTCTCAAATTTGTGATAATGGGCATGTGGTCAAGTTCAACAAAGAAGAATGCAATATCCTAGATCAATCAGGAAAATCAGTAATTAAGAGCCATCGCACAAACAACCATTGCTACATTATTAAAGGAGAAGTGAGGAATGATATAGTGGAGTATCAAGAATGAAGGAACATGTCCAGATTTTCGATCGAAATCTGGATATTTGCTGAAATGATGCAATTTTAATGAGCTCTAAATGAAATACTTAAGGTTCTAGACCTCCTTTTGTATATAAACAGTCAAATGTTTATACTCTTATATATTTACAGAGATTGTATATTATTTTGCTAAGTACATCATTGTCTCTTAGAAATCCTAGGAGTATGATTGAAAATTCATTTGAAGTTTGAAACCAGAAAATCCTTCACCGTGGATATGACCTTCCGATTACATAGAATAAGGATCAATACAATCGACGGCCCTTCAGAATGTGAAAAGCCATATGACTGTTGATGATGTCGGAGATAGAATCGATAAAATCGATAAGCAACTTCTCGATACAATAAAAAAAATGATCGATGATATCGACAGATGACGCCCAATAAAAAGTTGTTGAGCAAAAATTTTACTTTTTACAGGAGTCAGTCCGGTCTCTCTGCCTTGATTAGTTTCTCTGATTGTTTGCTCGGAGCCCTAATAAGAAAATCTCAACATCCAAATGTAGCAAGGAAGATGGATAAAGGAAAAGGTAGGCTCTCTCAGTAAAATCTTCTAAGACTAAGAAAGGGAAAAACACTAGACCACCTCAAAATCAGTCCGATTGGGAACAGTTACGATCGTCGATCGTACCATTCTCCCAAGTGCTATCAAGCCCTATGGGGTGGATCTATGATGGAATCTATTGGGTGGAAAAATATGCTTGCTATGGGTGGTCCATATCAGTTTGAAATGATCTAACAGTTCTTCAATTGTTGTCATGTTGTTCAAGTTTATCCACCTTGTATGCATCTGGAATTCATGCAACACACCAAGAAAATTACTGCAACAGTCCTTGGTCATATTCTAAACATTGGGATAACACAAATCCCTGTCACTAGTAGAAATCTAAATGAATTGGGTAGATGGGGAGAAATTACTCGAGCACTATGCCAGGGTATGAAAATTCCTAGAAATGATGACAATATCCTTTCGGTTAAACATCTAGGAATATTGTTTTGACTCCTTCACAATATTTTTAGTACGAATGGATACCCATGTGTTGCCAATGATACATACCTGAGTCCCCTTGTGCTTAATATTCTGTATGATGTCTATCAAGAGGTTCTTGTATGCCTACCAACTCTCATACTAGACCAGCTAATTAAGGTAGTCAAAAGTGACCATCTTGAAATTCTGCCTTTTTATCTCTTATCTGCAAGCTCGTACACTGGGAAGGTTTTCCAGAAACAACTGATAAGGTATATCCTGAAGTATGGTTCGACCATGATGCTGTGCAACAAGTGTATGTCTTTGTCTCATCGCATACTAAGATCCCTCCACCTGTTGAAGATAGTAGTCCTGTGCTTAATGAAGAAACTCTCTGGGGATCTAATAGAACTCCTTAATTTTGCACCCATCTTTTCTATTTATTTTGGGTACCACTATATGGGTGTGATATCTCTGTCTCATGATTATACTACTGCTGTCTGGGGCAGTATATCTTTTTGATACTCTAGCTGAATTTCATTCTCATTTCCTTGTCATATTCATGCTTTTCTGATTTCCCATCTCCTTGCTTAAGAAATGTCTGTGCTAATTACATTTTCTATTTACCTTTTTTCCTTAATTGTTGTATGATCTCACGGTTAATGAAATGTCTGATGATCTATTTACCAACGCTAAATGCAATGTTCGGCCGACTCGCGGTTAGATAGAGTAAGCTACCTATCATACTACGGTATAAGTGCTGGTCCACACTCCTCCAATTGACATCTTTAGAAAGTTTGAGAGTGGTGCTCATGGGAGTATGTAACACCCCAGATTTTTGCCAACCTGGGATTAGACGTCCTACGTAATGGGTCAACCAAAACACCTTAGTAACCGCTCAGAACCCAATTTCATAGCCAAAGAAATCACTTAGGATTAATTCCTTTAGAAACTAAGCATAAGTTAGCTAGCGCTACGCTGGAGTAGCTGTGAAATTGTCCCTGATCGCTTTAAATACGTTCTACAAGACCCAAAACTTGTAGAACCAATGATGCTATAATATCATAAAACCTTGGTCAAACTTTAAACCCATTTACTCTCAGGAACCCTTTGAAACTTTGTATTGGATCTAGACTGCGCGTCGAAAGTCCGATACCTACAATCTTAGTCAATTATGACCGCCTTGTTGGACTTGACAATCGTTTCGAAAGTCAAGGCCAACCGACGTTCAGAGGCTATTTCATTGAGCCTGGAGTGAAGAGAGTGAGAAAAAGGGTAGAATTGAAAATTTTAATTCAAATCTGGCACGTGACTTCGCACGTTATTATTAAGTGTTATGATCGTCAGAATTCAGCCAAATTACACCCTCGGATCAGGAAAAATTTTTCTTTCATATCACAAGACTTGTAGACTTGATCTATGTGCGATGACCGCTGAATTGAAATTGGACCACCACGTACGATCTGGGAACTCTACCGGTCTGAAAACTTGATGTGTGCTAGATCCAGTATGCATGAGTTTAAGTCCGACCGCGTTCAGCCAGGGGACCTCCACAAATGCTCTTTTGGACCAGAACAGTCCCGATTTGGTTATAACCCAAGTAAACCTTGTTCCCAAGTCTATTTTGGGAAGATTTTGGGCTATATAAGGGCCTTAAACCCTCTCATTTCTCTCCCATCCGAATTTGGTTCAAACCCTAGATTGAGAGAGAGAAAAAGTGAGAGTTTGTGAGAGAGTGTGGGAGAGATCTTCCTGCCACTTGTTGTTGCTGCTACACGTGCTAAAGCAGCGCACTCCAATCACTTTCCCGGCGATTCCAACGCACTTCTAGGTAAGAAAAATCCTAATCACTTGCTGATTTGGGGATTTCTTCAATTCAAAGATCAAAGTAGCTGATGTACGTGTGCATTAGGTCACCTGTACACCGTTGACGAACCGTGTATACACTCTGTTCGAAACGATACACATATAAAGTGAAAGGTGTGGATTTTAGACGCTTTGATTGGATGATTTCAACGCTTTCAATGTTGTTTAATAGTAGATTATCGACGGCAACGCCATTTGACATGTACAACATGCTGTCTGTTTCCTGTTTCGTAAGCAGACGAAAAATATGAGATTTAGGGCATTTTAGTCATTTGTAGGAAATACTGTTTGCATTCATATTTTGTTGATATGATTGACATGGATTTTTGTCGCCTTAGGATATTAGGAATGTGTGTATAATTAGTTTGGCGAAGAGATTCGCCCAAATGCGCACTTTGAGTCGACATACACTATGTAGACTTAAGTGTGTAGACTAAGTGTTTATATAAATATTTATATTAGTATGTATTGAATTAAATGGTGTTGTGAATTTGTTTGAGATTTAATTCTCAAATAATATGCTGATGTAAATGATTTCCATCATGTTGGCTATATGTATGATTTCATTATATGTATGAGATGCATGTATTAGATGATTTACTTAAGTTGTATGTCATTATATGTGTTAACATGCTCACATTGTTGTAATGCATTGCCATTACTCTTATATGATTGAAGAAGTGGATTCACAAATGTTTGGGACTATACCTAGTCCAGGCAGTCGGTAACAAAGTAAGTTCGTGGTTTACTTGTATTTGCCACGGAGGACGCATCGATGAACGCGAGTCGGTAACAAAGTAGTTTCCCAATCCTACTGTATGAAAATGACTAATAATAACTCGATAATCATATCACCATCACATTGCATGTGCATGGAAGATATGGAGCACTGTGGGAAGAAAGCATGCCGCGGGCGTAAGATGGTGCCATATGAGGGAGATCGTCGGTGAGGGCATCCATCATGTCACGTCATATTGCATTAACAACAGTATTTAGGGATGTTTGAGTTATTGCTTTACTATTATCGCATGATTGATTTGAGAACATGTTAATCTATGCTTTCTTATCCCACTGAGTTGATCACCCACTCCCACATTACGGGACGGTGTTTTCGGACACCCACCAGTCCCTATTGTGATTACAGATGATGGCGCGGCCTGCGAGGCGGAGCCGGACTTGATGATGATGAGGAGGATCCCTCCTTTATGCGTGTTCTGAACGACGAAATTACAGGGAGATTCATTAGATGCCATGACACTTGTCATTTTATATTTTTAGAGCACTCATGTATATTCTCTCTCTATTTTGAGGTATACATGTATATGTTTATCCTGGTAACATCTTCACACTCTGGAGACTTCCCATCAATTATATATTATATGTATGTATCTCAGTTTTTCACTTGCTAATTTAACTGTCTCTGGAGTATGATATGCTGTTTTGGCATAATCTCACTCATGTTTAATACATTAACATAGACAACATTCAATCATACACATTTATGTTGCATAAGTGATGTTCTGAAACTCGGGAGTGGAGTTTTTACTCGACCCCTGATTTTCGGGATGTTATAGAGTATTATAAGTGCAGCTAGATTCAAGTCTAAATATTTTTATCAAATCTTTTGCGTATTTGGACTGACATACAAATATTCCATTTACCATTTGTTTCACTTGTAGTGCCATAAAGAAAATCATCTCCCCTACCATGCTCATCTCGAATTCTAATTTCATTAATTCAGTGAATTCATGAGCAGCATCTTCACAAGTGGATCCAACGACGATATCATCCACGTAAATCTAAGAAATGAGCAAGGTATTCTCAGTCTTTTGGTAAAAAGTTTTTTATCAACACTCCCCCTACAAAAATGGTGGTCTAGCAAAAACTGCGTGAAGCACTCATACCATGCTCAGGGTGTTTGCTTTAAACCATAAAGTGCTTTGCTCAATTTATATACGTGTTGAAGATACTTTTGATCCAGAAATGCTTTTGGTTATTCTACATATACTTCTTCCTCAAGTACACCATTGAGAAACGCGCTTTTTATGACCATTTGGAATAATTTAAATTTTAAGGCACACGTAATAGACATGAGGATTCTTATTGACTTGATGCGAGCTACAGGGGCAAATGTCTCATCAAAATCAATGCCCTCAATTTATGAGTATCCTTGTGCCATGAGTCTTGCTTTATTCCTTACTACATTCCCAAATTCATATGACTTGTTCTTGAAAACCCATTTGTTTCCAATGATATTTGTTTCAAGTGACCTAGGAACTAGCTACCACACCTCATTCCTTTCAAACTATTGAAGTTCATCTTACATAACTGCAATCCAAAATTCATCTTGGAGAACTTCTGTAACAATTTTTGGCTTAATTTTTTAAGTGCAGCACATATGACTAGAAATATCCTCAAGCTGACATTGAGTTTTTACGCCGTCATTAGGATCTCTAATGATTTGATTGATGGGATGATCCTTAATGAAGGGAAAGTTATTCGACGGTTGAGGTTCATGAGGTGAGGTGGATTTATTATCGGATTTACCTATATAAATGAGTCCACATCATTCTCTATATTAATTTTTGGACTATTTTCATCATGTGGTTGGTCATCAACAACCACATTGACAGACTCTTGAATAGTTAGTGTCCTTAAATTGTAAACTCTATAGGCATGACTATTTGTAGAATATCCTAAAAAAAATACTTTTGTCGCTTTTAGAGTCAAATTTTCTCAATTTTTTTTGTCTTTGAGAATATAACATTTACTACCAAAGACATGAAAATATTTTACGTTGAGCTATTTACCACACAATAGTTCATATGGAGTTTTATTCAATCTTGCTCTAAGATATACTCTATTAATTATGTAGCAGGTGGTATTTACAGCATCGGCCCAGAAACTCTTACCCATACTTTTGCTATTTAGCATAACTAAACCATCTTCTACAATACCCGGTTCTTTCCTTCAACCACTTCGTTCTGTTGTGGTGTTTTTGGTGCTGAGAATTCATGTCGGATTCCATTTTTATCATAATATTGTTGGAATCGATCATTCTCAAATTCTCCACCATGATCACTCATACGATTTATGTAGTATCCTTTTTCATTTTGAAGTCACTTTGCCATCTTCAGAAATTCATTAAAAGCATTAGATTTTTCCCAAAGAAAGGTGACCCATGTAAACCTGGAGTAATCATCCACTACTACTAAAAAATATCTCTTTTTTTCCATGGCTCTCAACTTTGGTAGGTCCCGCTAGATCCATGTGCAATAATTCAAGTGGTTTGGAAGTTGTTATGGTGGTTGTCTTTTTATGTCCAACCTATATCTGTTTGCCTTTGAGCTAATCACCACACACAATCTTCTCTTTCTTCCTGATCTTAGGGAGACCTCTCACCAAAATTTTTGAACTTAGCTTAGATAAATTGTGGTAGTGGACATGCCTAAGTCTTTGGTGCCACAGCTTTGATTCATTGTTTAGGGCCATGTGGCATTTTGTGGATGGGACATTTTCTCCATTACTTTCAATTACATAGCAATTGTCACTTGTGCGAAGACCTTTCATGATAAATTTACCTATGAGATCTGAGATCTTGCACATATTTTTGGAAAATGTGACCGACTATTCTTGGTCACAGATTTGGGAAATTCTTAAGAGGTTATGTTTTAATCCTTCAATGCACAAAACATCCTCAATTCTGGGTAAGCCAGGCTCAACTATTGTCCATTTTCTAACAAATTTGGCAACTGACCCGCCATCAAATTTTGAGTAATTACAGAAGTGGGTCTGATCACTATCATATGTCTGACAACTGACCCACCATCAAATTTCGATTAAGTGCAGTGTGGATTACAAGTCAATTGTTTTTGTTCTTTATAACCCATTAGGTGACAATCCTTTTTGGAGATGTTTCTTTGTTTTCACCTTGGGGATTTTTAAATTTTTTGGTGACTCAACCAGGTTTCCTTATTTCATCAATTCTTTGGTTTTTCAATTCAGTTGAGCTACTTGATTTATCAATTCCTCCATCTTCTCAGTCATTTTGGGTGGAGTAGGATATCTTCTTCCGTCATTTGATGTATGCTTTGAAGGATTCTTTATTTTCTGTATTATTTTTCTGCTTAATTTGAATTTTCCTGTATGGTTCAACCTGGAAGTGGAGTGAGACCTACTGCATGCAAGACATTCAAATTTGTAGTGTCCGAAGTCTCCACAAGACTGATAGATTGGAGTGTTTTTTGTGTTGCTTCCAGATGCAATAGTTTTCTTAATCACAGGTGATGTGGGTGAAATTTCAGTTTACACCGCTAATACTGTAGAATGAATATGAGGCAATGTCCTAGAGGGAGATGAATAAGACTTTTCAATTATTTCTGCTTATTAAAAAAAAAAAAATCTTGATTGCCTTAGTTAAATGATCATTCAATTTAAATCTCATAAGACAATATAACTCTAACGGCTTCCAAGCCAATTAGAGGATCCAATCATAAAAGCTATTAAAGATATGCAGATATAATACCTAGCCTAGTGTTGTGAGCTTGTATGTGGAATGTGCTTCCTATCAATGAATAACATTCATTCAATCATGTATACAAACTTAAACATTCAAGCATATATAAGCATGATTAAACAGATGCGCAATTGACAATTCAAAACACAAGAATTTATAGTGGTTTATTTATGTGCCTACTCCACTCCCGGCATCCACACTCAATCCCAGAGTGCACCGAATTTCACTATCAATGGTTTTAAATAGGTTCACCAGTAACATTTACAGTCCTAAACTAAGGACACAATTTATGCTCTTAACAAGAGCAAGGGTCCTACACCTAGAACCCACGTTTAGGCCCACCAGCCAAGGTCTCACATAAGGATCTCTGTTTAGGCTCACCGGCCAAGGTCCTACACAAGGCACCTACTTTTGGGCCCACTGGCCAAGGGCCCACACAAGGAACCTAATCGAGTTTGTTGATAACAAACTCTTAGTCTCAATCCTATATGAGGAAGGAGACTAAACTTTTGAAGTCTTAAAATGACACTTATTTATCGAATATAGTTCACTCTTGTAGCTTATCTCAGGTTACTAGATTTTCGCGCTCTCGTGCTTGAATCAGCTTGTGGGTGTTCCCCCGATCACGTAGCTTGGATTTACTTATTGGCTCAGCTTCACGATTAAGAACCATGCATAAGATGTACCTAAAAAGGTGACCAAGGTTATGGGAGTTGGTTGAATCTCCAATCTAGGATTATGAGTGGATTTCCTAAGGGATTCAACATATGGACGCTCTGGCGTATCAAAGAACCAAGGATTTTTCTATTGGTTTGTTCTTTGTACTCTAGAGAAGGCACAAGTTCATGTTCTTCATTACATAGTAGCTTTCAGTTCTCATAGAAGTGAAGGATCACAATGAAAAGAACATGAAACTCGTATGGATAAAGTCTAAATGGACTAAGATAATCTTGGGATACACTAGAGACTCTATGGTGCCTATTTCCACTAATTTTGCAAGTTCCTACAAGCCTCTTTTATAGATAAAAGCTTCCAACATATAGAGAATGACTATAAAATGTCTAGTTTATGGTGTTATCGAAGAGACCTTTGGTATCGTCGAACTTGCTTCGGTGGTACCGAATTGTCTATCGGTAGTACCGAATTAAATTCCCAACTTGTTGATTAAAAATAATCTCTTTCGGTGGCACCGAACTTTATTCATCGGTAGCAGTTGGTGTCACCAAAATATCCATTCGGTGACACCCAATTAACATTATAAGCTTGCTGGACTGTTTTGAGCCCCTTTGGTAACACCGAAGTTATCTTTGGTGGTATCGAATGTGCTATTTGGTGGTACCTTCGTCCTACCGAAAATGCATAGATTTTTCCTATTTTGTCCAATAAATCATTCAAAAACTTGGGATATGCAAAAGCCAAGACTATAGGATATAAAATATGAACTTGGGATTGACTTAGAATAGATGACCTAAGTATTTTTTTTCCTATTTGGATTGGGATCATCTATTTGCAAGGTCAAGATCATAGAAGCAGCTCTTTGTCTTCAATATGGCTTTGATGCTTCTGATTTAATTGCGTCACTGGTCTTCACTTGTCAAGAACTCATCTGACTACAACACACAACTAGTCACATAATTAACAAACATGAGTGCAAACAAGTTCACTAACAACAGGAACGGGGCTTGATTTGCCAATTTCATAGCCTAGGCCTCTTTTATCCTTATGGTTTCTTCCCATTCCAAGAAGTTTTTTCAGTTTTTCATTACTTTGAGAGAACTTGTAACTTAGTTCAACAGATTGTTTTGACTTTATTGCTTCTAATTTTACTTTGTGATTTTCAGTTTTAAGTCCTTTACTTTCTGATTCTAAATGTTCAATCTGTTTGTTTAGTTTCTGTATTTCAGACTCAAGGGATGTTAAATTTCTTTCAAGCTTGTCATTGTCAATATAATATTGTTGAAGATCATTTATCAAGTAAGTATTTATTCCTGAAGTTTAATCTAGATCTTTTTATAATTATTTATTTTTATTTTTTGTAATGTCAAGTTTTTTAAGAATATTAATGCTATGAATGTAGAGTTTATCATAAGCATCATATATACTTTTTTTTTTCTTCTTCTTCTCCTTTCTCATTGAGCAATTCATTTATCTCCTCATTATCCATTCCAACTTCATTCAAGATCTACCTTAAGGTTGTTAAACCTTTTTTAGAGGAACCTTGCTTTGATACCAATTGAAATTACAGTTTATACCACTGGAACTAAAGTATGAATGTAAGACAAGATCCTAAAAGGGGGATGGATAGGAATTTTCAATTATTTTTCCAAATTATTTTTCCAATTTAAAAATCTTAATTGCCTAACACAAACTACTTAGCACTTAAACTAAGCAAGGCAACATAACTCTAAAGGCTTCCAAGTCAATAAAGGATTCAATCATATACGCTATTCAAGATATGCAAATTAAGTGACTAGCCTATATCATAGTGAACATGTGTGTGTGGAATATTATACCTATCAATCATAGTCATTCATCTAATCATGCATATATAATTCAGCATTCAAACAAAAGCATATTTAAACAAATGTGTAAATGACAATTCTAAACATGAGCATTTATAGTGGTTCGGCTACGTGCTTACTCTACTCCCGGCAGACACACTCTCTCTTAGAGTGTACCAGATTTTACTATAAATGGTTTTAAATCAGGTTCACCATTAACCTTTACAACCCTACACAATGACTTAACAACTTATACCCTACACAAGAGCAAGGGTCCAACACAAGAACCTAGGTTTAAGTCACACAAGCCAAGGTCCTATACAAGGGCCTAGGTTTAGGCCACATAGGCCAAGGTCCTACACAAGGGCCTAGGTTTTAGGCCACACAGTCCAAGGTCCTACACAAGGGCCTAGGTTTACGCTACACAGGCCAAGTTCCTACACAAGGGCCTAACAAGGAGCCTACACAAGGCAGCCTTAAATGCCTACACAAGGCTAACCTGTCCTACACAAGGACTTAACGTATTCTCCCATCCGAGGCCTATGAAAGGTCTTAATGAGTTTGTAAAAACAAACTTTGAAACTAAATCCAATACAAGGAATAGGTTTCAGACTCTTTGAACTCTAATACTTACTTGTAAGTGGATGAGTCTTCTTTGTAGCTTATGGGTTGCTTGATCTTTGCTTGGTGAAGCTTTAATCAAGTCCCGAATGCTCCTTCGATCTTAACGTGTTAGTGGATTTGATGTTTCAGCTTCACTATCAGTTTCCTTGTATATGATATTCCTATATAGGGTTAATAAAGTAGTGAGAGTGGGTTGAATCTCCTATAACTTGATGAGAAGTGGATTTCCTAGGGGATTCAACTGATGGATGCACTAAAGTATGATTGAGACTAAAAATATACCAATCAGTTTGGTCTTAATACTCTAGTGAGGGCTTGAAATCATGTTCTTCATTAATTTGAGCTTTAAATGCTCTTTAAGATGATGAGTCACAATGAAAAGAACATGAATCTCATATGCATAGAGTTTAGAAGGGCTAGGGTAAGCTTGTGATGCACTAGGGACTCTAGGCTGCCTTAATCCATACTTTTCACAAAGTTCTGGGTGCTTCTTTTATAGAGAAAAAGTTCCAACGGATCTATAACAATTACTTTTCGGTCCTACTGAGGGAACCTTTGGTCTCATCGAATTGTCATTGGTGGGATTGAATTATCTCTTGGTGGCACCGAATTAAGTCCTGAAGTTGCTGGAAAATTTTGGTCCATTTTGGTGGCACCGATGGATGTCTTTAGTTGCAGTTGATGGGACTGAATATTAACTCGGTGGGACCAAATTATCTTCAAATGTTGCTAGACTATTTTGGTCACTTTCAGCCGCACTGAATATTACTTCAGTGAGACTGAAGGTGCCATTCAGTGGCACCTACTCCAACCGAAGGTGGGACAAATTTTCCTATTTTAAGTTTTTGTCCTGCGATTCTTTCAACAACTTTTGAACTCTGTAAAACCAAATCCAGAAGGATGGAAAATGTGAACTTAAAATGGCTTTGAATATATGATGTAATTAGAGTTTCCTATTTGGCTTAGGATCATCAGGATCGTAGGAACTTCTCTTTACTTTGTGAATGATTCTTAATGCTTCTGCTCTAGTTGCATCATCGGTCTTCATTTTCCAAGGACTCATCCAAGTACTTCACACAATGAGTCACGTGATTAATAAGCAAGTCTTCATTTTCTTTAGTTTATTTTTATGTTTTCCTTAAGATATTCTTGTTTGATCATATCTATGGTTAATTAAACCTCTTAGATAGGGCTAAGAGGTGAAGCTTGTAGCGTTATTAGGATGTTTACTATGCTTTGGTTCTTATTTATGTTGAGCTTCATTGATTTCTAGTTTGATTGTAAGGAATATTTTCAGTTTTTTATGGTTTGTTGTGACTCAAATTACAATAGACACTGCAATAGCTTTGAATATGTTCTTTTCCTATTTAAGATTATGGGATTAGTAAATCCTGTTGTTCACTATCGCCTCCTGAGCATGGTAGGGTGATGGAATCCCTTCCAATCCTCACAATCTTCATCCATTGAGAATTAAGTCACTGAAAGTTTAGATTTGATTTAATTGCTATATTTTCTAATTAGATAGGATGAGACTCCAATTCCAATTATGTTACTTGAATATAATAATGTAGCATCTTAATTTCTACAAGTGGATCCTTGGCACCCTAGTTCCTACCTTTAAATTCACAAGCTTCAATTACATCATTCACAATTACTCTTCCCAATTATGTGGATTAAGATTTACATCTTCTTCTAGTTTTAGTTCTTCAGAAACATACGAGATTAGTCCTTTTAGATTCGACCTTGGTTTCACCGAGATTATTAATACATTGCGACCTTACACTTGGAGTTGTGAACAACTTCTGATATATCCCAAACCAGATTTATCACAGCTTCGACTAGATACAGTTAATAATTTTTCAAGCTTCTGGTTTCCTTGGATGTATATCTAATTATCTTTTGAAGTCTTAAGAAAAATAACTTCTAACTTCAAATTCTCTTTTTCAATTTTGAGAATTTGAATTTCATAAAATTTTAAACTTAAATCTTGTTTAGTTTTCTCAAAACATTTAGAAAAATGATATTTTTTCAAAACTGACTTTTTAAGTTCTAGATGAAGATTAGCAGAGTTCTCTTTTTGAATTTTCAGTTTAGCCGTAATTTTACAACTTTCTTTATATAGGGCATCAGAAGTGATTTGAAGATCATTTCATTTTTAGAATCACTTACAGGAGTTTCATATTCATCTGAGGAAGTGAATCTAGCTATGGTCATGAAAGCCCTTTGATCTTTCTTGGTTTCTTAGTCTGATTCATCAGTGTAAGACCCGTATCTTGGTCCGTACCTTTCCGTACACTTCCGCGGTCGTACCGGTCGAATTCCGGCAACTTTCGACCCTTAAATAATATCGACGCGCGACCTGGATTCATGTGCCGACAACCCGAGTCGACTCAACTCGAGACCTATACCATAGCGACCGCGCCGCCGTTGCGGTTCCGATACCGCGACTCGCGCGCCAAGGCGATACCCTGATCAAGAGATATGGGCCAACGTTCGGTGCGAGAAAACGCCGCGCGTTGCGAAAACCAAGGGAATCTCAACGATGTGTCACATCAATCACATCAATCCCATCAATCAATCACCCATCAACCCATCACATGTCAAGTACACATCACTCTCACCCATTTTCCCAAGCAACCACAAAAGTCTCCCAAACCCATACCTTTCTTACACAAAAGCCAACAAAGTCTTCTCAACCCATACCTTTCTTACACAAAAAGCCACAAAAGTCAAATTTCTCTTACACCACCATCACTCACCCATCCATCCATCACTCTCTCTCTCTCCCTTTACATCACTCTCTCTCTTTCTCTCTTTCTCATTCCAAAATTTCAAAGCAACAAAGGAGATCCAAGAGTCCCATACGTATGGAAATCTCCAACCCTTCTAAGCTCTAAGTGGCCCACCTTCCTACCCCAAAATCTCCCATCTCAACCCTCCATTCTTCATCCTAGCCGTTGAAGTTGAAGCCAAGGTGCCAAGGAACCTCTAGGAGCGAAAAGATCGGACGGTGGGTGCTTCCATAGGGTAGTTTTTTTTATTATTTTTATAGTGGACCAAGTGAGTCCCACTGATCAATGGTGTGGATCTCACTTGGGATCTTTAAATGTGGCCGATGGACCACTTGGATCATCATGATCGTTCCATGATGGGGCCATTCTCCATGGACCCCATCATGATGGTTAGTTTCATTGCAAAATGGTCATCTTGACCGTCCATAACGGTGGAGAACGGATCTCCACCGTTGATGTTCCCATGATCAAAGGGATTCATTTATTGTATGTTTGATTGCAAGGGAGGGCCCATAATGACGGGGTCCCTCCATCACAAGCCGTGTCCCACTCGCCATGTCTCTCTCTCTCTCTCTTTCATTTCTTTTTATTTTATTTTATTTTATTTTATTTTTATTTTATTTTTATTTTATTTTGTGCTTATGCAAATAGGATTGTGTGGCCCACTTGAATGGATCCCGCCTTGATGTATTTATTTTCCTTCAAGTGGGGCCCACCTTTAATGTTGAAATATGCCATCCATTAGTGGCGGCCCACCTCAAAAAGGCCACCACCATGTACCTATAAGGGGAGCTCGCCGTCCAGCGTCTGGGACGCTGGACGTCCCTGCACAAACAAAAAAAAAAAGAAAAAGAAAGAAAGAGAGGAGCTTTTGGGTGGCCCCTTGTGTAGGCCCCACCTTGATGTAGATATTCGATCCAAACTGTCCATCCCCTTGCTCACAACATTTTAACCGTTGAGCCGAAGAATGAGGTGGACATGATTATCCAATGGGCCATAACATCAGCGACTTGGATGGTTACCCTTAAATACACTTCCTGATGAGACTATACACCCAAAAATCCCGAACCTTAGACTCATTGGGATTGTTTTGAGCCCCTGAACTCAATGGACGGGGTGGATCAACTTGACGTGGGCCCCAGGCGTGAAAAACCCCAGGAAACTAAATTTTCTTTTAAATGGAAATGAGGCATTGCCTCTCTCTGACAAGCAACAGACGTGCAGCAGGCGCTGCACGTCTTGGCGGGCGGGCGTCCAGCTTGGGACCCACGGCTCCAGCCGTGGGCCCCACCATAATGCTTAATTGTCATTTAATCCGTTCATCAGGCGGGCCCCAGCATCAGGTGGGCCCCCTCCAAATTTCGTCCAGATCCAAAACTCAGGTGGCCCACACCACTTGAAACAGTGGACCTAAATAATTACCATTGAGATCCTTTTAGGGGCCCACAGCAGTGTTGGATCAAGATGAAATTTATGTTTCCCCTTCATCCAGGTCCAAGGGACCTCGTGAACGGGTTAGATTTCAAATGAAAATTACAGGGTGGGCCCCACATGGGACCCCCAGTGTTGTGTGTATTGAAGTCCACCGTCCAATGGACGGTGGCGCCCACCTTGTTGTCATTTTGCTTCCACCGTCCAGCGGACGGTGGAGCCCTCTTGATGCATGTGTTTTATGCACGCCACCAGAGCATGCGTGCAGCGTGTGTGGAGAGTGTGCGTGCTGTATGCGTGGTATAGGTGTGCATGCATGTGTATACATACATATACATACACACTGATGTTATATAGTATATATATATAAAATATTGTATATATATATTATATACATAGTTTATATACTACATATGTACAAACATTCACAATGGTGGGCCTTCTCGTGGGCTCCACCCGTGATGCAGATGCTGCATCCAATCTGCCCATCCATTGTAAGCAAATCGTGCTATGGAATGAGTCAAGGTATGAGCCAGATCCACGGTCCAAGTGGACCCCATCTTAGCATGAATTGAGGCTCATCTTAAATGTAGTTGTGACATATATTGGGGTCCACTTTGATGTGGATGTACGGCCCATGGGACTGAACTATTTGATATATTCCAAGGCCCTTGGGTCCAGGCCCATTTAAATTGTATAAAGCCTATGAGTACAGGCCCATTTGATTTATGTAAGACCTAGGGGTTTAGGCCACTTTGTTATATATACAAGGCTTACGGGTTTAGGCCCATTTGATTTGTTTAAGGCCTAGGGAGTTAGGCCCATTTGACTCATATAAGGTCTATGGATTAAGGCCCAATTGATGCACATGTGGGGGCCCAATTGGTGTGGCCCATTTGATACATATTAGACTCATGTGACTAGGTCCAATTGGTGCGGTCCAAGGCCCACGGGTTTGACCCACTGCAATGCACATAAGACCCATTGGTGCGGCTCATTTACGTGGCCCATCTGACGAATAAAAGGCCCATAAGCTATGACCCATTTGATATATATGCAAGGCCCAATGGGAGGAACATAAGGTCCATTGCAATGTGTAAACCCAATACCGATTATGTAGCGGTGTTTTAAGAGGCTCGTACCTGAGAAGCAATGATGGTTTGACGTCCACATTGCGAGTGTAATGTTGGTTGGATGTCCACATTACGACTCTCCTTAGGGCCCATCACCAGGCCGTACTTGCTGTGTATAGATCGTCCAGGCCCATCTGCATTGTAAGATAGTTCATTTTATTATACCATGTTTAATACAGTTTCATGATTCATAATCATACGCATCATATGTATGCTTGACGTGAGAATTGTCTGATCATAGCATTTGCCTTCGGACAGGTTGTTATGGGCTCCCGGTTAGGTGGTGCTGCCCTACATGAGCGCACGGTATGCGCAGGATTGGTTGCATGACTGGATAGCGTGATTCATGCATTCCGCATTTGTGTGTCATGGTTATTGTACGCCCTAGCGACATCAGGGCCGTAGCCTCCACAGACGCATCGTGGTTGGCAGGATCGGATACCGAAAATCTTGTTCTACATGGGGTACTATAGATATCCCTGGGTGAAAGTCCCTAAACCCTTATGGTACCAAGAGGTTGCTCCAACGTCTAGACCGAGTGGGTAGATGAGCGTTGAGTGCCGATTACCAGACGGTTACGCTCTCCACTGTGTCGTGGTCGGTTGGAAGGGGGTACGGCCTTACCCGCCCGAGTGTAGGGGGCAATGCTAGGCTGAGTTTGACCAGCTCGAGGAATGGGTCCGCTATCGACGAGTCGCGCCCGATATTGGCAGACGGATAGTGAGGTCTCTTCCACTTACCTTATTGCGCGCGATGTGGCGGCAATCTGGTTTAGAGTGTACTAGACCCCGGTGATATTCCATACTCTGAGCTGTACTGATATGTGGACATTGATGAGGATCTGTATGCTTGAGTTGCATTGCACATTGCATGGCCTTGGGATGGCCGATACCATTCATGTCTTGCATTGCATAGCCTTGGTACGGCATCATGACGTTTTGGTTCCATCTGCATATTCCGCATTACTCTGACATTGCATTCATATTACTACCTTGCGCACACACTTTCACCACCCTCTAAGCTTTCTGTAAGCTTATGCACGACCGTTGCGTGCAGGTGACGTTGGACTGCAGCAGCGTTGAGGCAGGAGCGCGTCGCTGATCATTTTGGAGTTTTCTGTTATTTACCATTGTATTTCCCTTTATGCTCATTGTACTTGTAAAAATTTTTGATCATAGTGGAAATGTAATGGAGTGCTTGGTTGTTGTTTGTGGGTTATGCCTTTGGTTATGCTTATTACGAATCAAACTGATATTTAAAATCCTCCTCGTAGCATCCCAGGATCGGAACCTGGCGAATGGGAGCTAGGAGCCGAGAATGGGGTTCTACGGAGGCTGTCGGCGCCGGATTCGGCGATCGGGAATTTTGTGAGCCCGGTTTCCGAGTTTGGGGCGTGACAGTCAGTTTCTGAATTAGATTTTGATTTTGATGATTCATCCCAAGTGGCGATCATTCCTCTTCTCTTATATTTATCCTTTTTAGGACATTTTGAAGCTATATGCCCATATTCAGAATAATTGAAGCATTGGGTGTCTTTAGATTTTGATTTCAAAAAATAAGGATTTCATTTTCTTTTGTTAAAGGGTTTTTGAAAATCTAATCTATTTTTATTTTTGAAAATTCTATAAAATTTCTTAGACAACATTGTCATATCATCCTCATTCTCCTCATTAATGGAATTTACATATGTATATTTGGATTTAAATTTAGAGGATTTAAGAGCAATGAACTTATTTTTAGGAGCTTTGAAATTCAACTCATAGGTTTGTAGAGATCCAACTAATTCTTTAACCTTTATAACATTAGTATCTCTTAATTCCTGTATAGCAGTGACTTTAGAATTGAATATGTCAGGAAGTGATCACAGTATCTTAACACAAACCTTGCTTTCAAGAACTTTTTCTCTAAGACCCCACATCGAATTAATAATGTCATTTAGTTTTGTATAGAAGTCCATGAATGACTCACTTTCTTCCATATGAATTTTCTCAAACTTAGTTATGAAGATTTAAATTTTTGACTTTTTGACAGTGTTAGTTCCTTCATGTGTCATTTCAATAATATCCCATGCTTGTTTTATTATATCATAAGAACCGATTCTTTTGAATTCATCTGGTGATAGAGCACAAGTAATTGCATTTAAGGGTTTTGTATTAGCATTACTTTCACTTTTCTAAATGGTAGTCTAAAGAACTTAAGTGATTTCTTTCATGGAGGTGGTTCCATCTTCAGCCAATACTTCCATCATTAGAGGGGTCCATTTAGTTAAGGTGGCTTGCCATATACTTTCATCAATAGATTTTAGAAAAATCCTCATTTTGGCTTTCCAATAGGAATAATTTGAGCTATCAAAGGGAGGTGGCCTGGTAATGGATAGACTATCAAAATTTGACATTCTAATAGCTCATGATATTACTCTAGGAGGTTAATCACAAAAAGAGCAACCTCGCTCTAATACCACTTTAAAGGATGAGTTATAGATGTGTTGGGGGGGGGGGGGGGGGGGGGAAGGGGGATGAATAGGACTATATAAAATAATTCGATATAATGCATTATAATAAAACAAATATTCTCAATTTCTTAGGGTATTGAAATTTTAATTCTTAATAATTTATAAGAGAACCTTCACCTAAAACATTTAGGCAAGACAGCCATATTTCACAACATCTTTGAGATCAAAATACTAAACTTGGCAAGAGATAATCCAATCACTGGGAAATCAATAATTAAATAAATATTCACCACCACTTCTTAAGGAGTTATAGTGGTTCAGTGCTTAACCCCACACCTACTCGACTCCCGAAATTACGATCCTTATAATTTTAGCTTTCACTATTTCAAGGTTTTCACAAGTTCACCTTAACAACCTAATACAGTCCTAGTGATTTTCACGGGCTATCACAAAAAAACCCTCTTTGATTTTCATGGGCTCACCATAAAACACCCACTGAGATTTTCCGGCTATCTCAGAAAAACTCAAACTGAAATGAAAATAAAACAGCACTTATCTTCAAATGACAAGTCGAAGACGTAACTGCAGCTTGAATACAACAATCTTCTTTCTTGAGATATAGATGAAGCCATGTATGAGCTCAACCCAAAAAGAATGTAAGGATCTACTATATTTTTAATGAAATGAACAATACCCTAATGTTACAAATTAGATTCTCTATTTCTCAAGAAGAGTATGAATTACTCTACAGAAAAATGATCAAAACTAACTTGAGAAAAGAGAATGAAATGGGCTAAATTAAAAAAAGATTTACTGCATGAATAGCTTAAAAAGGCCTAGACTTTGTCTCCTCACTTGAGTATATTGCTCAACATTTTTTGGTGTCGAAATGAATGAGAGAATGCCTTTATTTATAGCCAAAGGTCTTGGAAATTCGGCTAGCCTAATTTTCAGTTCGACGAGCCGAATTCGAATGATATTGATCCAATGATACTAGGATTTCGCGGGATAAGATCATTCAAAAATTCGGTTGGCAGAACCCTCAGTTTAGATAACTGAATCTCCCTAAGATCTGAAGATTTAAGGTTGCTAAAAACTTGACCACATATGTAACACCCCGTCCATTCTGTATAATTTCTTATGCATATGTACACGATGATTGATGCCTTTAGCTAGACCTGGATTGGCCATTCATAGTACACACCTAACTAACTGGAACCTTAAGACCCCAAAACCTATTTCATATTGACCGCCCTGTCACCGCGATCATGGAGGTACAACCCGTGCGTCTATACGATACTCTGTTTGTGAGATATGCCATGAAGAATAATTAGTGTATTATGTGCGCAAGGCGCCATGTACTCCACTCCACATATGTGCACACCACATGTCATACACACATGCACATGCCACACATGGGTGAGAGAATCTCTACCCATGTGTGTGATGTTACACACCCATACATTCCTTCTCTCATGTACACCTCAAGTCAACTCTTCTCTATGCCACACCTCATGTGTGACATCATCACACCATGCCATCCCATGCTTCTTTAATCCACCATTAATTACAAATCATAAATTAATTTTCTTAATCCTAGCCTAAGCTAATATTAATCACATTATCCTAACTTGACCAAATTTTTATAAATTTCTCTACAAATACCCCTCCATCCCTTAGCATTTCACCATTTTTCTACACATGAGAGAGAGAGAGAGAGAGAGTGATCTTGGTGAGCCATCAACTCCATCAATCCCATCTTTTCCATCCATCTAGTCCATTAAGGTGAGTACACCCTCTTTTCACTATGTCTTTTATTTTTTTATGATTTGGATTATGATGATCTTGATGGTAGCATGTTGTTGTTATTGATGATGATGATGATGTGGGACCTGTTGATCGTTGCCCCAATATGATGTTTAGTATTCATCCAACGTCCATAACATTCCAAAACTTAAATAAAGGGAATACATGAATATCAATTGACAAAAGGACATGGATCAAATGTGATGTTTTTAAGCTTTCTAAACCATCCAAATATGGCCCATTACGCTGGCCATGCACACAGGCCCATACACACATGTGCACACAACACAAAAATAAAACCAAAAAAAAATACACTGGACATTGTTGCCAGCATCTAGAGGACGCTGAAGCAGGTAGCAACCAACTGCTTAAATAAAGGTAAGGGGCTGTGGGTCCCCAACGGCCCCACCCATGATGTATGTATTAAATCCATGCCATCCATTCAATTTCTCAGGTTATATTAGGCGTTGAGCCGAAAAATGAGAGTAATCCAAATCTCTGGTAGGCCACACCATAAAAAGGATTATTTTTAATAATGATAGACTTTTAAGGCCCACTATAATGTTTCGGTGTGTCAAAACATATTGAATATTAGGCATCTTCAACCCGTCACAAGTCAAGGAACTCGATAGACGGAATGGATTGTCTTGATGTGGGCCCTAACTAGAAAAAACCTCAAACAAATAAATAAACAGTATTGATGTTATTGCTATCAGTGTCTGACGCTGCAGCAAGCAACGTCTGCTGCTGATGCTGGAAGGAAAGTGGGCCCCACCACAAGCCCCACCTTGATTCATGTCAAGCATCTACACCGTGAATTCGATGGGTCCGCTTTAAAAAGTGGGATACCCCAAAATTCAGCCATACACGGAACTCAGGCGGCCCACACCATAAAAAAAAAAATAATAATAAATAAATAAATAAAGGGAATTTGGATCAATTTGGTCATGAGGTATATGTTATATCTAAATCATCCATCCATTTGGTGAGCTTGTCTTAAGGCTTGAGAAGAAAAATAAGATAGATCTAATTGTCAAGTGGGCTATGCTACAAAAGTAGCAGGGATTGAATGTATACCATTGGAACCCTTTTTGGGTCAGAAATTTTGGAGCAATATGAAATTTATTTTTCCCCTTAATTCCGGTCTTTGTGACCTTATAAACAGATTGGATGGAGAATAAACATTAAGGTTGGCCCTGTAAACTGTTTAACGGTGAAATCATTATCTTCACTACTGATTATGGTGAGGTCCATACAATCTTTGGATATGATTCATTTTTGGATAATGCTATAAAATGATCTCTAAAAAAAAATAATAAAATAAAAGAAATAAAAATAGGTGAACTGTGTAATGTAACAAATGCATCACTCTAGGATCCATGTAACTTTGATCACCTCGAACTGTTTGTACAACTCGAAGTGAGTCCAATCATATAAAAACACTTGCCGACGTCCATTGAAAATTTGGATGTATTTAAAACTTGGACTGAACCCTCAACCAAGTGGGACACACATAATGGATGGGCTGGATTTGTGATCCACGCCTTGGTGGGCCCAAAAAATAATTATAAATGATTTAATGGAGGGTAACCCTCTCAACTTGTGTGTGGTATGGCCCACTTTAATGTAGGTGTTATGCCACTTAATCCACCATGATTATGACATGATATCTATTTAAGATCCTCGTCGTTTATCTATTTTATCAACCCTTTTGATGGTACGTTACCATGAATCAGGCCCATCCAATGATTAGATAGCCGTACATTATGAAATAATGTAAATTGAACTCTCACCACTAAAAATTTATTATGGGCCATCCTGATGATGCATTAGATATTCAACCCATCTAGCCCATGTACTGGGTCCCCTTTAGAGCATTGTCCCAAAGATCAATCAATCCAACCTAAATTGGACCATACAATACAAGGCTATGAGAATAAGGACCTAACTATTGAATCCAACCTAAGGCTAGCATGGGGTATATATTTAATCCATGCGGACCATCCACTTCCTCATATCATTTTTAGGATTTGGACTAGAATCAAAGTAGATGTAAGTCTTAAGTGGGTCACATACGGCTTAACCTCATGGGAAAGACCCATGACCTCCACCATATAGAACTCATTGTAAATTTCATTGATGTGTGGGCCCAAGAATGTTAAGGCCCATTTTGAGTGAATGTCATGTGGGCCAATCAGTGGTAGCCTTGTTTGGGCCAACCATTGGGCCTCTTTGACAAGAGTTTGTAATCTCCACGTGTTGAATGTATGACGAACTAGTATTATAATTTTTAAAGTAATGATGATTAATTCCTTAAATGGGCTAATTGTGTACAGCCCTTGATCACTTGGCACTTCGGTTAGAGTGCAGCCCCAAGTAATAGGATCATGTGATTTGTGTTTAAACCCTTAAACATGTTTAATTATAACATATATGTAGACTCTAGTGGTATGAGGGTGTGATATACCTGTTTGGCCCATTAATCATGTAGGTATTTGACATTTGTATAGCCACTTAATCCTAAGCAATGGTGGAGTATATGTAGTATATGTAATCATCTAACTGTATGAATGTGAAATACGTACAAGGCCACCTAACCATATGAAATCAAGTAGCATTGATGGTCATTCGGCAACGTAGGTTTGTGCTTCTCAATATAGATACTACCACTTGAATCACATGTGACTAAGTTATACACTAAACCAAATGTGATGTAGGGTTATATTACCCAAACTAATGCTATCAAGGTCCTGGATTCTATGTGATGTGATCCCTAAACCGCAAATGGTATGATGAAATGTGGTTCTTGACCCTTAACGATGCGACACCGAATATGAGTTATTAACTATGTGACGTGTGAAGTGGTTGTAGTATAAGACTTATCATAATTAGTGTAGCCTTGTATTCATGTGTAGGATTATGATTACTCAATTATATTTGAATATTTTAAAATGTGGACACACATAGCCATCTCACCTTAAGTCCCTTATTATGACTAGTAAAGTGACATTTGTGTGGCCACTCAACCATATGGACTTCTAATAATGGAGTGGCCATACGACCATGTGGGCATATGAGAATCGTGTGATTGCTCAGACTCATGGACTATGCTGATGGTGTAACCTCTTGGGTATGTGAACTTAAGACGTGTGTCAGATTGATTATGGACCCTACCTTGATGTAAGTATTACATATTTCACCATTTAGCTGAGCTAATTCCAAAACATGATTCCAAAAAGATCTAGATCCGATTCTTAAATAAGTCAGATGATGTGAAATATTATTAATTGAACGTATAACTTTCGAACACTTGTGAACCCACTCAATGTACGTATTTTATCTACACTGTTCAATTATTTTCCAAACAAACAATTTAATGATGGAGCTCGCTTACATGTGCCTTGTGCATCTGAACTGTTAGTCCTTGTACTATCTTAATTTATGTGAATTATCTATACTATTGTAACATCCTAGAAAAATTCGTACGAAGATCCGAGTACCACCTTAGGCAGAAATCACTTAGGACCAAATCCTTTAGAAATTAAATAAGAATTAACTAGCGCTAAACTAGAATACTTGGGAAATTAACACCAATCACTTTAAATACGATCTGCAAGTCCCAAAACTTGTAGAATTATTAACGCTACATTACCTTGAAACCTAAGATCCATCTCTAAACCTAGTTGCTCTCGTAGGATTATTAACGCTACATTACCTTGAAACCTAAGAAACTCCGTATCGGACCTGGACCACACATTGAAAGTCCGATAGCGATGAACTTAGACGAATACGACCACCTAGTTGGACTTGACAATCACCTCAAAAATAAAGTCTAGATGATGTCCTATGAAGATTTACTTGAGTCAGGAGCGAAGTGTGTGAGAAAAGTGAATGTTTTTAGAAATTAAATACGAATTTAAGTAATCTGAGTCGTGTCACTTGTGGGCTAATCATAAGCATTCTAACCATCAGAATTTGACCCAAATTCACCCTCGGATCAGGGGAAATGTCCCACACATGCCAATATACTTGTGGCCCTGATCGAGTGTCTATGACCGTTGAACTGAAACTGATTTGCCACGGTCGATCTGTAAACCCGATCGGACTAAAAACTTAGCTTGACCAAGATCAAATATTAGTGAGCTTAAGTCCGACTGCATTCAGCAAAGGGACTCCAGAACTGCTCCGATGGATCGGAACGGACCTGATTTGGATATAACCTAAGTATACCATGGCCCTGGGCTATTTCCATCAGTTCTAGGTCTATATAAGGGTTTTAAACACTCTCTCTCATAATCCATACAAATTCTAAAACCCTAGCAAAGAAAAGAGAAGAAAAGGAAGGGAGAGAGAGTGAGTTGGTGATTCAACCTGGGATTCTTCCCAGCTACACTACGTGCCAAATCTGCCTATTCGTATCGCTATACGGGCGATACCGATTCCATACTTGGGTAAGAAATCCTAAACCTAATCCTTTTTAGGGCTTTAAAATAGTTTAAGTGATAATGTAGCTAACCTACTTCGTGCTCTATGTTGCAAATTCATCATTGACGAAGACTAAACGTCTAAGTCATATTCGTTACGCGTTTATCAGTTTAAGGTGTGGACTATATACATTTAGGTTAAAGTTTTTAAGACTTTCAATGTCAGATAATAATTTATTACTGACATGGGTGCCATTACACATGCCAAATGCACTATCTGTTTCATTTTATGTGTATGTATAAACTATGTTGTGTATAAAGTATTTCATGTGTTTGTTGAAATGTTTGTATGCATTTGGAATTTGATGTTGTGATTACCATGATTAATTGTCATAGGTACATGGTTGTTATGTATGCAACAACTCCTTGGTAAAAGGATTTTTCCTAATACGTAATATGGCCAACATACATGATGTATGTTGAAAAGTGTAGTCTAATTGTTTGTGAAAATGTCTGAATGTGTTAGTAGTTAGTAAAGTGTGATTTATAAGGGAGTTGAGATATGAACCCCAACTACATTAACTGTGTGTATGATTTTCTCCATGAACTGTATAGCCCACTTATTCATGTTTAACTATGTGTATGATTTTCTCCATGTACTGTGTATTCATGTTTAAGTTTTATCCATAACATGTTCATATGATTGTAGGATTTGACTTAAATATTCATTATTGTGATTGTACGTGGCTGGGAATAGGTCACAGTCCAGGTAATCGGTAACAGTTCTCAAACTGGTGACTGAGGTTATTTTCTCCATGCAGGATGTGTTCGACGAATCTGAGCTGTACTTGGGATGTCGACAGTGGTTAGGCCACACGGAGTGCTTATGCATTTCGTGTTGATCAACTCAACGTGCGCTCGTCCTAGTCAAGCTCATCAATTAACCCAATTGACCCGATGTATGTTCACCCTGTTTGGACGCTACTGCTTGAATTTAAGGTACCAAACTCACCAGTGAAACCATATTAACCTTGGTACCTCGATCCGCTAAGACTCATGAGCCAGACATGGTGGTATGGGACACCGTGGTAGAGCTATCGGGCTACGCTTGGGCGATGAGCCTCCCCGTAGTGACCAGTGAGCAACCCAGACTCGGGAGCTAAATACGATGGTATGAGACACTGTATTTGTGCTGTCGACCTACTTTGATTGGTGACGAGCCCTTTGTAGTGACCTCGAGCATACCTTAAAACTGTATTGAGGTGACAAGCTTTTTTGTTGTAACTAAGGTATAACTAGGCCTGTATTGATTAGTGATAAACCCTTTACAGTGACCTACAATCATAACATTGCATGAGATTTACTAAGACTGACGACCCTAAAATGGATCATTATTTGAAAATTGATATAAGGGAGGTACCTTAGCTTCCCAATCCTACTATATGAAAAGGACTAATAAGAACTTGGTAATCATGTACATGCACCGCACTGCATGTGCCGTTTGGTGTTGGGTAGAGCACTGAGGAAGTGACTGACATACATGACTGTAAGATGAAGATCACAGAGGGAGTGTAGGCGAGGGCATGCATCATTCCTTCATATATTCTTGCATTAATTAGAGTAATTAGGGATGTTTGATTGTATTGCTTTATCATTACTGCTTGATTGAATTGATAACATGTTAACCTTTGCTCTGTAGTTCCACTGTGTTGATCACTCACTCCCACGTTCTAGGATGGTGCTTAAATACCAACCAGACTCTATCTTAGATGTAGATGTTGATGCGTCTCACAAGGCAAAGCCAGAGTTCGAGGATGACGAGGAGACATTCTCGTGTATGCAGTATTCAGGCAGGTTCACTTAGACTGTTCTGATCATCGGGGCTTCAGGGTTTTTGCTTTGTAGAGGACTATCACATTTTGACATTTATATTTTGAAAGAATACTTGTAACTATTGACCAGGCAGAGCATACATATTTTAGGGACTTATACTGGTTTATATATTCTTTTCAGTCTTCTACTTGCGTACTACAACTTTCTCTAGATTATTCTTTGCTGATTTGTCTTAATCTAATTCATGTTTTATGCACTAATACAGACAACATACATCCATCATTAAAAATGTTGCATAAGTGATGTTTTGGAACTCGGGAGCTGAGTTATGCTCGACCCCTTATTTTCAGGGCGTTATAAGTTGGTATCAGAGCTTGATTTGGATTAAATCGGACCTGGGTTATGGTCATACGACGTACACTGATGCTAATGTTACATAGGAGGGTGCGAGAAAAATATAGAAACAAGTTTAGGTTTCCCAGTTTCGCCAATTGGCGAAGGATTACTAAAAATAATCACCGAGATCGGATACGTTCGTCCCCGTGATCATGCAAAATGACCCCAATCTGCTTCTATACAGTCAATTAATGGGTTTAGATCGTGTTTTATCCCATCCCAGCCATTTAAAATCAGTAAGCGTGAATATGCATCAGATTCTATTCGAAATGACTCGAAACGAGTCAAAATAGAGTAGGGGGCCTAGCGGAGCATCTCCAGGGGGACCCAAGGTGGGACCCACACTTTTTTGGTACCTAGGGGGTAGGAGGACATTGCCTCACCGATGAGCCCTCACCTGAATGTCCAGAGACCGACGAGGCCTCACTGCCGGTCAAGCCGGTGCAGGCCAATTTTTCTAGGGTGTTGTGTGGCCCACTGATCCATGTTGGGTTAATTTTAAAGACCCCCAACATGTCATCTCTTCACAAACTACCCCTCCAATCCTTTCTTCAAAAATTCTCTCAAATCTTCCTAAAAATCACCCTCCAAGCACTTCCTTCTTCCATTTTCGTGCACCATCTACACCACCCCCTTAAAACCCATCTCTATTGCTGATTTCCCCTTTCTTTTCCTTCCATTTGGGCATTTAAATCCCATTTTGAGTCTCAAATTCATGGAAACCCAATAAACTTCCCATTTCCCTCTTTTCTTTCCTTTTTCATGACCCTATTCAAGCTTGTTACGACCATATTTTCAATTTTCACCATTCTCTCTTTCATGGGAAAGAAGAGAGCTTTCATGGATGAAGTCGGGCCTAGTCGCCCCACCCGTTCAAGGAGGCCGAGAGGTGCCACCTCGAGTACAAGCACCAATCGAGAGTTGCAGACTAAGTGGGATCTAGACCCTCAGGCTCCCATAGGAAGGGCTTTATTGGCGGAGTTATCTCATGGAGTTTATGAGGGCCGTAGGGTCCTTTTTGAAGCTCATGTGGATGCGCGGCTATTTGGGGAATACTTATTGTTCAAGCGCCTAGTAGAAGCTAAGTGGGGTCCACTATTTTGATCATCTCTTGCGCTATGGTCATGTGACTAGGGTTGGATACTACTCCTACGAAGGGAGTGAGACTCACTACCGCTACAGGGACCTTTTTCGATATTACCCAGACTTGTGAGTCTTGCTCAGTAGATTTGAGTAGCAGGACAGTGGTCGTTGACCTAATTGTCGCCCCACTGTGTCACTACGATGTTTTTCTTGGGATGGATTAGCTCACCAGGATGAGAGTAGAGATTGATTGCGAGGCCAAAGTCGTGACAGCCTACGGACCTGAGGGCATGGTCTTTACATTTCCAGTTCAGGTCAGTTGGTCCTATTGAGTTAGTTGCTACACTTCCTTATTAGAGAGTATTGATGATTCGACATTAAGAGATACGCCTGTGGTTCAGGACTTCCTGGACATATTTGAGAAGACTCAGGACTTCCTCCTTGGTGCGAGATCGACTTTACTATCGATCTTGTGCCTGATGCGACACCTAATTCCTTACCGACATATCGTATGCCTCCATGTGAGATGGAGGAACTGAGGAGATAGATTGTTATATTGTTAGAGGCAGGCTTCATACGACCGAGTGTATCCCCTTGGAGAGCACCTGTATTGTTTGTGAAGAAGAAGGATGGTTCCCTACGATTATGTATTGATTATCGAGGTTAAACCAGGTGATGGTGAAGAACAAGTATCCCTTGGCCAGGATTGATGATCTATTTGATCAGTTGAAGGGGTCACGATATTTTTCAAAGATAGATTTGTAGTCAGGGTATCATCAGTTACGCGTCATGGATGAGAACGTGCAGAAGACAGTCTTCATGACTAGTTTTGATTATTACGAGTTCCTTGTGATGTCGTTTGGACTCACAAATGTTCCGGCCGTGTTCATGGACCTGATGAACAAGATATTTTGGCCATTTTTGTTTCAATTCGTTATAGTATTTATTGATGACATTCTGATATATTCTAAGAGTCAGGAAGAGCATGAAGAGCATGTATGAGCAGTCTTCGACACTCTCAGGAAGAATCAGTTGTTCGCACAGTACAAGAAATGTAACTTCTGGAATGAGGAAGTCAAGTTCCTAGGACATGTGGTGTCCAAGGAAGGAATAGCAGTCGACCTTGCTAAGGTAGCAGCGGTTCAAGATTGTAAGCAACCCAGTTTAGTTACTGAGGTGAAGAGTTTTCTTGGTCTAGTAGGGTACTATCAGCGATTCATTCAAGACTTTTCCAAGATTGCTAGACCGCTGTCTCAGTTGACACAGAAGGATCTAAAATTTACCTAGAATGAGAAAGTGAAAGTAGCTTTTCAGGAGCTGAAGGACAAGCTAACGTTCGCCCCTATGCTAGTATTGTCAGAGCAAGGGGTTAGGTACACTATATACACTGACGCGTCTCGCATTAGTTTGGGTTGTGTTCTTATGCAGAAGGATAGGGTGATTGCATACACCTCGAGACAGTTGAGGAAACACGAGGAAAATTACCCTACACACGACCTAGAGTTGGCAGCCGTTATCTTCGCACTGAAGCTTTGGAGACATTACCTCTACGAAGAGGAGTTCGAGCTCTTTTAAGACTATAAGAGCCTTACATACATATTCTCTCAAAAAGACTTGAATATGAGGCAACATTGATGGATGAAAACCTTAAAGGACTTTAAATTTGAGGTCTCCTACCATCTGGGTAAGGCAAACCTTATAGCAGATGCATTGAGCCACAAAAAGACCATAGAGTTTGCGGCTCTGCTAATGATAGAAGAATGGGATATGGTGGAGTTTATATGAGACTTTGAGCAGAAACTCACGATGGAGGAGCCGTATGAAGTCATCACACATATTTGAGTACAACCCCTCATTGACGACAAGATTATCGCGGCTCAGGCAGACGATGAGCTATTGGCGAAGATGAGAGAGCGGGTTAGTATAGATGAGGACTCCGAGTGGAGTGTTGGTTCAAATGGGGGCTTACGTTATCGTGGCCGCCTATGCATCCCAAACGTTCATGACTTGAGATGGGAGGTTCTCGAGTCAGCCCACAATTCGAGGCTTGCGATGCATCTTGGTAGCATGAAGATGTATCAAAATAAGAAAAGATCATACTGGTGGGACAATATGAAGGTTCACATTGCAGAGTTTGTATCTCGTTGTCTCACGTGCCAGCAGGTCAAGGCAGAGCATGGCCGACCTCCTAGACTGCTTTAGCCCATGCCCATAGCCGAATGGAAGTGGGATTTCATCTCTATGGACTTCATATCAGGGCTACCTAAGAAGAGGAAGGGACATGACTCCATTTGGGTGATCATTGACCGATTGACGAAATCAGTTCATTTCCTACCGATCAGAGTTACGAACTCTGCAGACGAGTTGGCCAGGTTATACATCAAGGAGATTGTACGTCTGTATGGAGTTCCCTTGAAAATCATGTCGGACCGAAACACGCCATTCACATCTATCTTCTGGACTTGTATCCAGGAAGCGATGGGTGTGAAGTTGCAGTTTAACACCACGTTCTATCCACAGACAGACGGGCAGACGGAACTAGTGAATCAGGTGTTAGAAGATATGTTGTGAGCTTGTGCATTGGATTTCAAGGATAGTTGGGATAACTGTCTTCCTTATGCAGAGTTCACGTATAACAACAGCTTTCAGGCGAGTATTGGCATGGTTCCCTATGAGGCACTGTATGGTCGCCTGTGTAAAGCACCGCATTGCTGGGCATAAGTCAGTGAGAAGACTCTGATTGGCCTAGAGTTGGTTCAGGTGACCTCAGAGAAAATTGACATTATTAGGCATCGACTTCTATCAGCACAAAGCAGGCAGAAGAGCTACGCCAATACGAGCTGGCGACCGCTTGAGTTTGTGGTTAGGGACCATGTATTCCTTAAAGGTTTCCCCCATGAAGGGAGTCATTTAATTTGGTAAGAAAGGAAAGCTCACGCCGAGATTCATTGGCCCATTTTAGATACTAGAACGAGTGGGGGCAATAGCATATGGCCTTGCTTTGCCCACACCACTCATTAGCGTGCACAGCATATTCAATGTGTCCATGTTGAAGAAGTACGTTCCTGATCCTTCGCACATTATTAGTTGGGAGCAGGCGCAGTTGAGCGAGGATGCCACATATATACTGCGACCGAAACGTATCCTGGATAGGAAGGAACAAGTTACTTGGGACACTGAAGAAGAGGTTATCCCACTTGTGAAGGTACTATGGACACATCACAGTGAAGAAGAGGCTACTTGGGATACTGAAGCTGAGGTCAGAAAGAACTACCCTCAGATCCTTGAGGAGTACAAAAAGGTACAAATTTTGAGGATGAACATTTTCTTTAAGGGGATAGATTGTAACCTCCTGAAAAAATCTGTACAAAGATCCGAGTACAACCTTAGGCAGAAATCACTTAGGACCAAATCCTTTAGAAATTAAACGAGAATTAACTAGCGCTAAACTAGATTACCTGGAAAATTAACACCAATCACTTTAAATACGATCTGTAAGACCCAAAACTTGTAGAATTATTAACGCTACATTACCCTGAAACCTAGGATCCATCTCTAAACCTAGTTGCTCTCGGGAGCATTCAAAAACTCCGTATTGGACCTGGACCACACGTCGAAAGTTCGATAGCGACGAACCTAGACGAATATGACCACCTAGTTGGACTTGACAATCACCTCGAAAATCAAGTTCAGATGATGTCCTACGACGATTTACTTGAGTCCGGAGCGAAGTGTGTGAGAAAAGTAAATGTTTTTAGAAATTAAATACGAATTTAATTAATCTAAGTCGTGTCGCTTGCGGGCCAATTATCAGCATTCTAACCATCAGAATTTGACCCAAATTCACCCTCGGATCAGGGGAAATGTCCCACACATGCTAATATACTTGTGGCCCTGATCGAGTGTCGGTGACCGTTGAACTGAAACTGGTCCGCCACAGTTGATCTATAAACCCGATCGGACTGAAAACTTAGTTTGACCAAGATCCAATATTAGTGAGCTTAAGTCCGACTGCATTCAGCAAAGGGACCTCCAAAACTACTTCATTGGATCGGAACAGACCCGATTTGGATATAAACTAAGTATACCATGGCCCTGGGGTTGTTTCCATCAGTTCTGGGCCTATATAAGGGCTTTAAATACCCTCTCTCATAATCCATACAAATTCCAAAACCCTAGCAATGAAAAGAGAAGAAAAGGAAGGGAGAGAGAGAGAGAGTGAGTTGGTGATTCAACCTGGGATTCTTCCCAGCTACATTACGTGCCAAATCTGCCTATTCGTATTGCTATACGGGCGATACCGATTCCATACTTGGGTAAGAAATCCTAACCCTAATCCTTTTTAGGGCTTTCAAATAGTTTAAGTGATGATATAGCGAACCTAATTCGTGCTCTAGGTTGCAAATCCGCTGTTGACGAAGACTAAACGTCTAAATCATATCTGTTACGCGTTTATCGGTTTAAGGTGCAGACTATATAAATTTAGGCTATGGTTTTCAAGACTTTTAATGTCAGATAATGATTTATTACTGACGTGGATACCATTACACATGCCAAATGCGCTATCTGTTTCATTTTACATGTATGTATAAACTATGTTGTGAATAGAGTATTTCATGTGTTTGTTGAAATGTTTGTATGCATTTGGAATCGGATGTTATGATTGCCATGATTAATTGTTATCGGTACATGGTTGTTATATATGTGACAACTCCTTGGCAAGAGGATTTTCCCTAATACGTAATATAGCCAACATACGTGATGTTTGTTGAAAAGTGTAGTCTAAGTGTTTGTGAAAATGTCTGAATGAGTTAATAGTTAGTAAAGTGTGATTTATAAGGGAGTTGAGATATGAATCCCAACTACCTTAACTGTGTGTATGATTTCCTCCATGAACTGTATAGCCTACTTATTCATGTCTAATTGTGTGTATGATTTCCTCCATGTACTGTGTATTCATGCTTAAGTTATATTCCATAATATGTCCATATGATTGTAGGATTTGACTTAAATATTCATTATTGTGATTGTACATGGTTGGGACTATATCACAGTCCAGGTAATCTGTAACAATTCTCAAACTGGTGGCTGAGGTTATTTTTGCCACGTAAAATGTGTTCGATGAATTCGAGCCATACTTGGGAAGTCGACAGTGGTTAGGCCACACGGAGTGCTTATGCATTTCATGTCGACCAACTCAACGTGCACTCGTCCTAGTCAAGCTCGTCAATTAACCTGATTGACCTGATGTATGTTCACCCTGTTTGGACGCTACTGCTTGAATCTAAGGTACCAAACTCAGTAGTGAAATCCTGTTAACCTTGGTACCTCGATCCACTAAGACTCATGAGCCGGACATGGTGGTATGGGACACTATGGTCGAGCTGTCGGCCTACACTGGGGCGACGAGCCTGCCCGTAGTGATCAGTGAGCAACCCAGACTCGGGAGCCAAATACGGTGATATGGGACACTGTATTCGTGCTGTCAGCCTACTTTGATTGGTAATGAGCCCTTTGTAGTGACCTCGAGCATACCTTGAAACTGCATTGAGGCGACGAACCTTTTTGTAGTAACTAAGGTATAACTAGGCCTGTATTGATTGGTGACGAGCCCTTTACAGCATCCTAGAACCATAACATCGTATGAGATTTACTAGGACTGACGACCCTATAATGGATCATTGTTTGGGAATTGATATAAGGGGGGTACCTTAGCTTCCCAATCCAATTATATGAAAATGACTAATAAGAACTTGGTAATCATGTACATGCACCGCACTGCATGTGCCGTTTAGCGTGGGGTAGAGCACTGAGGAAGTGACTGACATGTGCGACCGTAAGATGAAGATCGCAGAGGGAGTGCAGGCGAGGGCATGCATCATTCCTTTATACATTATTATATTTATTAGAGTAATTGGGGATGTTTAATTATATTGCTTTATCATTACTACTTGATTGAATTGATAACATGTTAACCTTTGTTATATAGTTCCACTGAGTTAATCACTCACTCCCACATTCTAGGACGGTGCTTAAACACCAACCAGACTCTGTCTTAGATGCAGATGTTGATGTGTCCCGCATGGAAGAGCCGGAGTTCGAGGATGATGATGAGGCATTCTTGTGTATGCAGTATTCAGGCGGGTTCACTTAGACCATTCTGAATCATCGTGGCTTCAGGGTTTATGCTTTGTAGAGGACTATCTCATTTTGACATTTGTATTTTGAAACAATACTTGTAACTATTGACCTGGAAAAGCATACATATTTTCGGGACTTATACTGGTTTATATATTCATTTCAGTCTTTCACTTGCATACTACAACTTTCCCTGGATTATTGTAACGTCTCGGAAAAATCCGTACAGAGACCCGAGTACCACCTCGGTCAGAAATCACGTAGGATTAATTCTTTTAGAAATTAAGTGTAAGTTAACTAGCGCTACGTTAGATTAGCTGTGAAATTAGCACTGATCATTTTAAATACATTCTGCAAGACCCAAAACTTATAGAATCAATGACGCTATAATACCCTGAAACCTAGAATCAAACTCTAAACTCGTTTGTTCTCAGGAACCCTTTGAAACTTTGTATCAGAGTTAGACCGCGTGTCAAAAGTTCGATATCCGCAATCTTAAACCAACATGACCGCTTGGTTAGACTTGACAATCATTTCTAAAATCAAGCCCAACTGATGTACCGACACCATTTTACTGAATTCAGAGTGAAGAGAGTGAGAAAAGGTAAAGATTTAGAAACTTAATTCAAAATCTGGCACGTGTCGTTGCGTGTTATTTTTAAGCGTTCTGACCATCATAATTCGGCCAAATTTCACCCTTGGATCAAAAAAAATTTCTCTTTCATGTCATGAAACTTGTAGACCTGATTTAGGTTCGGTAATCGTTGAATGGAAACTGGTCCGCCACGTGCGATCTGGGAACACTATCGAACTGAAAACTTAATGTGATCAACATCCAGTATCCATGAGATTAATTTTGACCGCATTCAGTCAGGGGACCTCCAGAAATGGTCTTTTGGATCGGGAAAGACCCGATTTGGTTATAACCCAAGTATACCTTGGTTTAGAGTCTAAGTAGGTGAGTTTTTAGCCTATATAAGGGCCTTAAACCCTCTCATATCTCTCACCTACGAATTTACAAAAAACCCTAGAAAGAGAAGAGAGAGAAAGAGAGAGATTGTGAGTGAGTTGTGAGGAAAGTTTCCTGCCACTTGATCCAGCTTCTACATGCGCTTAATCACCGTATTCAAATCATTCTTCCGGTGATTCCGACTTCATCCTAGGTAAGAAAACCCTAACTTCAACCTATTTTAGGGATTCCATAGATACAAGTAGCGAAGTAGCTGATTCATCTTGTGATATAAGTCGTCATACAGACGTTGTCGAAGAGTAGAGTTCCTAATCGATTCGATACGCTTCTACGGCGAAAGGTGAGAATTTTAGATGCCTAGATTGACTGTTTTCAAAGCTTTCAATGTAGTTTAATAGTAGATTATCGACAAGAACATTGTTTGACATGTAGAACATGCTATCCATTTTCCATTTCGTATACGTACGGAGAATATGAGATTTAGGGTATTTTAGGTATTTGTAGGAAATACTGTATACGTCTGTATTTTGCTGAAATGATTTCCATGTGAATTTGTCGTGTTATGATATTAGATACGCATGTATGATCTGTTTGGCGAAGAGATTCGCCCTAATGTGCACTTTGGGTCGACATACGCTATGTGGACAAATGTGTGTAGACTAAGTGTTTGTATAAATAATTGTATTAGTATGTATTGAGAAAATGTTGTTGTAGATTAGTTTTGACATTGAATTCTCAATTTATATGATGATGCACATGATTTCCTCCATGTTGTTACATTAAATTGATCTCCTTATATATATGGTTACATGGATTACATGTGTTGGTTGATTTGCTTACGTTGTATTTTATAACATGTTATCAACATGCTTGTATTATTTGTATTCCATTTCTATTACTCTCACATGATCCTTGATGTTGATTACAAGTGCTTGGGGCTATGTTCTAGTCCAGGCAGTCGGTAATAGATTCAAATTCGTGGTTGGCTTCTATTTGCTACGAAGGACGCGTCGATGAACGTGAGTCGTGTTTTGGGTTGGCGGCAATAGTTAGGCCACACGAGGTGTTTTATGCACTTCATGCCGTTCAGCTTGAGGTGCGCTCATACTAGTCGAGCTCGTCAAGTAACCCGACTGGCCATTGTATGCTCACCTTGTATTGGTCATAACTGTTTGAACCTAGGATACTGAACTTACTAGTGAAACCCCTGATAACCATGGTACCTTGATCTATAAAGATTCATGAGCCGGGCATGGTGGTATGGGACACTGTGGTCGAGCTATCTGCCTACGCTGGGGTCACAAACCTCCCCGTAGTGACCAGTGAGCACCTCAAACTCGTGAGCTGATTTGGTGGTATGAGACACTACATTCGAGCTGTCGGCCTACTCTAATTGGTGACGAGCCCTTTGTAGTGACCTCGAGCGTATTCTGAGTCTACGGGAGGCGACGACCCTTCCGTAGCGACAAGAGTACAATTAGGCCTGTATTGATAAGGTGATGGGGGAGCAGTGAAATGAGTGTGAGCAACAGCCCTGACAGCCCTTGTAGCGACCTATAAATATAATATCGTATGAGACTACTAGGAGTGACGACCCTAGACAGGATCTGTGTTGGGATTGCTATAAGGGAAGTACCTTAATTTCCCAATCCTGCTGTTTGAAAGGACTAATAACAACTTGGTAATCATATTTATATCGCACTGCATGTGCCTGGAAGATGTGGAGCACTGAGGGAAGAAAGCATGCTGCAGACGTAAGATGGTGTCGCAAGAGGGAGTGTCGATAAGGGCATCCATCATGTCATTTCATGCTTGCATTAATAACAATATTTAGAAATATCTGATTGTTTGCTTTACTATTATCGCGTGATTGATTTGTTAACATGTTAATCTTTTCTCTATGATTCTACTGAGTTGATCACTCACTCCCATGTTACGGGATGGTGTTTGCAACACCTACCAGACTCTGTCTTAGATGCAGGTGGTGAGGTGATTCAGGACGTGGAGCCGGATTACTACGAGGACCAGGACGAGTTCTCATATATACAGTTCTCTGACGGCTTTGCATAGGTGGCCTGGACCAGTGGGATTTTTGGATAGTTGGACTACTACATGACATTTGTTTTTTGTTCATTATATGTAAATGTGACTCAGAGATGTATTCATACTTTGGAGACAGTTCGTGGTTATTTTGTTTTTCATACAGTGATATATATATCCTTCAGTCTTTTGCTTGCGTTTTATCACTGAATCTAGAGTATGAATTGCAGTTTTGGTATAATCTTACTCATGTTAATGCTCTAACTCAAACAACGTTGAATCATAAGCATATTTGTTGCATAAGTGATGGTCTGGAACTCGGGAGTCGGGTTTCTACACGACCCCCAATTTTTAGGGTGTTACAACTATGTTTTGCTAATTTGGCTTAATCTACTTTATGTTTTATTCACTAATACAGACAACATACATCCATCATTAAAAATGTTGCATAAGTGATGTTTTGGAACTCGGGAGCTGAGTTATGCTCGACCCCCTATTTTCAGGGCGTTACAACTATCTACTTATTAGGACCCACCTTAATGTTTGTGTGTGGACCAATCTGCTTGCGGGACCACTTAGAAGTAGGACCCATTACGTTGTATGAGACAAGCCACATTATTCAACCGTAACTAACTCTTATGTGTTTATTATATGCTAAGATATTCAACTTAGGGCTCACTATATCTTATGAAGTTTACCTATGCCTTCCAAACTATTGTAGAACTACTACAATAATTATTTATAAATCTAATCTACTAACAATCCATGTGAAGGTAAAGTCCACTACATTATATGAGTTTCGCCAGCACCATTCATCATGTGGCTCATTTACTATATGTTATGTCTAAACCTTTCATCTCATAACCACTTGGTGCATGTACTTTACGTCATCACCACTCATTAACCGTAAGGCCCAGTTAGGGTATAACTATGTGGTCCTAATAGAAGAAAATCATATCGGGCTAAAGCCACTAATAGAATATCTATCTTGCGAAGGATATGGTGTAGCTCTTATTACAATTAATGCTCATGATTATGATAGTTATGGATGATATTAGTGATGTCAGTAATTGTGGTTAATAGAAGCATGTGATTTAATACTTGATTAATGTTGTTCCACTCCCTAGCATACTAAATTCATCTACTTAACCATGTTGATATTGATCATACTCATGTACTATGGAATGATGGTATGTGCAAGTGTACTTCAATACATTTGTTCATGTGTAAGACATGTCCTCTTCAGTTTAGTCACGTGATCATGGATTCATATAGTTGATAGTGGCATATGATGATTATACGTCATTTTTGCCTTAAAGGTTAAGCAGACCCTAAACTCATGACATTATATGCATATCACATGCACTTGAACATATGTCTTATCATGGTTGCTTGAATTCATATATAATTTTGACAAACATGATGATCAAAATACCATAGTCGTGCCGTATAACATGAGTTAGATCTTGACAATGAAATGTACATCTATGATGATAACTTGGGTTACCGCTGAAAAAGAATGCGACATCGAAAGTGTGGAAATAGTAAGGGATGATGTGCCCCTTAGGTTGAAAGTCCCTAAACCCCTATGCAAGCTAGGGTTGCCTCACTGTCAGGCCGAGTGGATACATGGGTCATGGATTTAACTCCCACTAATGAGGTCGGGTTGAGAAGAGGTGGGTCCAACCTGCTTAAGGGCTGAGGTGCAAATAGGGACCTGTCTGACTCGTCGACAAGGAGAAGCGTGAATGAAGTCAGCTACTGGCATGCCAGGTGAAAGTCCACCTCTAGGCGGGTATGTGAGGTCGATTACTGGTGTCTGGTGCATTGGTGTCGACCACAGTGTTTCCCATGATATACAGTGGGTTAAAGTCCACCGCAGGGCAGATATGCGAGGTTGATTACTAGTGTCTGATACATGGTATCAACCACAGTGCTTCCCCGAGATATACAGTTATTATATGGTATAACAATATGATGATGATGATGTGATTACGGATGTGTGTAATACGGTTATGGCTGTGGTATATGAGAAATGAAAATATGACTTGGTGATGCTGATAACATTGACTTGGAGTACTACTATGATGCATATGCATTGCATTGACATTGACATCACACCTTACGTGCTACACGCCTTTCATATATATCATTTCCTTATAACATATTTATCTTGCTTGCATATAGGACACACTGCACACACGAGTGTACTCACTAGGCTTTTTGCTTAAGCTTCTTATTTTCTATTTTTTTCAGGGCAGGAGTAGCTTGGAAGACTTAGCTTTCTCGATGCATTGTATCTATTTTTCGATTTGAAAATGTTGACGTCGTGTACCTTTTAGAAAGCATTGTACTTGAAACCATCAGGATTTATAATGGAGAGTGTTGCTTGGTATTTTGTTCATGGATCTTCATGCTCAGGTATTATTAGATTAAAAAAATAAATAAATAATCTTCCTTGTGGTGTGCTGAACTTGGGACTTGGTGTATGGAAGTCGAGTGCCGGATTTGAGGCATCACGAAAGCTGTTCGTCCCCGGATTTGGGGAGTTACACATATACTCGGGTTGGCCAAACTTAATGCAAAAAAATCTTTGTCAAGCTGTAAATTTGCTCAAATTATATTGGGTTAATCAAAGGTAGTTAAGCTCGCTAAACCAGAAGTTGGGCTGGCCTAACTTGAGTGCATTTTACTTAAAATTATGTTCATTATGATGTTATTTGAAATACACCTAACCTAGGGTCAATCTAAGGTTATACCACCTGATGGTTGACTCATATAAAGTGTTTTGCTCTTCGAACCATGTACTTTTATGACTTGAGATGTTGAGTCTTCCTTGAGATGCTTGATCGAGTCTTTAACAATTCTTCATGAGTTATCTAAGAGTATCTTCATGAGTGCTTGTGTTCCTTTTAGGAATATGAAATTTGATAATCCTAATTGTGTTTAAGTACAAGCACTTACACATACCATCTATAAATATATCATTAAAAAATCCCAAAGATGGCATAAGTATCCAAAATATCGAAATATCTAAAAAATCATCATCCACAAACCACAACAAGACTAAGTAGGGCAATAATATCCACAACACATCCAAACTCCAAATACTGACAACATACATATGATCACAACATATATAAATAAGCATCGATTAGATGATCATGGGCACTCAAAAAGATAACTATGCCACAAGACAGACACCCTAACTATGCAGCTAAACTCAACTCTAACTAGACTAGCCACCCTCATGCGAAGTGATATCACTACGTCAACACATCATTAACTCCACAAGATGCTAAGTTGTGCATTGCAGTGACTCCAACATCTGCTCTATGGCTGAAAGCCGCGTCTCACACTGGCCGAGCCTCTCTTCCATACTCACCTGACCGTGAAGAATAGTACCAATGCGGTCATGGTGGCGCCGATGTCTATGTGTGTGCGCTGAGTTTAGAGTAGAGGGAATGATAGGTGATGGTATGGAATCATCCATCATCCAGATGTCCATGTCCGTCCCCTCAGTCTCTCCACCATGTCCATGTCCTCCTGATAAGTCGATGTCGTGGCGGTTGCTGAAAGCTTAGTCAAGTTCATTCATTTGATGTTGATTTGCATGAATTTTGACACCGGTCGAAGATGGTCTCCCATAGGTAGCAATCATCAATCCTGAGAAAGTAAGTGTAACGTCCTGGAAAAATCCGTACAAAAACCCGAGTACTACCTCAAGCAGAAATCACTTAAGACTAAATCCTTTAGATATCTAACGAGAATTAACTAGTGCTAAACTAGATTACCTGTGAAATTAACACAATTACTTTAAATATAATCTACATTACCCTAAAATCTAGGATCAATTTTTAAACCCAGTTTCTCTCGGGAGCACATTGAAACTCTGTATCGGACCTGGACTGCACGTCGAAAGTCTGATAGCGACGAACTTAAACAATTATGACCACCTGGTTAGACTTGACAATCACCTCAAAAATCAAGTAATCTGAGTCATGTCACTTGCAGGCCAATTATAAGCATTCAGACCGTCAGAATCTGACCTAAATTTACCCTCGGATCAGGGAAAATGTCCCACACATGTCCATATACTTGTGGCCCTGATCGAGTGTCGGTGACCGTTGAGCTGAAATTGGACCTCCACGGTCGATCTGTAAACCTGATCGGACTGAAAACTTATCTTGATCAAGATCCAATATCAGGGAGCTTAAGTCCGATCGCATTTAGTAAAGGGACCTCCAGAAATGCTCCGTTGGATCGGAATAGACCCGATTTGGTTATAACCTAAGTATATTATGGTCCTGGGACTATTTCCGTTAGTTCTGGGCCTATCTAAGGGTCTTAAACCCCCTCTCTCATAATCCATACGAATTTCAAAACCCTAGCTAAGAAAGAGAAGAAAAAGAGAGAGAAAGAGAGAGTGTGAGTTGGAGATTCTCCCAGGGATTCTACCCTGCCTCTCCACATGCTTATCCATCGCTACCGGATCGCTATTCTGGTGATTCTAATTCCATACTTGGCTAAGAAATCCTAACCCTAACCTGTTCTAGGGTTTCTAATAGTTTAAGTGATGTTATAGCTAACCAAATTCGTGTTTTAGGTTGTTAAACTGCTTGACGAAGACTAAACGCCAAAATCATATTCGTTACGCGTTTATCGATTTAAGGTGCGAACTATATATGTTCAGGTTATGATTTTCAAGGCTTTCAATGTCAGTTAATGTTTTATTATTGACATGAGTGACATTTCACATGCCAAATCCAATATCTGTTTCATTTTATGTATACATATGAACTATGTAGTCTATAGGGAAATTCATGTATTTGTCGAAATATTTATATACATTTGAAATCTGATGTTGTGATTTCCATGATTAACTATTGTAGGTACATGATTGATACGTATGTGACAACTCCTTGGCAAAAGGATTTGCCCTAATACATAATACAACCTACATATGTGATGTATGTTGGAAAGTGTAGTTTAAGTGTTTATAAAAATGTTTGAATGAGTTAGTAGTTAGTAAAGTGTGATTTATAGGGGAGTTGAGATATGAATCCCAACTACCTTAACTGTGTGTTTGATTCCCTCCATGAACTGTATAACCTACGTACTCATGTTTAACTGTGTATGATTTCCTCCATGTATTGTGTATTCATGTTTAAGTTATATGTCATAACATGTTTATATGAATGTAGGATCTGACCTGAATATTCATTATTGTGATTGTACATGGTTGGGACTATATCATAGTCCAGGCAATCGGTAACAGGCCTTGTTCTGGAGGCTAAGATTATTTTTCACCACGTAAGATGTGTTCGATGAATCCGAGCTGTACTTGGGATGTCGACAGTGGTTAGGCCAGCGGAGTGCTTGTGCACTTCATGTCGATCAACTCAACGTGCGCTCGTCCTAGTCAAGCTCGTCAATTAACCCGATTGACCCGATGTATGTTCACCAAGTTCGGACGCTATTGCTTGAATCTAGGGTACCAAACTTACCAGTGAGATTCCGTTAACCTTGGTACCACGATCCCCTAAGACTCATGAGCTGGACATGGCGGTATGGAACACCGTGGTCTAGCTGTAGGCCTATGCTGGGGCGACGAGCCTCCCCATAGTGACCAGTGAATAACCCAGAGTCATGAGTTGAATACGGTGGCATGAGACACTATATTCGTGCTATTGGCCTACATTGATTGGTGACGAGCCCTTTGTAGTGACCTCAAGTATACCTTGACACTACATTGAGGCGATGAGCCTTATTATAATAACTAGGGTATAACTAGGCATGCATTGATTAGTGACGAGCCCTTTGTAGTGACCTAGAACCATAACATCGTCTGAGACTTACTAGGACTGACGACCCTAGAATGGATCATTATTTGGGAAATAATACAAGGGACGTACCTTAACTTTCCAATCTTGTTGTATGAAAGGGACTAATAGGAACTTGGTAATCATGCTCATAACATCACACTACATATGCAGTTGGCGTTGGTGTAGAGCACAGTGGTAGTGATTCATGCCGTGATCGTTAGATGTTGTCGCAAGAGGGAGTGCAAGCAAGGGCATGCATCATTATGGTATATCATTCTTGCATTAATAAGAGTATCTAGGACATGTTTGATTGAATTGCTTTATCATTACTTCTTGATTGAATTGATAACATGTTAACCTTTACTGTATAGATCCACTGAGTTGATCACTCACTCACACATTTTGGGATGGTGTTTAAACACCAACCAGACTCTGTCTTAGTTGCAGTTGATGATGCGACCTACGAGGCAGAACTGGAGTACGAGGATGATGAGGAGGCGCTCCTACATGCAGTTCTTAGGCAGGTTCATGTGAGTCGTGTCCTGATTGATGGGGATTCAAGGATTATACTTGTAGATGACTATTATATTCCTTTTGACATTTTGTATCTTGACACAACACTTGTAAATATTGACCTGGCATTGCATACATACTTTGGAGACTTACACTAGTATATATATATTTTCAGTCTTCCGCTTGCGTATTACAACTGTCCCTAGATTATGTTTGCTAATTTGGCTTAATCTAATTCATGTTTTATGCACTAATATAGACAACATTCATCCATCATTAAAAATGTTACATAAGTGATGTTTTGGAACTCGAAAGCTGAGTTATGCTCGACCCCCGATTTTCAGGGCGTTACAGTAAGCAAAGTAGATGGGAAAATGGAAGTTGCATGGGATGGGTGTCAAGGACAACAACTGTAATCTAATGAAGTATGATGGAGGGAAGACATAGATGTTGACCCGTGATGACACAATAGTGGGTTCCTACCATAAACAAAGTCAAATCACTACGATTTGTACCCTTAAGGTACACATTCATTGAGAAAATGACATGAAGAACTCTATATTGCGTTGACATATCTGGGGAGTGTATGTCGTTCTCTTCATGCCAAGGAACATCCTTTCCATTACAAGGAGATTTTTTCATCATGGAACGGACAACAGGGGAATCAAGTTCAATATTTCCCAGACCAATGGGTGAAGCCGGTACACCTATAAGTTGTGCGATAGTCACAGTGGTGATGACTATAGTGGTCTGTCTGAGAGTAACGAGGATAGAAGAGGGCGTCCAAGACAGGCGAGTGGCAGTATGCTAGAAATTGGTATACTTTTTCATTGCGCATTGTCCCCCTAAAGTTAAGGACATTGGTCCAGCCAACCGTCTTAAGTATGGGCTCAATCCCAAAAGGTCCTATGCATTTCTGGTACACTTAGCATTCTTGAATGATTTTACACCCCCTGTATTTTTCCAATAAAGCGTCACTAGGGTGTACAATCATCAAAATGGGTATCTCGACTTACAGCACCTCTCGAGTAGGCGTTTCCTGCCGCGAAGTAGGACACACCGGAGTCAAGGACTCCATCGAAGTCTTAGCCCTTAGACATAGAATGCATTTATTGAAATTTGTGGAGTGAGGTGGTTCCTAGTGAACTGGGGCTTTACCTTTATCCTTAGGCATAGTGTAAGACAAGGAACGTAACAAGATTTACCATGAAAATCAACCGAGAATGCACAAAGCAAGGAAAACTCCAAATTGATCATAAACACCGTAAAATGGCAACCCGAGCTAAGGAAAATGAAAATGGAGGATGCAAACGGGATGACTTACTAAAATGGAGCAACAATGGAGTAAGAAGGATGAGTGAAAAATGACCACGGAGCTACAAGGACGAATAGAAGATGAGCGAAGGCGCGGAACAAAGAAAAAGAATGAAAAATAAAAATCTCACCCATGTCCCCTATATATAGGCAGCAATTCTTCAACATCATCGAAAAAGTGTCCAGATTGGTTGTGTCATGCCCCAAACTCAAAAACCAGGCTCACAAAATTCTCGATCACCGAGTCTGGCACCGATAGCCTCTGTAGAACCCCATTCTCGATTCCCAGCGCCCATTCGCCCGATTTCAATCCTGGGATGCTACAAGGACGATTTTCAACATCAATTTGATTCATGATAAGCATAACCAAAGGCATAACCCACCCACAAACAACAACCAAAAAACTCCATTACATTTCCACTATGATCAAAAACTTTTCAAGTACAATGAGCATAAAAGGAAATACAATGATGATAAACTAAAAGCTCCAATATAATCTGTCACGTGCTCAAGCCTCAGCGCTGCTACGATCCAATGTCACCTGCATGTAACGGTCATGCATAAGCTTATAGAAATCTTAGAGGGTGGTGAAAGTGTGTGCACAAGGTAGTATTATGATCATAAAATATCAGAGTAATGCGGAATATACTGCTGGATCCATGAATACCATAAGTCGTACCAAGGCTATGCGATGCAAGATATGAATGATGTCGGCCATACCAAGGCCATGCGGTGCAAGATGCAACTCGAGCTTGCGAATCCTCATCTAAGTCCACATATCAATACAGGTCAAATTTGGGATATCACCGGGGTCTAGTACACTCTAAACCAGATTGCTGCCCCAGCGCACACAATAAGGTAAGTGGAAGAGACCTCACTATCCGCTTGCCAATATTAGGCTCGACTCGTCGATAGCGGACCCATTCCTTAAGCTGGTCAAACTTAGCCTAGCTTTACCCTCTACTCTCGGGCGGGTAAGGCCACACCCCCTTGTAACCGACCACGACACAGTGAAAAGCACAACTGTCTGGTAATCGGCACTCGACGCTCCTGTACCCACTCGGTCTAGACGTTGGAGCAACCTCTTGATACCATAAAGGTTTAGGGACTTTCACCTAGGGATATCTATAACACCCCATGTAGAATGAGATTTTTAGTATCCAATCCTGCCAACCACCATACGCTTGTGGAGGCTACGGTCCCGATGTCGCTAGGGCGTATAGTAACCATATCACACAATGTGAAATGCAAGAATCATGTTATCCAGTCATGCATCAAATCCTTTACATATCATGTGCTCATGTAGGGCAACACTGCCTAACTGGGAGCACATAAACAACCTGCCCGAAGGCATATGATATGATCAATCACATCTCATATCAAGCATACATATGATGCGTATGATCAGGAATCATGGAACTATACTAAACATGTGATAAAGTAATGAACTATCCTTACAACGTAGATGGGCCTAGACGGCCTATACACAACAAGTACGGGCCTAACGATGGGCCCTAGGGAGAGTCATAATGTGGACATCCAACCAACATTATACTCGCAATGTGAACGTCAAACCAACATTGCTCCCAAGGCACGACCGTCATAAACATTATTATATAATCTGTGCTGGGATCACACATTGCAATGGACCTTAGGTACATCCCATTGGGCCTTAAATACATCAAATGGGCCATATCATCTGAGCCTTTTATTCATTAAATGGGCCACATCAATGGGCCGCACCAATGGGCCTTATGTGCATTGCAATGGATCATAACCCGTGGGCCTTAGAATGCATCACAATGGTTCTCAACCCATGGGTCTTATATATATCAAATGGGCCACACTGACTCGACCTTATATATATCAATTGGGCCTAATCCCATAGGCCTTGGAATACATCAAAATGGGTCTAGTCTCATGGGCCTTAAAATACATCCAATGAGCCTAATCCCATGGGCCTTGGAATACATCGATATAGTTCAATTTCATGGGCCTTATACTTGTAACGCCCGTGAAAAATCCGTACTTGGGCTCGAGTGCCAACTCGACCCGAAATCGCGTAAAATTAATTTCCATGGAAATTAAGCATAAGTTAGCTATCGCAACGCTAGAGTAGCTGGGAAATAGTCACTGATCACTTTAAATACATTCTACAAGACCCAAATCGAGTAGAACAAACAACTCTACAATACTCTATAACCTCGGATCAAACTCTAAGTGGGTTTGTTCACTGGACCACTTTGAATTCTTGTATTGGATTTAGACCGCGCGTCGAAAGTCCGATACTTCCTATCTTAGACCGTTAGAACCGCCCAACTGGACTTGATAATCATTTAGAAAATCAAGTCAAACCGATAATCACAGACTATTTTATTGAGCCCGAACTGAAGAGACCGCGAATAGGGACAGAATTGGAATTTCAAATTCAAATCTGGCACACGACTTGACGCGTCAGTATTAAGCATTTTGACCATCAGAATTCATCTAGATTACACCCTCAGATCAGGAAAAATTTCTATTTTATATCATGAGACTTTCATCCCTGATCTACGTGCGGTGACCGCTGAACTGAAACTGGTCCGCCACGTGCTATCTGCGAACCCTGCCAGACTGAAAATTTAATACGTGCTAGATCTGGTACGCATGAGCTTAAGTCCGATCGCAATCGACCAAGGGACCACCAGAAAGCAACTTTTGGACCGAAACAGCCCCGAAATGGATAGGCACCAAGTAAACTTCGTTCAGGAGCCTGTTTCCGGCATTTTTAAGCTTATAAAAGGGGTTGAAACCCTCATTCCTCTCTCCCATCCGAAAATTGCAAACCCTAGCTTTGGGAGAGAGAAAAGGAGAGAGAGTTTGAGAGAGAATGGAAGGGATTTTTCCCGTCTCCGAGCCACCGACTGCTAGTGCTTCAGCAACTCTTCCCAATCACCTGGCTGGTGATTTCTCCACTTTTTCAGGTATAAAATAACCCTAGAACTTGCTGATTTAGGGTTTACTTAGATTCATAGCGTGTTAGCTAACGTACTTCATAAATCAGGTCCTCCTACTGCCATAGACGAAGCGTACACGCTCCGTTCAAAATCACGCATCCGTAAGAGACTAGGTGAGGATCTTAGACGCTTTGATTGACGATTTACAACGCTTTCAATGTCGTTTAATAGTAGATTATCGACGGCATCGCTGTTTGACATGTACAACATGCTCTCCGTTTCCTGTTTCGTAAATTAACGAAGAATATGAGATTTAGGGCATTTTAGTCATTTGTAGGAAGTACGGTTTATGCTCATATTTTGCTAACGTGATTGACATGGTTTGTTGTCGCATTAGGGAGTTAGGAATGCGTGCATAATTAGTTTGGCGAAGAGATCCGCCTAATTGCGCACTTTGGGTCGACATACTATATGTAGACTTAAGTGTGTAGTGTATGTGTTTGTATAAATGTTTGTATTAGTATGTATTGAATTAAATGATGTTATGAGATAGTTCGAGATTGATTTCTCAATTAATATGCTGAACTAAATGATTTCCTACATGTTGACTATATGCACGATTTCATTACAATGCATGGAATGTATGTGTTTGAAGATTTGCTTAAGTTGAATGTTATAACATGTGTTAACATGCTCACATGATTGTATTTCAATTTCAATACTCTTACATAAATTTCTGATGTGACTCCATAAGTGTTTGGGACTAGACTTAGTCCAGTCAGTCGGTAACCGAGCGAATTCGTGGCTGACTGGTCATAGCCACGAACGACGCGTCGATGAATGTGATTCGTGTTTGGAGTTGGCGGCAGTGGTTAGGCCACGTGAAGTGTTTTATGCACTTCATGTCGTTCGACTTGAGATGCGATCGCGCTAGTCGAGCCCGTCAAGCAACCCGACTGGCCGATGTATATTCACCTTGTATGAGTCATAACTGCTTGAACCTAGGGTACTGAACTTACCACTGTAAACCCTGTTAACCATGGTACCTTGATCCACGAAGACTCATGAACCGGGCATGGTGGTATGGGACACCGTGGTCGAGCTGTCGGCCTACGCTGGGGCCACAAACCTCCCCGTAGTGACCAGTGAGCACCTAGACTCGTGAGCAGATTATGGTAGTATGGGACACTATATTCTAGCTATCGGCCTACACTGATCAGGCGACGAGTCCTTTGTAGTGACCGCGAGCGTATTCTGAGTTCACGGGAGGCGACGACCCTTCCGTTGCAGTAGAGTACGGTAGGCCTGTATTAATAAGGTGATTTGGGAGCGGTGCAACGAGTGCGAGCAACAGCTCTGGCAGCCCTTGCAGTGACCTACGAAATATATATCGTATGAGATTACTAGGAATGACGACCCTAGACAGGATCTGTGTTGGGATTGATACAAGGGAAGTACCTTAGTTTCCCAATCCTGCTGTTTGAATGGACTAATAACAACTTGGAAATCATATCACCATAGCATTGCATGTGCCTGGAAGATGTGGAGCACTCTAGGGAGTGTGGCATGCTGCGGTTGTAAGATGTTGCCGTATGAGGGAGATCGTCGGTGAGGGCATACATCACGTCATGTCATCTTGCTTTAACAACAGTATTAGGATTGTTTGATTTACTGCTTTACTATTATCGCATGATTGAATTGTGAACATGCTAATCTTTGCTCTATGATTCCACTGAGTTGATCACTCACTCCCACGTTACGGGATGGTGTTTGCAACACCCACCAGACCCTGTTGTAGATGCAGGTGAGGCTGAGATCCAGGAGGTGGAGCCAGACATCGACGAGGACCAGGACGAGTTCTCGTACATGCAGTATCACGATGGCTTTCCGTAGGCAACCTGGATCGATGGGACTTCAGTGGGACTATTTTGGACATTACATTTTTGTTCATGTATATGTATATGAGACTCAGAGATGTAGTTATACTTTGGAGACAGATGAGATTTACTTTGTTTTTCCATACAGTGATATATATATTATTTAGTCTTCCGCTTGCTTTTATCACTGGATCTGAAGTATGAATTGCAGTTTTGGTATACTTTTACTCATGTGAATGCTTTAAATCAGACAACATTGAATCATAATCATTTTTGTTGCATAAGTGACGGTCTGGAACTCGGGAGTTGAGTTTATACACGACCCCCGATTTTTAGGGTGTTACAAGTTGGTATCAGAGCATGAATAAAAGTATACTGGGCCTGGGTTATGGTCTCGCGACGTACGCTGTCGCTTCCTTTGACTTAGGTGGGTGCGAGAAGGGTCTAGAAATACTTCTAGGATCACAGATTCGCCGATAGACGAAGTCTATTAGAATCGATCGCAAGATCGAGTCTGTAATGCATCTCGGGTCGCGTAAAGCAACCCGAATAGCTTCTAAGCCGTAGGAAGTCAGGTTGAGACGTCCTATGAGCGGTTTTAAACCGTAAAAGTAAATTCTTGGGCCGTGTGATGACCACGACTCCTGTATTCAATCGACAGGGCTTAAAAACCCCGTTTCACGAAGAATCTTCAAAATTCTTCCTCTAAACACTCCGATCTTCATTTCTTTCTTATCAATTTTATGTTAGGCATCAAACCTAATGTAAAAATAATACAAAATAATACTTTCACAAAACTTTACAGTGAATAGTAAAATTTCATGAAAAATGGCCATAAGGCCATTCTAACTTCACTTTATTTAGCAACTAAGGGTCTAGATGGATGTACTGGATCCTTCTACCCCAAAATAATATGCTGCATCATAGGGTTTTGTATTCAGGATTGTGGAATGGTCCCGGAAAGCCCCGAACACATGTTTGGGCCTATGTAGGTCAAAGTACAATGAACCAGGGGTCGGACCATACCTTTTTGGGGTCCCTGGACCATGGGGGATCGAACCCATCCCGCCCCACCGATCGGATGCATCACCGGTCGGCGATGCCATCGCCGATCCGGCGATGCATCGCCGTACAAGTGGGCCCGATGGTTCTGATTTTTGGGCGCACGCCCTTAAATAGCATGTACATTATCCCCACATAGCTCCCGTCCCATGAAAACCCCCAAAACACACCCCTCCTTCACAAACAGCCCTCCCCTTAGCCCTATTTTCATTTTTTAGCAGCCATTTCCAAATTTCGGCATTCCAAATCGCTTCTAGATCCCTCCTTGGCCAAAACCGACCATCATCCATCACTTCTTTGGAGTTTGCAGCCCTTCCTCTTGGAGATTTCATCATTTGGAGCTCCAAAAACCCCCAAATCGAGCTGAAATCGTGAGGTGCTCCATTTCACTTTTTTGTTTTCATTTCTCCCTGAAAATATACTCCTGGGAAGCTTGAAGCATCCCTCTACGATGCCTAGATTTCCTTTTTCCAGATTGGACAGCCACTTCTCCGCATTTTTACCGTTTTCCATGGCTTTCGTGGAAGCCATTTTAGGTCTTTTATCACTCTCATCCATCATATCTTTGATGGGTAAGAGGAAAACCGTAACAGACGAGGCTGGGCCAAGCCGCCCTGCTCAATCGCTAAGACCGCAGGGTGGTGCCGCAAGTTCAAGTGTCGTCGCAGGTCCAGCTGCAGTCCTGGAGTGCCGTATAAAGCGGGATTTGGATCCCCATGCATACCTTGGGTGAGCAATTTTATCAGAGATGCCTCATGGCCAATACACTGATCGCAAAGTGTTATTTGAGGCGGACGTAGATGGATGACTATTCGGTGAATATCTGTTGTTCGAACGCATTGAAGCTGCGCATTGGGGTCCGATCTTTGAAGCTCACGCTTGCGCTAATGTGAGCACCATTCGTGCCTTCTACGCTAGTATCCAGAATCCTACCTTGGAGCCCTTGCAGTTCAAAATCTCTTTTGGTAGAGATCGGATGGCTACGATTGATGTTCGTTTGATTGCGCGACTTCTCAACGTGCCTCTTGGTGATGTGCATCTTAGTGAGAAGAATCTAAGGACTAGGCGTGAACGAGATCGCCACACCAGATTCCTGTGCGGTAAGTTGGTTCCATGGAAGCCTAATAATAGCCTTAAGGCGATGTATATGTCTGATGATTTGCGCCTGCTGCACCATATCTGCACGTTCAATGTTTATCCCAGGTCGATGAATCGCATTGAATGTACACGCCTTATGGTTGATTTCCTGTATCCGGTGGACCAGGGAGAGAACGTATGCATGGCTACTTTCATCTTATGACAAATAATCCTCATAGCCAGGTCAAGAAGAACATCCGAATCACTTCCTTTTGGCCGACTGATTTGCAAGATTGCGCTTGAGTTTGCCTACAGACTTGGGCCGGAATTGCCAGTATCGATTCATACCATTGATGAGTCGACTATGGTCAAGATGAAGATTGGGTCGCAGTACCATGAAAATCAGCTCGAGGAGGACAGTGAAGATGACTTTGATGATGAGGAAGATTAAAGCGAAGAAGAACCTAGAGCAGAGGTTCAGGAAGAAGCTCAGGAAGAGGCAGAAGAGGAGGCTTAGGATACTGATGAGAGCCCTCCTCCTTCTGCGCAGGCTACTATCGACGATCGCATTGCTCGGATGGAGGAGAGTCAGACCGCTTTGCGAAGGGAAGTGCAGTAACTTCACGCTGAAGTCGAGGATGCCAAGGCCGTTACAAAGAAGAAACTCGGCAAGGTGACTCGCACCTTGAAGGCGATCCTGTGTTGCTTGCAGGATAAGGGTGCTCCTCCTCCGTCACCAGACTCCGACTAGCGATGCGATCTTTGATGTTATTATCAGTAGTTAGTCATTTCCTGCTTTATGTGTGTAAGCCTGTTAGGGCTAGTGATTTTCTTATGTTGCTGTTGCTTAACTGTCTTAATTCCCATGTATTTCTCGTCATGATGCTTGTAAGGATATATCCCTTGTATTGTGACAATTTTGATTAATTGAAATGCATGGAATGCCTTTGACTCCTTATGTGAATGATTGTGGTGTATTTGTACAATTGAGACTGACAAGGTTGCGCCCTATTTTGAATATAGGGAATGCTTCCTAAGACTACGCGGAGCACGGCTCGTCTTGCACTGACCGAGCATATGGATCAGACTCCTTCGCAGTCTGACACTCGTGCGGACCCTGCAGTGGGCCCTATTCCTGAGATTGTTTATGCGTCTCAGCCTGCCGCTGGTCCTACAGTTGGACCACCGCTATTTACGCCATCAGTCAGAGAGCCATATCGCCATCTACTTCCACACAGCATCCGCCACAGCCTGCTCCACCTCCCGACAGATTTGAGCAGATGATGGCTATGATGCTGCAGCAGCAGCAGCTTCTGACTACCATCGTGGGGACATTAGCCCAGGGTGGGGGTGCGGCTCCATCTACACCACCTGCACCGCCTACGCATCCAGCTGAGGATGCCTATACATACGCCTGGGATGAGGACATGGCTCATCCTGCGCCGCCTGCTTACCCTGCGGGGAATCCCGCCAATACACGGAGCCTATTAGAACGATTTCAGCGCTTACGGCCTCCTACTTTCACGGGTTCTCACAGACCCGAGGAGGCTGAGTACTGGCTCGACCGGGTGTCGAAGATTTTGCGGATGTTGCATTACACCGAGGCCGAGCAGGTAGAGCTGGCTACATTCCTATTTGAGAGAGAGGCCAGCATGTGGTGGGATACCGTACTGCGGACTGTTGCTGCCGACTTTGTATGGACGTGGGCAGCGTTTGAGTTCCGCTTCCATGAGAAGTATTATCCCCAGACTTACAGGCACGACAGGGAGAATGAGTTTCTCCGCCTCAGACAGGCAGCTATGACAGTTACAGAGTATGAGCATCGGTTCACGGAGTTGGGCAGGTACGTCCTGACGATTTTGGCTGATGAGCAGATGCGCATACGACGCTTTTTAGAGGGTTTACGACCAGATATTCGGTCGAAGATGTGCTGTGTTAGCATTCCCTCTTATGCGGAGTTGATTCACATGTCCATGCGGGCAGAACAGGACGTGGATCGACTTGCGCGATCTCGTGGCCCTGTTGCTTCTAGGCCACGACCAGACTTGACAGACAGGCCCTTTGCGGGCAAGAGGCCTCACGTCGACCCTCCTACTCGGGCCATAGCGCCGGTACCACCGTTTCGGCGCCCTGATTTGACGTGCACATATTGTGGGAGGTCAGGCCACTTGGCGCAGAGCTGCTTTTATAGGATGCAGGACAGTGGGTTCTCGCCGCCGCAGAAGATTGACCGTGTACGTCCACAGGCGATATCAGCACCGCCTATACGGTCAGCTCCTGCGCACCCTACATTTAGACCTCCAGTAGCGCAGATCAGACAGCCTCCACGGCCCATGACACAGAGGCCGAACCGGCCACAGCAGGCACGAGTTCATGCATTGACAGCTGAGGTAGCTGCGACGGGCACTTCTCAGCATTCGGCCTTCGAGGTCACTGCCCATATTGGAGGTACTCCTATTCTCGTGATGGTGGACACTGGATCCATGATTTCTTTGATATCGCGTGCTATTGTCAGACGTCTTAGCTTACACACCATTACTATGGATGGGGTGCAGGTTTATACAGCTCATGGGTCCTTTACAGATGCCACCCAGATGTGTAAGGGTTGTTTAGTGGATCTGGGGGGCAAGACGATGGCTCTAGATCTCGTCGTCGACCCTGCTCTTTATTATCTCGACGTCATTCTTGGCATGGACTGGTTGACTGCAGCGAGAGCCGAGATTGACTGCGAGACTCGTATAGTCACAGCGTACGAGCCTGAGGGTGCATCCTTCACATTTCCAGTGCGGGTAAATCTCCCTTTCCGCATACTTAGCTACGCCACTTTATTGCGCGACGCTGGTGCCCAGGTACTTGAGCATACGCCAGTTGTTTCTGAGTTCGGGGATCTGTTCAGGAAGATCCCTGGTTTACCGCCCCGTCGAGAGATCGATTTCACCATCGATCTGGTTCCTGGATCTACGCCCGTTTCACTGCCGACGTATCGCATGGCACCATGTGAGATGGAGGAGTTGAGGACGCAGATTAATGGTCTGCTAGAGCTTGGCCTTATACGGCCTAGCGTGTCTCCTTGGGGAGCACCGGTCTTGTTCGTGAGGAAGGAGGATGGTTCGATGCGATTGTGTATTGATTATCGCAGGCTGAACCAGCTCACGGTGAAGAACAAGTACCCTTTGCCCAGGATCGATGACTTGTTCGATCAGCTGAGAGGAGCGTAGTACTTCTCGAAGATTGATCTTCAGTCAGGTTATCATCAGCTGCGCGTCAGGGATGAAGGCGTGCAGAAGACAGCATTCAGGACTAGTTTTGGCCACTACGAGTTCCTCGTGATGTCGTTCGGTCTCACGAACGCACCAGCCGTGTTCATGGATCTGATGAACCGGGTATTTTGGCCTTTCCTCTATCGATTCGTCGTTGTATTCATTGACGACATTTTGGAGTACTCTAGGAGTCGAGAGGAGCACGAGGAGCACTTGCGTTTGGTCTTAGATACGCTCAGACAGCATCAGTTGTTCGCACAGTACAAGAAGTGCGACTTCTGGAAGCAGGAGGTGAAGTTTCTGGGACATGTGGTGTCCAAAGATGCATGGCAGTTGACCTATCTAAGGTAGCTGCGGTGCAGGACTGGGAACAGCCTGGTTCTGTCACTGAGGTGAGGAGTTTCTTGGGTCTCGCTGGCTACTATCAGCGCTTCATACAGAACTTCTCGAAGATCGCGAGACCCTTATCTCAGTTGACACGGAAGGACGTGAAGTTCGCCTGGAATGACAAGGCGGAGTCAGCTTTTCAGGAGCTGAAGGACAGACTTACGTCCGCCCCTGTGCTAGTATTGCCAGAACAAGGGGTTAGATACACTATATACACTGACGCGTCTAGCGTTGGTTTGGGTTGTGTCCTTATGCAGAGGGACAGGGTAATTTCGTATGCCTCGAGACAATTAAGGAAGCATGAGGAGAATTACCCTACACACGACCTAGAGTTGGCAGCCGTTATATTCGCACTGAGACTCTGGAGACATTACCTCTACGGAGAGGAGTTCGATCTCTTTTGCGACCACAAGAGCCTCAAGTACATATTCACGCAGCGAGACTTGAATATGAGGCAGCGGCGATGGATGGAGACGTTGAATGACTTCAAGTTTGAAGTCTCTTACCATCCTGGGAAGGCGAACCTTGTGGCTGATGCGTTGAGCCGCAAGAAGGCAATGGAGTTTGCGGCTCCGCTGATGGTTGCCGAGTGGGATATGGTTGAGTTTTTGCGAGACTTTGAGCAGAAACTCACTGTAGAGGAGCCGTTTGAGTTCATCGCACATGTGCAGGTGCGATCTCAGATCGATGATCGAGTCATCGAGGCGCAGAGGGACGATGCACATCTTACTGAGCTTCGAGAGCAGGCCAGTGATGATGCTGACGCCGACTGGCGAGTTGGTATGGATGGGGGCTTACGTTACCGTGGCCGCCTATGCGTCCCAGATGTCCCTGACTTGAGACGAGAGATTCTCGAGGCTGCGCATTCTACTAGACTCGCGATGCATCCAGGCAGCACAAAGATGTATCGTGACATGAAGAGGACGTATTGGTGGGAAGGTATGAAGACCCACATAGCAGAGTTCGTGTCCCGTTGTCTCACTTGTCAGCAGGTGAAGGCAGAGCATCGCCTACCACCTGGACTTTTGCAGCCCATGCCGATCGCAGAGTGGAAGTGGGATTTCATTTCTATGGACTTCATTCCTGGGTTGCCGAAGACGAGGAAGGGACATGATTCCATTTAGGTGATCGTCGACCGTCTGACGAAGTCGGCACACTTCCTACCGATCAGAGTTACGAACTCTGCAGACGAGCTGGCTAGATTGTACATCAGAGAGATTGTGCGTCTGCATGGAGTTCCGCTGGAGATCGTGTCGGACAGAGACACGCGGTTCACTTCTATTTTCTGGACTCGCATTCAGGAGGCTATGGGTGTGAAGTTGAAGTTCAGTACTGCCTTCCACCCACAGACAGACTGACAGACAGAGCGGGTGAACCAGATCTTGGAGGACATGTTGCGAGCTTGCGCATTGGACTTCAAGGACAGTTGGGATGATTGTCTTGCATATGCGGAGTTTGCGTACAACAACAGCTTCCAGGCGAGTATCGGTATGGTACCTTATGAGGCGCTGTATGGGCGACCTTGTCGCGCACCGCATTGCAGGTTAGAGGTCTGTGAGCGTAGCTTGATCGGCCTAGAGTTAGTGCAGGCGACGTCAGATAAGATTGATACTATTCGACGTCGGCTTCTTACAGCGCAGAGCAGACAGAAGAGCTACGCCGATACGAGACGGAGGCCACTAGAGTTCACAGTTGAGGATCACGTGTTTTTGTGAGTTTCCCCTATGAAGGGAGTCCTTCGGTTCGGGAAGAAGGGGAAGCTGGCACCGCGATTCATTGGTCCATTCCAGATCCTCGATCGTGTGGGAGCAGTGGCTTACCGATTGGCTTTACCCACACCTCTCGCGAGCGTTCACAACGTATTTCATGTTTCTATGCTGAAGAAGTACGTTGCTGATCCTTCCCATATCATCAGATGGGAGCAGGTGCAGTTAAGAGAGGATGTTACTTATATCCTGCGACCAACACGCATCCTAAATAGGAAGGAGCAGGTACTGCGTAGCAAGGTGATTCCCCTTGTGAAGGTATTATGGACGCATCACTCTGAGGAGGAGGCTACTTGGGAGACAGAAGCCGAGATAAAAAAGAACTACCCACAGCTTCTCGAGGAGTACGAAAAGGTACAAATTTCGAGGATGAAATTATTTGTTAAGGGGGGTAGATTGTAACGCCCGTGAAAAATCCGTACTTGGGCTTGAGTGCCAACTCGACCCAAAATCGCGTAGAATTAATTTTCATGGAAATTAAGCGTAAGTTAGCTAGCGCAACGGTAGAGTAGCTGGGAAATAGTCACTGATCACTTTAAATACGTTCTACAAGACCCAAATCGAGTAGAACAAACAACTCTACAATACTCTATAACCTCGGATCAAACTCTAAGCGGGTTTGTTCTCTAGACCACTTTGAATTCTTGTATTGGATTTAGACCGCGCGTCGAAAGTCCGATACTTCCTATCTTAGACCGTTAGAACCGTCCAGCTAGACTTGACAATCATTTCGAAAATCAAGTCAAACCGATAATCACAGACTATTTCATTGAGCCAGGATTGAAGAGACCGCGAATAGGGACAGAATTGGAATTTTAAATTCAAATCTGGCACACGACTTGACGCGTCAGTATTAAGCGTTCTGACCGTCAGAATTCATCCAGATTACACCCTCAGATCAGGAAAAATTTCTATTTTATATCATGAGACTTTCAGCCCTGATCTACGTGCGGTGACCGCTGAACTGAAACTGGTCCGCCACGTGCGATCTGCGAACCCTGCCAGACTGAAAACTTAATACGTGCTAGATTTGGTACGCATGAGCTTAAGTCCGATCGCAATTAACCAGGGGACCACCAGAAAGCAACTTTTGGACCGAAACAGCCCCGAAATGGATAGGCACCAAGTAAACTTCGTTCCGGAGCCTGTTTCCGGCATTTTTAAGCTTATAAAAGGGGTTAAAACCCTCATTCCTCTCTCCCATCCGAAAATTGCAAACCCTAGCTTTGGGAGAGAGAAAAGGAGAGAGTTTGAGAGAGAGAGTGGAAGGGATTTTTCCCGTCTCCGAGCCACCGACTGCTAGTGCTTCAGCAACTCTTCCCAATCACCTGGCTGGTGATTTCTCCACTTTTTCAGGTATAAAATAACCCTAGAACTTGCTGATTTAGGGTTTACCTAGATTCATAGCTTGTTAGCTAACGTACTTCATAAATCAGTTCCTCCTACTACCGTAGACGAAGCGTACACGCTCCGTTCAAAATCACGCATCCGTAAGAGACTAGGTGAGGATCTTAGACGCTTTGATTGACGGTTTACAATGCTTTCAATGTCTTTTAATAGTAGATTATCGACGGCATCGCTGTTTGACATGTATAACATGCTCTCCGTTTCCTGTTTCGTAAATTAACGAAGAATATGAGATTTAGGGCATTTTAGTCATTTGTAGGAAGTACGGTTTATGCTCATATTTTGCTGACGTGATTGACATGGTTTGTTGTCGCATTAGGGAGTTAGGAATGCGTGTATAATTAGTTTGGCGAAGAGATCCGCCTAATTGCGCACTTTGGGTCGACATACTATATGTAGACTTAAGTGTGTAGTGTATGTGTTTATATAAATGTTTGTATTAGTATGTATTGAATTAAATGATGTTATGAGATAGTTTGAGATTGATTTCTCAATTAATATGCTGACCTAAATGATTTCCTACATGTTGACTATATGCACGATTTCATTACAATGCATGGAATGTATGTGTTTGAAGATTTGCTTAAGTTGAATGTTATAACATGTATTAACATGCTCACATGATTGTATTTCAATTTCAATACTCTTACATAAATTGCTGATGTGATTCCATAAGTGTTTGGGACTAGACTTAGTCCAGGCAGTCGGTAACAGAGCGAATTCGTGGCTGACTGGTCATAGCCACGAACGACGCGTCGATGAACGTGATTCGTGTTTGGAGTTGGCGGCAGTGGTTAGGCCACGCGAAGTGTTTTACGCACTTCATGTCGTTCGACTTGAGATGCGATCGCGCTAGTCGAGCCCGTCAAGCAACCCGACTGGCCGATGTATGTTCACCTTGTATGAGTCAAAACTGCTTGAACCTAGGGTACTGAACTTACCACTGTAAACCCTGTTAACCATGGTACCTTGATCCACGAAGACTCATGAGCCGGGCATGGTGGTATGGGACACCGTGATCGAGCTGTCGGCCTACGCTAGGGCCACAAACCTTCCCGTAGTGACCAGTGAGCACCTAGACTCGTGAGCAGATTATGGTGGTATGGGACACTATATTCTAGCTGTCGGCCTACACTGATCAGGCGACGAGTCCTTTGTAGTGACCGCGACCGTATTCTGAGTCCACGGGAGGTGACGACCCTTCCGTTGCATTAGAGTACGGTAGGCCTGTATTGATAAGGTGATGGGGGAGCGGTGCAACGAGTGCAAACAACAGCCCTGGCAGCCCTTGCAGTGACCTACGAAATATACATCGTATGAGATTACTAGGAGTGACTACCTTAGACAGGATCTGTGTTGGGATTGATACAAGGGAAGTACCTTAGTTGATGTATATGTATATGGGACTCAGAGATGTAGTCATACTTTGGAGACAGATGAGATTTACTTTGTTTTTCCATACAGTGATATATATATTGTTTAGTCTTCCGCTTGCTTTTATCACTGGATCTAAAGTATGAATTGCAGTTTTGGTATACTTTTACTCATGTGAATGCTTTAAATCAGACAACATTGAATCATAATCATTTTTGTTGCATAAGTGACGGTCTGGAACTCGGGAGTTGAGTTTATACACGACCCCCGATTTTCAGGGTGTTACAATAATACACCAAATGGGCCTAATCCCATGGGCCTTGGGATATATCAAATGGGCCACATGGACCTAGAGGCCTACTGTAATATTTATTTGTCATCCAACGTGTTGGTAGGGACACATAGGCCAGGGGGCCAATGTAGTGTTTATTTGTCACCCCACCTATTGATAAAGTCATATGGTCAGGGGGGGATTGATCTCACTGTCCAGCCCTGGATGGTGCAGATAAAACACTTAAATCATGGTGGGTCCACCGTCCAACCCTGGACGGTGTGAATAAAACACTTGCACCAAGGTGGGTACCACCGTCCATGTGGACGGTGTGAGTGAAACACATGTATCATTGTGGGTCCCACGTGGGGCCCACCATAATATTTATTTTCCATCCAATCCGTCCATACAGTTACAAAGACCTGGACGATGAGGAAAAATAAATTTCATATTGATTCAAAACTATTGTGGGACCCAAAAATGGGTTTCAATGGCAGATACTCATCCACACTGTTTCATTTGATGTGGGTCATCCAAGCTTTGGACATGGCTGATGTTATAGGGGGGCCCACTGCTGAAAGTGGCCCACCATTTGAATGGGTTGGATGATAAATGAACATCACATGGGGCCCACAGCTGGAGCTGTGGGACCCCTGCTGGCCGTTCGCCCGTCACGCATAGTAGCGTGCGGGTGCTACTGTGTCAGAGGGGGCAGCGCCTACTGCCCCTTTACATTTTTTTTTTTTGAAAAATCAGTCTACGTGTGGTTTTTCACAGGTAGGCCCCACAATCAGAAGATCCATCCCAACCATGGGATTCTACGGCTCATAACAGGCGAAATGAGTCCACAGTTTAAGATTTTTGGGTGTATAGAAACATTAGGGAATTTTTCAATGGTAACCACCAAAGTTCCCTATGCTATGACCCACCATATGCTCAAATCAGCCTCATTCTTCTGCTCAACGGCTAAAGTGAGGTAGGTAAGAGGATGGATGGCTTGGATTGAATACATACACCAACGTGGGGCCTACACAAGTGGCTCACCCCAAAAGGGCTTAAACCCAAGCCCATATTTGTTTTCCATTCAACGTCTAGCGTCCCTAGACGCTGGACAGTTTGGACATAATGCATACGTTGAGGTGGGCCCCACCTATGGATGTGGAACACCAAAGAAGGGGTTGGAGGGCATGGGAAATACATACATCAAGTGGGGTCCATCCAAGTGGGCCACATGGCCATATCATCACACACAAATAAAAAAAAATGAAGAGAGAGGGAGAGAAAGAGAGAAAGGAAGACCGAATGATGGAGGGACCCCGACACTATGGGCCCTCCCTTTCATAATCTATAACATACATCAAGTGGGTCCCATTACATATGGGCCCATTGAATCCAAAATCTAATGGTGGAGATCCCTTCTCCATTAAAATAGATGGTCTAGATGACCCTGTGTATACAAGTAAAATAAACATCATGATGGGGTCCATGGAGAATGGCCCCATCATGGAATGATCATGATGATCAAAGTGGGCCATCGGCCACATCTTAGGGTCCCAAGTGATATCTAAACCATTGATCGGTTGGCCTCACTTGGCCCATCTTAAAAACATGAAAAACTACTATTATTAAGCACCCACCTTTCGATCTTCTTGCTCCTATGGGTTCCTTAGCTCCTTAGCTTTAATTTCAATGGAGGAGATGAGGAATGGATGGCTAGGATGGGAGATCTTGAGATGAAAAGGTGGGCCACACTTGGAGCTTTGAAAGAGAGGGAGAGGCTCATACGTATGGAGGTTTAGTTGCTTGAGAAAGTGATTTGAAAATGAAGGAGAGAGAATGTTGTAAAGGGAGAGAGAGAGAATGATGGATGATGGAGTGATGGATGTGGTGGTGATAGATGTGTAAGATACTTTTTGACTTTGAGGCTTGCTTGGGAATGGGTGAAAGGTGATGTGTACTTGACATGTACTTGACATTTGAGATTGACTGATTGATGGATTGATGGATTGATGTGACAAGTCATAGAGATTCTCTTAGGTTTCGCAACACGCGGCATTTTTTTCACACGAACGTTCACCCACATCTCCTGACCAGGGTATCGCCTCGGTGCGCGAGTCGTGGCATCGGAACCGCAGCGACGGTGCAATCGCTATGGTAAAGGTCTTGGGTTGAGTCGATACGGGTTGACGACATACGAATCAAGGTCGCGTGTAAATATCGGTTAAGGGTCGAAGGTTACCGAAATTTGACTGAGAAGACCACGAGAGTCTATGGAATGGTACGGACTAAGATACGGGTCTTACAGCTTGTCACGCCCCAAACTCAAAAAATGGGCTCAAAAAATTCTTGATTTCCAAATTTGGCGCCAAGAGCCTCCGTGGTACCCCCTTCTCACCTCCCAGTGCCCATATGCTAGATTCTAATCCTAGGATCCTACAAGGAGGATTTTTGACGTACATTTATCTTGTAAGAAGCATAGCCAAAAGAATAACCCACAAACAACAACAGCCAGAGACATCACCACATATCCACTATAATCAAAACTTTCAGTATAATGCGCATAAAGGGAAATATAAAGATAATAATGATAGAAACTCCAGAAGCTCTGCGGCATGGTCCTACTCTACTCAGGTATGACTTAGTGTCACCTGCATGCATCAACTGTGCATAAGCTTATAGAAAAGCTTAAAGGGTGGTGAAAATGTGTGCACAAGGTAACAATGTAAGTATGTAATATCAGAGTAATACGGAATATGTGGGTGAGTCCATGAATACTATCTATCATACTAAGGCTATGTGATGCAAGCATGAATGCTATCGACCATACTAAGGTTATGCGATGCAAAGCATGAATGGTATCAGCCATACCAAGGCCATATAATGTAAGACCTACATAGTTAAATGTCGTATACGAGATATAACATAAGTATGCCAGTCCTCATCTGAATCCACATAACAATACAGCTCATCTCTGGGATATCATCGGGGTCTAGTACACTTCAAACTAGATTGCCACTCCATCACGCATAACAAGGTGAGTGAAAAAGACCTCACTATTGCCCTACTTATACTGAGCCTAGCTTGTCAATAGTAGACCCATTCCTCGAGTTGGAAAAACTTAGCCTAGCTTTGCCTCCTCCTCTCCAGTGGGTAAGTCCGTACCCCCTTCTAGCCAACCACGACACAGTGGGAGACGTGTCCTACTGGTATACAGCCCTCGTGCGCTCATACATCCACTCAGTTTAGACATTGGAGCGACCTCCTGGTACCATAAGTGCTTAAAGAATTTCACCTAGAGGCATTATAGCACCCCATGTAGATAAAAGATTTTTAGTCTCTAATCTAGCCGTCTACGATGTGCCTGTGGTGGCCACAACCCTGATGTCGCTAGGGTGTATGGTGATCATGTCACACAAATGCGAGATGCATGAGTCATACCATCTAGACATGCATCATTCCTGTGTGTATCGCACGATCATGTGAGGCACTCCGTCTCATAAGGAGTCCTATAAATGTCTTATCCCAATGGCATATGTTATGATCAAACACTCCATATAACAAGCATATAAATGATGTGTATAGACATGTAGCATAATGCTATACTAAGCATATTCTCAATGTGTCCTACTAGACTAAGTACACTAGCATGATTATCAAATATATTAGCCAATAACTGGTCTTAATCGATATATCACATACAAGGAGTAAGAGCAGAATGATACGCTCCATTAGGCACAAAGAAGTCTTTATGGTACGGCCCATGTTAGACTGACATAACTTACATCAATGTACTAACATATCATGCATCCTAAGGCGGGGTCCCCTGCAAGGGCAATGGAAGGTATCTTTATCAATGGGGGCCCAATGGTTTGGGTTAGCCCATTGAGGAAAGATGAGAATGGGCCTAACAATGGGCCCTAGGGAGAGTTAAAATGCGGACATTTAACCATCATTGCTTTCATAACGTGGACATCAAACCATCATTACTCCCAAGGCATGGACCACCATAAATATCATTACATACATTATAGTGGAATCATACATCGCAATGGACTTCATATACATCACATTTGGCCCCACACAAAGGCCTCACATACGTCTCATTGGGCCTCACTCATGATCCTTATATATATATATATATATATATATATATATATATATATATATATATATATATATCACATTAGGCCTCAACCTATGGGTCTCAAATGCATCACAATTGGCCTCATATACATCAAGTGCGCCACATCACATGGGCCGCACCAATGGGCCTCATATAAGTCATATGGGTCACATCCACGAGCCGCACCAATGGGCCTTATATACATCAAGTGGGCCGCATCCATGGGCCGCACCAATGGTTCTTAATACATCAAGTGGGACACATCCACAGGCTGCACCAATGTATCTTATATACATCAAGTGGGATGCATCTACAGGCCGCAACAATGGACCTTATATACATCAACTGGGCCGCATCAATGGGCCGCACCAATGAGCCTCATATACATCAAGTGGTCCACATCAATGGGCCTCATATACATCAAGTGGGCTGCATCAATGGGCCGAACCAATAGGCATCATATACATCAAGTGGGTCGCATTAATGGGCCTCATATACATTAAGTAGGCCACATTTATGGGCCGCACCATCTACACCATTCATCTATTTTAGAGATCTTTTTAGAGCATTACCCAAAAACATGAATAACATCAGAAGATCATCTGGACCATACCACAAATAATAGTGGAGATAATGATTTCCACCCTTAAAATTACTAGGGACCACCATAATGTTTATTTTCCATCCAATCTATTCATACGGTCACAAAGACCTAATTTAAGAGGAAAAATAAATATCATTTTAATCCAGAACGTCTGTGATCCCTAAAGGATTTCAATGATAGGCGTTCAACTCTCCATTGTTTTCTGCAGCATGGTCCACCTGATAGACGATGCTGATAAAGTACTGCATTACACTGCATCCCACCGTCTAGCAATCTGGATGGTGGAGATAAAACATATATATTATAGTGTCACAGCACCGTCCAAATGTCCAGATGGTGCAGATGCAATACAATCAAGGTGGGCCCCACTCATCTAGCATGTGGACAGTGTGGATAACATGTATATCATACGTGGGACCTATAGAACTTGATGACGTCACTTAAAAAACCGTATATCCGCCCAGGACTATTGACGCCTTAGACATTCTGGATATAATATATATATATATATATATATATATATATATATATCATGGTGGTCCCACATGGGTGGGCCACACATTCAAAGGATGGACGGATGGCTAGATATACAACACATACATCATGGGGGCCTATCCTTGATGAATTGACGGTAAGGATGAAACACATGCATCAACGGTGGGGTCCACATCCTAGCTGGATGGACCATTGGGATATAACCCACACCTTGTGATGGGACCACAAAATTTTCTTACGTGGTCATCAGTGGCTATATAGCCAAGTGGGTCCCACGTGGTGTGGCCCATCAATTATATATATAATACTATATTTTTATTATTCTTTAAAAAATACATGCCAGCATCTAGCGTGCTGGACGAACAGCCTAGATGCAAAGCATATTCATCAAAGGTGGGTCCCATAGAACTTGCTAATATCAATCCAGTAGGCACTGGCTGCTGGCCCACCTTATGGACGGTCTGGATATACACAGATCTCATGATCAGGGCCCACCTGATAACGTCCTATAACCACGTCTAGGTAGGTGGGTCCCACTACCTCGATGAACGGTGTGGATAATAACACATACATGAACGTGGGGTCCACGTCCCTGGATAGTGGCTTGGATATAACATATATATTAGGTGAGTCCAACACGAACGGTGGATGAGACACTTACATGAAGTGGTCCCACGTGTGGACAGTATGGATAAAAATACATACATTCATCGGGTGGGCCATCAAACAGGGGATAGAGAGAGAGATATCGAGAATTGTGTGATGGAGGGGCCCCGCCATGGGTCCCTCAATACATGATATAAAGCATACATCAAGATGGGTCCCAATAGGATCCATACGATCAATCGGTAGGCCCCACTTGGTCCATTATAAAAAATAAAATCTAACCTGCAAATCACCCACCGTTTGATCTTCTTAGTCCAATGAAATTTCAAACTCCTTGGCTCTCTCTTTAATAGAAGTTAATGAGAATTGAAGGGTTGGATGGTGAGATGAGAGGGGTAGAAAGTGGGCCACACACAAAGCTCTCTCACTCCTTGGAAGTGCTTAGACACTTGCTTCTCATGCTTGGGAGAATGGGTGGAGAATGAGAGAGAGAGAGAGAGAGAGAGAGAGGTAGTAAGAGAGTTGATGGGTGTAAGTGATGAATGTGAGTGATAGATGTACTTGACTTGAGAGTTGACTTAGGGTAGGTTGCTCGTCTTTGGGAGAAAGAAAGCATGGTTTGGAGATGTATGTGTACTTGACTTGATTTGATTGATTGATGGGATGGGTTGTAGAGATTCTCTTAGGATTACAAATGCATAACATTTCTTTGAGAAAAACGTGGGCCCACATCTCCTGGCCTAGGTATTGCATCGGTGTGCAAGATGCGGCGTTGGAATCGCGGCGATGGTGCAGTCGCAATGGTACAAGTATCAGGTCAAGCCGACTCAGAATTACAGAGTGTGACTTAGGGTCATGCACAAACCTGTCTACAGGTCGCGGGTTGCTGAAATTCGATGAGGAGGATTGCAGATATCTATGGAACGGTACAATCTAGGATACGGGCCTTACATAGGTTAAAGAGGTTCGAAGGGTTTCAATGACATCAAAACACTTTTGATTCCATCGAAGTAGTCTGTCAGTTTAGATTTAGTAGTTCAGCTTACACTAACCTATATACTAAGATGGACACTGATATTTACCAATAGATAATCCTTTGTACACTTAATAAAATTTTTATAAAAACATAAAATTATAAAATAAAAACACATATTCAAAAAGAATAATGAGGAAAAAAATCCTCAAATATATCAGTTAAAACATTTGGGCCAATGATGAAATTAGACCATACATACTCTAATAGATTTTTAGAGATCTCCAAATCTATTGGCATCCAACGGCTTTGTTAAAATATCGGCAAGTTGTCGCTCGATAGGGAAATAATCTACATAATCACATTTTCCTTTACTAGTTCATGTATAAAATAGTGGTGGATGTCAATGTGCTTTGTTCTAGCATGTTGGACTGGATTTTTTGAAATACTAATGACACTAGTATTATTGAAAAATAGTGTCATTGATGATTGTTCAATACCATAATCAAGTAACATTTGCTTCATACAAAAAGTTGTGTGCAACAACTACTGGTTGCAATGTATTCGGCCTTGGCAGTGGACAAAGATATAGAATTTTGTTTCTTATTATGCCAATATAATAGACAGTTGCGGATGTAAAAACAACCACCGCTGGTTAATTTGCAATTATCAATATTATCGGCTTAACTGGCTTCTGAATACTTGACAATAATAAATGATGTGTTAAATGAGTACCATAGAAAAAAATAAGTAATATCAGCCACATATCTTATAATTCTCTTAACAACAGTCAAATGTGACTCTTTGGGATTGACATGGAACCTAATGCATGCACCTATGCTAAAGGAAATGTCTGGTTAACTCACTATTAAGTATAGTAAGCTCCTTATCATATTGCAATACAAGTGTTGTTCCACACTCTTGCCATTTGCATCCTTGGAAAGTTGAGTGTGGTGCTCATGGGAGTATGATGAGTACAACTAGATTTAAGTCCAAATATTTTTACCAATTCTTTAACATACTTGGACTGGCATACAAAAATCTCATTGTGCATTTATTTCACTTATAATCCCAATAACAAATTGAACTCATTAGCCATGCTCATCTCAAATTCATATTTCATCAGTTCAGCAAATTCATAAGCCATATCTTCACAAGTGGATCCAAAAACAATGTAATCCACATAAATATGGGCAATTAGCAAGGCATTGTCACTCTTTTGCATAAACAACATTTTATCTACGCTCCCCCTACAAAAATGGTGGTCTAGCAAGAATTGCATTAAACACTCATACCACGCTCTGGGTTCTTGTTTAAGACCATAGAGCACTTTACTCATCTATATACAGGTTGAGGATATTTAGGATCAAGAAATCCTTTAGGTTGCTCAACGTATACTTCTTCCTCAAGTATACCATTAAGGAAGGCACTCTTCTCATCCATTTGAAATAATTTAAATTCCAATGCACATGCAATGGACATGAGAATTCTTATAGACTCTAAACATGCTATTAGGGCAAACGTCTCATCAAAATCGATGCCCTCAATTTGTGAATAACCTTGCGCAACGAGTCTTGCCTTGTTCCTTACCACATTTTCAGATTCATCAGACTTGTTTTTTAAGATCCATTTTATTCCGATGATGTTCATTTCTTGTGGCCTATGGACTAGCTATCACACCTCGTTCCTTTTAGATTATTGCAATTCATCTTACATTGTTGCAATACAATATTCATCTTGAAGTTCCTCTGCAACATTCTTTGGTTCAATTATAAAGGTGTAACACCCTGAAAATCGGGGGTCGTGTATAAACTCAACTCCCGAGTTCCAGACCGTCACTTATGCAACAAATATGGTTATGATTCAATGTTGTCTGATTTAAAGCATTCACATGAGTAAAAGTATACCAAAACTGCAATTCATACTTCAGATCCAATGATAAAAGCAAGCGGAAGACTAAACAATATATATATCACTGTATGGAAAAACAAAGTAATCTCAACTGTCTCCAAAGTATGACTACATCTCTGAGTCTCATATACATGTAAATAGACAAAAGAATAAGTTCAAAATAGTCCCACTGAAGTCCCCCTCGATCCAGGTCACCTACGGGAAGCCGTCGTGATACTGCATATACGAGAACTCATCCTGGTCCTCGTCAATCTCCGGCTCCACCTCCTGGATCTCGTCGTCACCTGCAACTACAACAGGGTCTGGTGGGTGTTGCAAACACCATCCCGTAACGTGGGAATGAGTGATCAACTCAGTGGAATCATAGAGCAAAGATTAGCATGTTCACAATTCAATCACGCGATAATAGTAAAGCAGTAAATCAGACAATCCTAATACTGTTGTTTAATGCAAGATAATATGACGTGATGTATGCCCTCACCGACGATCACCCTCATGCGGCAACATCTTACGACCGCGGCATGCCACACTCCCTAGAGTGCTCCACATCTTCCAGGCACATGCAATGCTATGGTGATATGATTACCAAGTTGTTATTAGTCCATTCAAACAGCAGGATTGGGAAACTAAGGTACTTCCCTTGTATCAATCCCAACACGGATCCTGTCTAGGGTCGTCACTCCTAGTAATCTCATACGATGTACATTTCGTAGGTCACTGCAAGGGCTGCCAGGGCTGTTGCTCGCACTCATTGCACCGCTCCCCCATCACCTTATCAATACAGGCCTACTGTACTCTACTGCACGGAAGGGTCGTCGCCTCCCGTGAACTCAGAATACGCTCGCGGTCACTACAAAGGGCTCGTCGCCTGATCAGTGTAGGCCGACAGCTAGAATATAGTGTCCCATACCACCATAATCTGCTCACGAGTCAAGGTGCTCACTGGTCACTACGGGGAGGTTTGTGGCCCCAGCGTAGGCCGACAGCTCGACCACGGTGTCCCATACCACCATGCCCGGCTCATGAGTCTTCGTGGATCAAGGTACCACGGTTAATAGGGTTTACAATGGTAAGTTCAGTACCCTAGGTTCAAGCAGTTATGATACATACAAGGTGAACAAACATCGGCCAGTCGGGTTACTTGACGGGCTCGACTAGCGCGATCGCATCTCGAATTGAACGACATGAAGTGCGTAAAACACTTCGCGTGGCCTAACCACTGCCGCCAACTCTCAACACGAATCACATTCATCGACGCGTCGTTCGTGGCTATGACCAGTCAGCCACGAATTCGCTCGGTTACCGACTGCCTGGACTAAGTCAAGTCCCACACATCTATGGAATTACATTAACACTATACAAAGGTATTGGAATTGAAATACATCATGTGAGCATGTTAGCACATGTTATAACATCCAACTTAAGCAAATCTTCAAGGCGTACTTTCCAAGCATATTCAACTTAAGCAAATCCTCAAGGCATACTTTCTATGCATGTAATGCGATCATGCATAAGGTCAACATGTAGGAAATCATTTAGGTCAGCATATTAATCATGAAATCAATCACAAACTACTACATAACATCATTCAATACAATACATACTAATACAAGCATTTATACAAACACATACACTACACACTTAAGTCCACATATAGTATGTCGACCCAAAGTGCGCAACTTGGCGAATCTCTTCGCCAAACTGATTATGCAAGCATTCCTAACTCACTAATGCGGCGACAATCCATGTCAATCACGTCAGAAAAATATGCATGTAGACCGTACTTCCTACAAATGACTAAAATGCCCTAAATCTCATATTCTTCGTTAATTTGCGAAACAGGAAACGGAGAGCATGTTGTACATGTCAAACGGCGATGCCGTCGATAATCTACTATTAAACGACATTGAAAGCGTTGTAAACCGTCAATCAAAGCGTCTAAAATCCTCACCTAATCTCTTACGGTCGCGAGAATTTGAACGGAGCGTGTACGCTTCGTCTACGGCAGTAGGAGAACCTGATTTGTGGATTTAGTTAGCTAACATAATCAGAATCTACATAAACCCTAAATCAGCAAGTTTTTGGGGTTTTTCTATACCTGAAAAAGTGGAAAAATCACCAGCCAGGTGATTGGAATGAAGTGTTGAAGCAGCAACCGTTGGTGGCTCGGAAGCGGGAAAAATCTCCTCTTCCCTTTCTCTCAAACTCTCTCTCTCTCTTATGCTAGGGTTTGTGAAATTCGTATGCAAGGAAGGAATGAGGGTTTCAACCCCTTTTATAAGCTTGGAAACGCCGAAAATAGGCTCCGGGACGAAGTTTACTTATTGCCTATCCATTTCGGGGCTGTTTCGGTCCAACAACTGATTTCTGGTGGTCCCCTGGTCGATTGCGATCAGACTTAAGCTCATGGGTACCAGATGTACCTCGTATTAAGTTTTCAGTCTGGCAGGGTTCGCAGATCGCACGTGGCGGACCAGTTTCAGTTCAGCGGTCACCGCACATAGATCAGGACTGAAAGTTCCGTGATAATAAATAGATATTTTTCCTGATCCGAGGGTGTAATCTGGATGAATTCTGACGGTCAGAACGCTTAATACTGACGCGTCAAGTCGTGTGCCAGATCTAAATTTGAAATTCCCAATTCGTCCCTATTTGCGGTCGCTTCAGTCCGGGTTCAACGAAATACTCTGTGATTATCGGTTTGACTTGATCTTTGAGATGATTGTCAAGTCCAGCTAGGCGGTTCTAACGGTCTAAGATAGGAGGTATCAGACCTTCGACGCGCGGTCTAAATCCAATACAAAAGTTCAATATGGTCCAGAGGACAAACCTGCTTAGAGTTGGATCTAAGGTTATAGAGTATTGTAGAGTTGTCTGTTCTACTCGATTTGGGTCTTGTAGAATGTATTTAAAGTGATCAGGGACTATTTCCCAGCTACTCTAGTGTTGCGCTAGCTAACTTACGTTTAATTTCCATGGAAATTATTTATACGCGATTTCGGGTCAAATCGGTACTCGATTCCAAGTACGGATTTTTCACGGGCGTTACAAAAGGTGAAGCAGAGATGATTGTTGAGGGTCAAATATTGCATATTATCCCCTATTTATTACTTAGTTTTATGAACATGATCATGCTTAATGATTTATTTTAATCATGTTTGTGTTGCAAGGTGAATTTAAGAGCTTGGATTGAAAAGGAAGTTAAAAGCATGGATTTAAGGCTTAAGAATCACCAAAGCCAAGGATGGATCTTATGAGACTAAGAATGAAGAAATCACATGCTAAAGATCTATGAAAATTAAGTGAGGAATGAAGAGAATCAAAGATTTGAAGGGAATTTGCATGATCTTTGACTAGTCCAAGCTCTACCTCGATTCATCTAAGTTCAACTCGTCTAAGCACTTCTTCGACTCGTCTAAGCTCCTACTTGACTAGTCGAGGAAACTTCAACTCAAACTCGCAGCAACATCAGATTCTAAATTAGACTAGCCGTGCATAGTACACATCAAGCTAACCAAAACCTCAAGACCTCGAAACCTATTTCATATCGACTACCCCATCGCTGTGATCCCGTAGGTACCACCCGTGTGTCTGTATGATGCTCCATTAATGAGATACGCCGCGAAAAATCATTAGTGTATCATGTGTGCATGACACCATATACTCCATTCTACACATGTGTACAACACATGCCATGCACACATGCACATGCCACACATGGGTAAGAGAATCTCTACCCATGTGTGTGATGTCACCCTCCCTATCATCCCTCTCTCATGTGCTCTCCAAAGTCAACTTCTCTCCATACCAGACCCTATGCATGACATCATCACACCATGTCATCCCATGCTCCTTTAATCTGCCATTAATTACTAGTCATGAATTAATTGTCATAATCTTAGCCTAACCTAACCAAAATTTTATCTATTTCTCTATAAATACCCCTCCATCCCTTAGAATTTCTCCATTTTTCTACACGAGAGAGAGAGAGGAGTAATCTTGGTGGGCCATCAACTCCATCAATCCCATGCATCTCAACCATCCATCTAATCCATTAAGGTGAGTACACCCCCTCCACTCTTATGGTTTATTTTCTTTTTGATTATTTAGATGATTAGTAGTGGTGATGATTTGATGATAATGATGTGATCAATGGTGTGGATGCATAGGAGAATACATATAAAACGATGATTAATAGTGGTGATGATATGATGATAATGATGTGATTAATGGTGTGGATTCATGGGAGAATACGTATAAAAAGAATAATAATAAAAATAATTTATTATAGACATTATGTGGGACCCATTGATAGTAGGCCCCACCAGAATTTTGTAGGCCATCCAAACTGTTCAAAGTGTGGCCCATTGGGCTGGCCACACACTCACACATACACACACGTGCACACACACCACATTTAAATAAATAAAAGAGAGTGGACGCTAAATGCTGCCAGCATCCAGAGGACGCTGCAGCAAGTAGCGTCGAGTTACTTTTAATAAAAAGGGGTTGGGACTATGGGTCCACAACGGGCCCCACCCATAATGTATGTATTTAATCCATGCCGTCCATTCAATTTCCTAGCTCATTTTAGGTGTTGAGCTGAAAAATAAAACCAATCTAAATCTATGGTAGGACACACCACCAAAAAGACTATTTTAATAGAGATAACCTATTAGGGCCCACTATGATGTTTTTGTACATCAAAAAAATGCTGAATATTGGGTTTGTTAGATCTGTCCCGGGCCATATAATCCAACAGATGGAGTGGATCGTCATGATGTGGGCCCCGCCTATGAAATACCATAAGAAAATAAAAAATTAAAAAATAATAATAATAAGGGGGTTGACGCTGTTGCTGCCAACGTCTCTGGGCGCTACAGCAAGCAGCGTCCCAGCGCCCCAACAAGCAAGGATGGTGGACCCCACCATAGGTCCCACAGTGATGTATTTCAACATCTACACCATGCATTTGATGGATCTCCTTTAAAAATGGGTCATCCCCAAAAATCAGCCGTACGCAGAGCTAAGGTGGCCCACACCATAAAAAATAATAATAATAATATTTCAAGATGGATAAATAAAGATTTGTGGGTTTAATCATGAGGTATGTGTTATATCCAAACCGTCCAACCATCTGGCAAGCTTGTCTCAAGGCTTTAGAAAAATAAAAAAATAAAAAAATAAATTAAAAAATAAAATAAAATAAAATAGATCTATCTATCAAGTGGTCCACACTACAAAAGCAGCAGGGGATTGAACGTCTACCATTGGAACCCTTTTTGGGTCATAGAAGTTTTGGACCAATATGAAATTTATTTTTCCTCTTAATCCAGGTCTTTGTGACCTTCTAAACAGATTTGGATGGAAAATAAACATTATGGTGGGTCTTGTGAATGGTTTAATGGCGGAATCATTATCTTCCCTGCTATTTGAGGTGAGGTCCAGATAATCTTTAGATATGATTCATTTTTTGATAATATTTTTAAATGATCTACAAAAATAGATGAACGGTGTAGGTATAATAAATACATCACTTTGGGACCCATGTAACTTTGATCTCCTTGAACCGTTCATATAACTCGAAGCTCAAGTATATAAAATCACTTGCTGGGTCCACTTGAAATTTGGAAGTATCTGAAACTTGGTTTGACCCCTCAACCAAGTGGGACACTGTAAATGCTATTCTATCTAGCGCCTATGATTGTCAAATTTTGTAGTGCCAAAACCTCTAGGAATCTGTATCTTGTGTAGCTCATCTTCATATTCAAGATCAAGCAAATCAAGTATAAGTTCAAGATGTTCTAATTCAAAACCTCAAGAACATCAAGAACCTCAAATACAATATTAAGTGTTAGATCAAGTGTTCAAGCTTCAACTATATCAAGACAATGTGCTTTACATTGGAACTCAAAGCTCCAATAATCTTCTTAAGTTGAAACACAAATCACGAGTACTTCAAGTTCAAGCTTCAAAGTACTTCAAGCTGTCAAGCTTCAAGTACTTCAAGATCAACTTTCAACCGAAGTGAATGATGTTTCAATGTTCAAATATCACTTATAAGGTATGATTGACCCTAGATTGACCATAGGATAGGTTATATTGATTGCATACTTAATTTGGATCATTATATAATTTTATAGGCTTTTTCTTAACTAATCTTAGCCTATGTTTGACTAGTCCAAGTACCGGCTCAACTAGTCCAAGGTTTGTTACTAATTTTCTAGATTTTTTGTTGGACCCTCGACCAATCCTGGAGACTGCTTGACCAATCAAGTGAATAGTGCTTAAGCAGTTGAGCAGGCTCGACTCAAAGTCCAGTGTAACGCCCCGACTTTTCAAGACCCGACTATATGACCCATTTCTTAAAAACCCAAGTATTAACGTTAAAGGATGGTCAAATTGGAGTACATATTTTTTTTCTTTATTAGAGTAAACAGATGAGCGTAGAGTGGACAAATCAGCATAAAAGAAAATTTCATTTACATTTGAAATATATAAAAAGCTGCCCATAATGACTTATACAAACCAACGTCCTCATTCTTACAATTACAAAATGAAATAATATTACATGTGAAATAAAGTAAATCACGATAATATTAGAATGTGAAATCCAGTAGCAACCCATGAACAACATTGACTTACTCTACACTTGCATCAACTATTACTGTTTGATAGCGTCAATGGCTATCATAGTGAGGAGCACCCTTTAGGATTACACAGTCATCATTCATAATCCAATATAGATCGCAAGTCATGAGGATAAATATAATAAACAGGGTAATTCATAATTATGATTACATACTAAAAAATTAAGTCAATCAACATAATCTCATCACAAGCAAAACACAATAACAATTGCAATGCTGGGGAATATGTTCAGATAATCAAATAATCAACCTTACAAACTCCATAAAATGGTTAGAAAATTAATCTTTAAACCTCTACTTCACCCGAAAATCAAATTGTACATGAACACCGCAAGATGGCTAGGAAATCGGTAAGCAAACACCCGCTCCAGTCAGAAATCATGGTACAACTAAACACCTCAAAATGAAGAGAGAACACATATAATGTCTACTTCACCCGAAAATTATATCGTACGTAAACATCGTAAGATGGCTAGGAAATCACTAAGCGAACACCCGCTCCACCTAGAAATCATGGTATGACTGAACATCGCAAAATGAAGAGATAAACAACATACAAACTCTAGACCACCCAGAAATCAAATCGTACATGAACAACGTAAGATGACTAAGAAATTGCTAAGAGAACACTCGCTCCACCCAAAAATCATGGTACGATTGAACACCATAAAATGGCTAGAAAAACAACATACAAATGTCTACTTCACCCTGAAATCATATCGTATGTGAACATCACAAGATGGTTAGGAAATCGCTAAGCGAACACCCGCTCCACCCGAAAATCAAGGTACGACTAAATACCGCAAGATGAAGAGACAAACAACACATAAAATCTAGATCATCCGGAAATCATATCATACGTAAACACCGCAAGATGGCTAGAAAATCGCTAAGCGAACACCCACTCCACATAAAAATCATAGTACGACTGAATACCGCAAGATGGCTAGGAAACTAACAAAATATGCTAATATAACCATCAAGCTACAAAAGGGCACCAACAACCCATCAAAGACATGAAGGAAAAATAGACGATCCACGCCACGTAGGGAAAACATGAACTACAAGATGAAGCTCACAACAAATCTCATTCTATCCATTAAATGATCACAAGTAGCAACGTCTACTCAACTCGCAGGTTATACAAATGGAAATAATATGTGAGCATCAAATCAGTTATACTTGATAAATTTAAAGAGAAATGTCCATTATATGAATCAATTTCACAATAGATTAATAGATTCATATAATAAGGTAAGTAACACAATAAGAGAAATCAATGCACCATCCATATCTAAATTGATGAATTTAAGTGGGAAGCTCAAAGGGTGAGTCCTCACCTGATGAACCGAATCACCTTCTAGTGTTGCTATGTGCTTGCGCCCTTAGGATTGTATCCTACCACAAATCATGAACTTGTACAATTAGACCCAGGTTTTAAGCACTACCTAGGGCTTAAGGTCATAGCCTAGGGTTTTCTTTTAGGGTTTTAGTGTAGAATTAGGGTTTAGTTGTAGCCTTAACTCGAGGATTTGAATTGTAGTTGGTGTATAATGAATTACAATGCTAATTTAATAATAATAATTATTATTATTAACCTTAGTTTATTATCAATATTAGTTAACTTAGTAATAGCAATCATTATAATGATAATAAATACTAAGATCTACCATTTAGGATAATAGTTGAGAGAGTTAAATAAAGTACTAATAATTGATAAGCACAAATTTATTTATAATAACTAGTTTCAACATAAGTAACCTACAAATGTCTAATCATATATAATATTAGAAATCCCCAAAATAAGAGTGATGACAATGATTTAACACATCAAAACAAGTCTAGTTAGGGGAAAAGGGATGTTAACAAGGTCCTAACTTTTCAAGTTGGGGGGGGGGGGGGGGGGGGGGGGGGGTTCTTCATTCAAGTGAACCCAAGGTGTGGGAAATTTTGAGGAACAATTTAATCCTTCAATCAGTTTTACTCGAGTTTAAATAGGAAAATCCCTGCAAACAACTTAGGAGTTCTAACTCTTCTTCATTCGATTAATGTTCACAGCATCATTACTCTAATTAGAGCAAAACAGGGGGTTTGAGGTATCATCTTACCTTGAATCGATCGATTCATTCTTCACTTGAACCCGAATCAAGATGGGTTTGAAAGGTGATTTGGAGGACCCAAGCTCCCCACATTAGACCCTACCAGTTTGCGTTAGATAGCTTAAAGGACAAATAGGATTAGAATAAACACTATATTATTAACTTACAAATCTAGTAGCAACATAGATGGGTTGGATTAAGGGAACTTAGATTTAAACTGATGGAAGTTTAGAAGTTTACCCATCTAGCTTAATTTGACAAGTAGGCACATTTGACGACAAGCTAGATAATCTCGTTGACTCAGTTTGAAACTGAGTTGACTCATCTCAGCCAAGCCTCCACCTTCTCTCTCTTTCTCTCACAAACTCTCTCTCTGTTTCCTTGTTTGTTGGATTCCCAACCCAGCTCTGAATACATTACAGCATGGGTCAGCAGGTATATGGACTCGGACAGACCCAAAATGAGTCTGAAAACTGGCCAACAGCTCAGTGGGTTGGACAAAAACATGGTGGACCTGCTGCAGTCGCACCACCAAGCTGATCTCTCTCTCTCTCTCTCTCTCTCTCTCTCTCTCTCTCTCTCTGTTTCTTCTTCCATATTTCAGTTTCTCCTCTTCCTTTCTTCCCTTTGCTGCTGCTGGATGCTCGAACTAGGCCTAAACTTATCAGCGAGTTTGAGCAGTCTGCTCAGACTCGGCCCTAGTCGTGGTGGTGCAGCAGCCACAATAACAACCGCACCCCTGTTTTCTCACCCTCATTATCTCCTGATTTTTCTCCCTTATTCCTTTCTTTTCTCTCATTTTCTTTTCGAGTTAGAAACGTCCCACAGAGGGACTCCAATCTAGCCAGACTCGACTTAATTTGAGTAGCCGAGTGCGGTGGGTCGGCGAGGAAGAAGATAATGTTGTCAATGACGTCCTCTTCATTACCACATCTCCCTTCAATATGCTTCCTTCAAACAGTCCGTAAGGACCCCAAAATGCTTATGAACCAGCCTCATTGGAGTTTGAAGAAAGTTTTGTTGATGGGTATAGAGATAGAAGGCTGCGGTTGATTTCCTTTCCTTCTCTCATTCTCTCCCCTTTTAAAAGGAAAAACTAGCTTGGACGGTCCAAGTCACTCTATTTGGGATGGTCTAAATGAGCTTCTACTTGGTCACACGGATCGCCGACAGGTTTTATGGAAGACAGCTTTCATTTTTGAAAACTATGTGCTTGTAGGGCTTGCTTGCACCGACGTTTGTATATGTATGCCTTCATGTCTACATGAGAGGCCCACTAGGTTTTAGTCCGGCCTCAGCTATGCATAAGATGGGTGGTTTGGATTGCCCATAGGGTCGGTGTAGGTGGGCTGTTGATCACAAACACGGACGTACATCCGTCCATTATTTTCAAATAGAAAGAGAGAGGAAGAACTTCCCTTTTATGGTGAAGCACGGGTCAGCTCATGCTGACCGGCCTAGGGCGCCCGGTGCACAGCGAGTCCTCGTCAATTATGCACATGCACCATCAGGGCAAGGCCCACGGTTGTGTTTGGATGAAATCCACTCCATCCATTTCACTTAGTGGGCCCAATCCAAGCCTTTGACCAAAGATCATGCAGATCCAAAGCTTAGGTGGGCCATACATCTAGATCTTTATCATTTATTTATAGGTTTGCACTGATCCGATGGCCAGATTTCATTTAACTTGATCATCAACGGCTACCAGCGCCCTAAGGTTCGTTTACGTAAAAATTTAAGGGTTGGGTTATTGGTCTGATGGCCTAAACGTGACGATCACATGGTACACCATTAAATTAGATGTTCTTAAACTAGTCTAGGTGCACATTAATGGCCAATATTACCATTTGACTATTGGTTTCACATGATTTGGCATTGGATCATTGGATAAGGTGCCACAAACTTGACGAATAGTGGATCTTAAGGTCTTGAGCTTACAATCAATGATGATTGATTCAACTGATCCAGTGAAGCGATTAAGATCCTAAAATATACATCTCTGAAGCTATGATGGACTAATTTGAGAATCAACTGGGTGGTTGGCTTGTCATACGAATGAATGTTGTACTTGACGGTCTAAGATGAATATTGAGAATTACTAGGTGTTGGTGTGCAAGTATAACCACATGTGTTTCCACACATGTGTAAATAGACTTAGGCTTCCCCTGATAAAATTCGTGTGCTAAAAAGTATGGGGCGTTACATCCAGCAACCTTTCAGGGTCCCACACAACCTGTTGAGTGTAGGGCTTGACCAGTCATGGAACGGTCTTATTTTATCGTGCCCAAAATTTTGAAAGTTTGTTGGTCTTCGACCAGTCGAACTGACCTCTGGGCCAATCGAGTTAACAGTCTCTGCACTTATAAATAGAGCGGGAGTTTCATAGTTTGATAAGTCATTCAAGAAAAATCAAGACATCATTCGGAGAGATAAGTTTGTGATATTCTTAAGCTATTTAGTGCTCATTTAATATTCTCTTTAATTTAGCTTTTTGTATTTGATTTTAAGTTCTATATTCCAATCTTATTTGAAGAAGGGATTTAAGTTTTTTCCTTTCTTGGAATCAGAATCAAATCAAGCTAGCCCAAGGTGATTTAATCTAAAAATCATTTAGAACTTAGAACCTTTTCATAAGTGAGTGTAGACATTGAACATCTACTTCGAATTGGTTCTACCGGGCTTCATCAAAGGAGAATATCTAGATAAGTATATTTACATTTCTGTAAATTTATTTTTGGTTTTTATTGAGATTGTGCTAGACAAATCTCTCTTCCTTTTTTTAGTTTATCTGAGGTAATCCATAAAACTCAGAGTGTGGGGTTTTTGAATTGTGTAAGCCCACTTGAAAGACATAATTGTGAAGGTTTTAGGTGAACCTTGAAAAACCTATTTCATAGTGAATGCTAATATCTATTGTGTGAGGATATTGAGAATGGAGTAGTTGTGTGGTTGTTTTTCTAAGCAGTTGATGTACACACAAGCTAACCACTATAATTTCCAGTGTTCTGGTGGATGGTTGATTGTAACTTTGTGTGAATGTTGTAATTTCTTTTTAAGCCTTTATGTAGATTGTTGTAATCTCTTTTATGCAAATGCGAGAATGTTGTAATAGCTTAGTTTATTTTCTTTGCTATTTTTATTCTTTATTCCTCTGTATCAGTTTGAGGTTTTGATACATAGATCATTTTAGGAATCAGGTTGTCCTACCATAAGCCATTGGTTTTTGGTGTAAGGTTGTCCTTAGAACAACATCTATATCAACCTCTCAATACTTATACATTTGAAGTTATTATTCTTTTATGCTTTATGGGATTGTTATGTTTTATCTTTATTTATTTCTGTCTAATTCCGCATTTAATTTTTTATTTTGGTATAGTCCTATTCACCCCCCTTTAGGACTCTTAGCTCGACCTTTTCAGAGACACAAAATGGATGGTCTAGATTTATGAACCACAACTCTGTGGGCCCAACAAATGATTATGAATGTTTTAAAGGGGGATAAGCATGTGCTTCTTTTACTGCTTATGTAGGGCCCACCAGACTATGGGGCCCATTATGATGTATAGGCTACATCCAAACCACCTATTTATTTTAGCGGTACAAGAAACAGTGTTATTATAATGTCTACCATTAAAAGCTCCTAGAATTTCACCATAATATGTGTGTTATATCCACACCATCTATCTGCTTTTGCAGACCTTATAAATATGGCCCTACCATATCAATAGGATCCACCCACTTGGATGAGCCTAATTTGCCCATAGTTGAAATCTTCAAGGGTCCACTTTGATGTTTAGGAGAGATCGAACTTATCCATTTGTGTTGCACAGATTGTGACCCTCTAACGTGGCCAACCTCCTTAGGGTCACTTTAATGGTTATTTGTCACCCAAAACAAAGTGAGCCTACCATGTGGGACCCACTATAAAGTTTATTTTCCATTGACGTTTGTCGGGGGTTATTGTGTGCCCTACCGTTATGTTTATATACCATCCAAACCATATAAAGTCATCCCTATTAGATAAACTGAAAACGTGAAGATATCGTTCGAGTTGAAATTCCTTGGCCCACTTAAACCAATGAACTGGTGATTTTGTGCGACCCACTTACCTATGCGACCTTCTGATCTTGTATGGCCCACTCACCTGTACAAAAATGGTGATTTTTAGCTTTTAATCTCATGTTTGTAAGAGGTGTGAATCACCGCTTAATCCAGTGTAAGGGTGCGATATCTGTATTTGGCCCCTTAATCATGTGGGTATGTGACATATGTATGGCCACCTAATCAAATGTAATTGTGGAGTATATCTGGTCGTCTAACCGTATGATTGCGAAATGCACACAAGGCCAACCAACTACATGAAATTAGGTGGCATTGGTGACCACCCAATGACATGACCACATGCTTATGGGCATAGACATAGTCACCTAAACCATGAACAATCGAGTTGTTCGTGCAGATTTTCTTAGTCATGAGAATTATGATATATGATGAATGATACAACTTGATAATGAAGTGGCCCTCAATTCGGTATCATGTGACATAAATACAACCCTTACATTATGCTCATAGGTGAGGCAGACGCGGGGACTGCTAAACTATATTTGACGTGATCGAAGCTAGTTCTTGGCCTCTTGCTCATGTGACACCGAATCTGAGTCATTCTCCATATGAAGTATTGGGCAGTTATAGTTTAAGAGTTAGTGTAATTGGGTATGGTGGGTATGCTTGTGATTGTGCCTTGGATGCTTTGAGATGTGGTCACTAGACCATAATACTAATTATATGTCCACTCAACCAAGTGAAATTATAACATCGATAACTTGACCATGTGGGAGCTTAATAAAGTGGTTGCCCATAGATGTATGAGTTATAATATAATAAAAAAAATAAGTAACCATATGACCTTAAATCCTTTATTATGGCAAGTAGAGTGATATTTATGTGGCCACTCAACTATATGGACTTTTGATAATGGAGTGGCCATAAGACCATGTGAGCATATGAGAATTATGTGATTACTTAAACTCGTGGACTATGCTGATGGTTTAACCTCTTGGGTATGTGAACTTAGGTAGTGTGTCAGATTGATTATAGACCCTACCTTAATGTAAGTATTGTATATTTCATCATTTATCCATTAAGCTAGATAATTCTAGAACATGATTCCAAAATGACCTAGATCCAATTCCTAAATAAGTCAGACGATATGAAATAGTGTCAATTGAATGTATAACTTCCGAACACTTGTCAACCCACTCAATGTATGTATTTTATCCGCACTGTTCAACTATTTTACCAACTAAACAGTTCGATCATGGAGCCCGTTGATGTGTGCCTTGTGCATCTCAATTGTTCTTCCTTGTACTATCTTAATGTATGTGAGTTACCTATTTTATCTACTTGTTGGGACTCACAATAATGTTTATGTGTGGACCCATCTGCTTGCAGCACCACTTAGAAGTAGAACGCACTATGTTGTATGAGACAGACCCACGTCATCCAACCGTGACTAACTCTTATGTGTATATAATATATCCAAGTCGTTCAACTTAGGGCTCACTGTATCTTATGAGTTTTACCTGTGCCTTCTAAACCATTGTAGAACTACTATGATAATTATTTGCATATCCAACCTACTAACAACATAATGGAATATCTATCTTGCAAAGGATATGGTATAATTCTGAATATAATTAATACTCGCGATTATGATAGCTATAGATGATATTAGTGAGATTAGTGATTATAGTTAATAGAAGTACGTGACTTAATATCTTGATTAATGTTGTTCCACTTCTTAGCATACTAAATTCATCTACTTAATCATGTTGATATTGATCATACTCATGTGTTATGAAATTATGGTATGTACAAGTATACTTCAATACATTTGTTCATGTGTAAGATATGTCCTCTTTAGTTTAGTCACATAACCATAGATTGATAGAGTTAATAGCAGCATATGATGATTATATGTCATTTTTTTTTATACCTTAAAGGTTAAGTAGACCCTAAACTCATGGCATTATATGCATACTACATGCACTTAAACGTGTGCCTTATCATAATTGCTTGAATTCATACATAATCATGACATACATGATGATCGAAATACCATAGTCATACTATATAACATGAGTTGGATCTTGACAACGAAATGTACATCTATGATGATGGCTTTGGTTATCCTTGAAAATGAATGGGACACCGGAAGTGTGGAAATGGTAGGGGTTGATGTGCTGCTTGGGTTGAAAGTCCCTAAACCCTTATGCTAGCTAGGGATACCTCATCATCGGGCTGAGTGGATACATGGGTCATGGATTTGACTCTTACTAACGAGGCCGGGTTGAGAAGAGGTGGGTCCAACCTTCTTAAGGGCTGAGGTGCAAACAGGGATCGGTTTGACTCGTCGGCAAGGAGAAGTGCGAATGAGGTCCGCTACTAGCATGTTGGGTGAAAGTCCACCGCAGGGTAGGTATGCAATGTCGATTACTGGTGTTTGGTGTATGGGTGTCGACCATGGTGTTTCTCAAGATATACATTTATGATTTGGCATGACAATACGATGATGATGATGTGATTATGGTTTCATGTAATATGGTTATGACTGTGGTATAGGAGAAATGAAAATATGACTTGGTGATGCTGGTAGCATTGACTTAGAGTATTACTATGATGCATATGCATTGCATAAGCATTAACATCATACCTTTCGTACTACATGCCTTTCACTATACATGATTTTTTCATGGCATATTAATTTGGTTTACATGTAGGACACACTACACACACATGTGTACTCACTAGGCTTTTTCCCTAAGCTTCCTATTTCTCATTTTTTTTAGGGCAGGAGTAACTTGGAAGACTTAGCTTTCTCGATGCATTGTATCTATTTTTCGATTTGGCAATGTTGACGTTGTGTACCTTTTGGAAAGTATGGTACTTGTGACCATCAAGATTTATAAGGGAGAGTGTCGCTTGGTGTTTTGATTATGGATCTTCATGCTGAGCTATTATTAAAAAAATAAAAAATAAAAAATAATATTCAATAAAAAATCTTCCTTGTAGTGCGCCGAACTCAGGAGTTGGTGTATGGAAGTAGAGTGCCGAATTTGAGGCATCACGGAAGCTGTCCATCCCCGGATTTAGGGCGTGACAAGTCACCTCCTCATCTCCATCATCCTCTTTACTTTCCTTCTCAGATGTAACTTTATTTTTGGAGGTTTTGAGGACATTATGTTTGGATTTTGTGGGAGTCTTAAAGTGTAGCTCAAAAGTTTGTGGAGAACCTATGAGTTCTACTTTTATTTCATCGATATTTCTACACTCGTTAGATTTGAAGCACTCTGTTAGGGATCTCAAGAATTTCCTAAAGATTTTAGGTACCGGAACCCTCTCTCCAAGTCCCTACATAAAGTTACATATGTCATTCATTTTTGTGTAAAACTCCATGAACGTCTTATGTTCCTCCATTTTTATATTTTCAAATTGACTGTTAAGGGCTTTAACTTTGAGAGTTTCATTATGCTTGTTCCTTCATAGGTGGTTTCTAATAAATCACATGCTTTTTTTAATGTTTTAAACATACAAATACGTTTAAACTCTTCTTGTGAAATAACACTGTAAATTGCATTCATTGCTTTAGCATCACATATTTTCTTTTATTTTTCATAATCAGTCCAAAATGCCTTTTGTTTTAGTCGAGATAAGGTAGTGATATTTTCAATTACAATTTGTTCCATTGGTGGCTCATACCCATTCGCAACAATTCCCCATACTTCATGGTCCAAAGATTGCAGCAATATATTCATTCTAGCTTTCTAATATGCATAGTTTGAACCATTAAAACTTGGAGGTCGAGAGACCGATGTTCCATCTTCTTTAGTCATACTTCCAACTTCAATAAGGATCTTCCTGTAGGTTGTTAAACCCTTCAAGAGGAACCCTCTCTGATGCCAATTGAAATTACGGTAAACTAATATTAGTGAAGTACAAAATTATGCCCAAGTGTCTTAAAGGGGATGAATAGGACTTTTTAGAAATGTTAATCCTACTTAATACAAATATTAACTTCTAAACACTAGTAAGGTGGATTAATTAACAATCAAGAACAATCAAAAGATAGGATAGTGAAATATATGAAAACTGCATTTTATCAAACTCTTATGCGCATAAATTAAGCATAACATGAATTATTACAAATAAAAAATAAGATTAAGAATCACAAACACAACGATATATAGTGGCTCGGCTATGTGCCTACGTCACTCCAGGAGAATGCACTCATCCCTATGAGTGTACTAGATTTCACTATCCAATGATTTTAAATTACGTTAACCATAAATCTTCATAACTTACACAAGGTTTTTGGGGTGCTTACACAAGACAACCTAGGGTTCCTATTTGTTCACAACCTTAAGTGTAGGGTCGTGATGTAGTAATAACTCAGTGAGACTGAGGTCGAATCCACAGGGACTAAACTTATATGTAATATGAAAATAACTAGGACTAGAATTAGAAAAAGATATAAATTGAATTCTGGAATAGTTAAGAGGAATTGTGAATATAATATCAATAATCAAAAGGAAACTAGAGCACCAAGGATCCTCTTGTAACTATCAAGATATTACCTTACTTGATTCAACAAACACAACCGGAATCAGAGTCATGTCCTATCCAATTAGAAGATGAAGCAATTAAGTCAAATCTCTAAACTTTTCATTGATCTAATCCTCAATAAAGGAGTGTTGTGATGATTGGAAGAGAATTCATACATCCACCATGCTTAGGAGATGATGGTGAATCACGAGTTTTAACAATCTCACATTCTCAAAACAGGAAAAGAAGTTATTTAAAGCTATCACATCATCTATGGTAATTTGAGTCACAATAAATCATAGAAAATTGAAAATATTTCTTAAATTCAAACTAAAGATCAATTATGTTCAACATAAACAAGAATTAAAGCAAAGGAAGTATCAAAATAAACTACAACTTCACCTCTTAGCCTTAGCTAAGAGATTAGTTAGTCATAGCTAACTCAAAAATAAAAGAAAAAGTAAAATATATACTAGAATCCATGAAGAAATCAAAGTGGAAGGACATTGTTAGCACTCCGCCTAGGCCTTCTCTCCCTTTCCAAACCTAGAAGATGTTTTAGAGCATCTTAGGGAGTCATATTTATAGTTGTGGAACTCCAACTTTCGCACCGAGTTGGAAAAATCTAGAAACCGGCTCAAACTTACGCACTCTGTGTAAAAATAGACTTTCATAACTTTCATTTTTTAAACTCGGAGTTTCAGAACATATTTTTTTAGGATAATTTCAGGAATATGTTCTTTTTTTAGGACAATTTCAGAATTCTTTTTCTTCACTTCAAATCTTTGATTATCTTCATTCCTCACTTGGTTTCCTTGGATCTTTGGCATGTGAATCCTTCATTAATGACTCTTAAATCTCTAAATCTTCATTTAGTAATCTTTTCAGTATAAATCTTTCTTTTGGTATCAATTTCACCTTAAGCTCTCGAAATCACGTCACACATGAAAACATGCATAATTAAATCTATTAAGCACTATCATGTTTATAAAACTAAGGTATAAACAGGGAGAAATATGTAATACTTCACACTCAATATTATATAAGGCTTCTGACAATGCCTACATGAGGCAAACGCAAATGCCAACATAAGGCAAACACAAATGCCTAGACAAGGACATCACATATTTTTCCATCAGAGGCCTATAAAAGGTTTTAGTGAGCTTGTAGAACCAAACTATAAAACCCAATCATACGCAAGGAAAGGACTTCAGACAAAATGGACTCTAGAACTTACTTGTAAATGAGTGAACCCCATTTAGCACATGTTGATGAAGATTTTTTATCATGCCTCAAATCCGAGGACGAATAGCTTTCGTAATACCACGAATTCGGCACTCGATTTTCATACACCAAGTCCCGAATTCGGCGCACCACGAGGAAGATTTTTTACTATTTTTTTTTTTAAAATAATAATACTTGGGCATGATGATCCATAATCACACTAGTAGGTAACAGTCTCCATTACAAATCCTGATGGTTATAAGTACAATGCTTTTCCAAAAGGTACACAATGTCAATATTGCCAAATCACAAAATAGATATAATGCATCAAGAAAGCTATGTCCTCCAAGTTACTCCTATCATGAAAAAAATGAGAAATAGGAAGCTCAAGAAAAAAGCCTAGTGAGTACACTCGTGTGTGCGTAGTGTACAAGCATATAGTAACAATCAAATATCAGAGTACACAAGCTGAAGCATAGTGACCAAGTAATGCTACATAAAGCCAAGAGGGCATGATGCAATGTAAGAGATGATATGCAAAAGTATGCCGTGTGTATGCAGGTATGCAGATCCTCCTCTAAAAGTCCACATCACAATATAGTTATCATCATTGGGAATCACTGGGGCCTAATATCCAGAACAACTCCAAAACTTATTGAATAAAGGCGTCGCATACCCGCCCTGTCAGTGGGGGGCATATAGTAATGCCAATACCCACTCGGCACACCGGTAGCGGATGCATTTCTGGGGCTGGTCAAACCCAACCACATTCGCTCCAACTCTTCCGCTAGGCGTGGCCGAACCTCTTTTAACCTGACCACGTCGATGGGAATCAGGCCTACTATGGTCCTCCGCACTAGGTGACCCTTGGCATCTGACCGGTCTTGACAATGAGGCTTAAGGGTACCACTCAAAATTTAGGGAATTTCACCTAGGGGTCTGAGACCCAATATAAGAAACCTAAATTTTTTATGCCCACTGTCACACCCCAAACTCAAAAATCGGGCTCATAATAATTCCCGATCAACGAATTCGGTGTCAACAGCCTCCGTAGTACCCCCCATTCTCAGCTCCTAGCACCCATACGTCAGATTTCGATCCTGGAGTCCTACAAGGAAGATTTTCTAATGTACATTTACCTCATAAGAAGTATAACCACAAGTTTACCCAAATCACAAAGGAAGCATCATCATCACATAACCACTAATATGAACAGTTGAATACAGTGCTGAAAGGGAAATATATATATCAAAAATCAAAGCTCCAGAAGATCGTTGCATGCTCCAAACTCAACGCTACTACGACTTAACGCCACCCGCATGCATTTATCGTGTATAAGTATATAGAAAGCTTGGAGGGTGGTGTAAGTGTGTGCACAAGGTAAGTGTCAAGTATGTAATATCAGAGCAATGCGGAAACATAATGGTAAGTCCATAAATACCATCAACTTTATTCTGGCTATACGATATAAAAGCATAGTAAACCAAATGTTATGTGCTGCGGATGCAATGCAATATATGGTGCGAATGAAATGACCAAGCTAGAATGTGAAGTCAGGATTATAGTACGTAGTATCACAGACTATGAGGTCTATCACAAGGGACTTTTATCTAAACTAGTCCCAGACCTAAATTTGGATAGCCAAACTTAATGTGGTAAACTCGTGATCTCAAGTTGGCCACATGCCCCAACCGAAATCTTGGCCACTGCAAAGGTACATACGATGACTTGATTGCGAACCATCAATCCTAGTGGATACTGAATAAATGAATGAATGAATGAGTCAAATGCTGAATATACAACTCCTACTTAGTAAGTCCACATATCAGTATAGCTCATCTATGGGATATCACTGAGGTCTAGTATACTCCACAATGGTTGCCACCTCCCTAGTCGCACAATTAGTGAGTTGAAAAGACCTCATTATCCACCTAGCCAGTAGTCTACCAATACCTACCTGACTCATCGATAACGGACCCATTTATGAGTCGATCATACTCAACCTAGCTTATAGCCCCTTCACTCGGGTGGATAAGGTCACACCCCCTCCTAACCGACTATGACACAATGGGAGACACCTCCTACTGGTATTCGGTACTCTGACGCTCATGTATCCACTAGGTCTGGATGTTGGAGTATCCTCTAGTACCAAGAGGATTATGGGACTCTCACCCAAGGACATCATATGTTCCCATGATGCTAGAACAAATATTTATGGTATCCCATCTAGCCATCCACGATGAACATGTGGAGGCCACAGCCTTGATATCGCTAAGGCACCAAGTGATCATGTCAGACAAATACGAGACGCATGAGTCATATAGTCCAATCATGCATCAATCTTATGCGTTCCGTGTGCTCATGTGGGACGATTCTTGCCTATCAAACTCTCATAAAGAACCTACCCTATGGCATATGCGATGGTCAATCACATCTCATAACAAACATGTTGATGATGCGTATGGGCATGTATCATGATGTTATGTCATCACATACTCATAATTGGTATCGATAACTGGTATCGATAATTGGCCTATATGCAAGGCGAGGTCCATAGATGAACAACCGATCTAAACCAAAATATAAAGATTGGCCCTCGACTGTGGATATGCCAAATCCGATAGCACGGAGCCATCCATCTACGGTGATGATGGACCATGCGACATCAATGGGGCCCCATGATTTGGGTTGACCCTGAAAAATGAGAATAGTCCTAACAAAGGCCTAAGGGAAGGTCACAATGTGGACATTTAACCATCATCTCCCATAAATGTGGACATTTAACCAACATTTCTCCCAAGGACTGGCTGACATAGAGCCAAATGTAAGTGGGCTCATGGCCTCACACAAGGGCCTAATATACATCACCATGGGCCTCACTCAAGGGCCTAATACACATCATGATGGGCCTCACTCACGGGCCACATATGCATCACATTAGGCCTTACTCATGGGCGTCATATACATCACATTGAGCCTCATTAAATGGGTCGTAAGTACATCATATTGGGCCAATATATATATATATATATATATATATATATATATATATATATATATATATATATATATCACATCAGGCCTCATCAAATGGGCCCCAAATGCATCATACTGGGCCTTACCGAATAGGTCACAAATACATCACTTGGGCCTCTCACATGCATCACATTGGGCCTCACTCATGGGCCTCATATACATTGTATTGGGCCTCACTCATGGGCCTCATACATATCAGATTGGGCCTCATCACATGGGCCTCATACACATCTGATTGGGCCTCACATATGGGCCTCATATTCATTATAATGGGCCTCACCAAATGTAACACCCTAAAAATCAGGGGTCAAGCAGAAGCTCAGCTCCCGAGTTCTAACGCATCACTTATGCAATATAGATAATGATGATTGAATGTTGTTCATATTAGTGCAGTAAACATGAGTGAGATTAAACCAAAACAGCATATCATACTCCAGAGACAGTTTAATTTTGCAAGCGGAAGACTGTGATAGATATATAAAATATATAAACTGTTGTAGGTCTTCAGAGTGTGAATATGTTATCAGGTTAAATATATACATGTATACTAAAAAAAGAATAAAATGAATATACATAGGTGTTCCCAACAGTGCAAAATAACAAGTGTAATGACGTCTAATCAACATCCTTATGACCCCGTCAATCAGAACATGGTCTACATAGACCCGCCTGATAGCTGTATCTAGGAGAAACCTTCATCATCATAAAAGTCTGGCTCTACTTCGCAAGCATCGCCATCATCTGAAACTAAAACAGGGACTGGTTAGTGTTACAAACACCATCCCATAACGTGGGAGTGAATGATCAAGTCAGTGGAATAATAAAGTAAAGGTTAACATGTTATCAATTCAGTCAAGCAGTAATGATAGCGCAATACAACAATTAGGTCCTAAGTACTCTTGTTAATGCAAGAATGATATGCTATAATGATGCATGCCCTTGCCTGCACTCCCTCGTGCGACACCATCTTACGGTCACGACATGCTTTCTTCCCTCTGTGCTCTTCAACCCAGGGCACATGCAGTGCGATGTTATAAGCGTGATTACCGAGTTATTATTAGACCTTTTCATATAGTAGGATTGGGAAGCTAAGGTACCTCCCTTATATCAATACCCAAATAATGATTCATTCTAGAGTCGTCAAGCCTAGACAATCTCATACGATGTTATGGTTCTAGGTCACTGCAAAGGGCTCGTCACCAATTAATGCATGCCTAGTTATACCCTAGTTACTACAATAAGGCTCGTCGCCTCAATGTAGTATCAAGGTATGCTCGAGGTCACTACAAAGGGCTCATCACTAATCAGAGTAGGCCGACAGCTCAAATATAGTGTTCCATACCACCATAATCGGTTTACAAGTCTAGGTTGCTCACTAGTCACTACGGGGAGGCTCGTCGCCCCGGCGTAGGCCGACAGCTTGACCACGGTGTCCCATACCACCATGCCCAGCTCATGAATCTTAGTTGATTGAGGTACCAAGGTTGAATGGGCTTTTCCACTAGTAAGTTTGGTACCTTAGGTTCAAGCAGTAGTGTCCATACATGGTGAACATACATCGGGACAATTGGGTTACTTGATGAGCTCGACTAGTACGAGCGCACGTTGAGTTGATCGACATGAAGTGCATAAGCACTCCGTGTGGCCTAACCACTGCTGACATCCCAAGTATGGCTCGGATTCATCGAACACATCCTGTGTGGCAAAAATAACCTCAGCAACCAGTTCGAAGCCTGTTACCGATTGCCTGGACTATAATATAGTCCCAACCACATGCAATTGTAATAAGTAAGCATATAAGATTGTCAAAGCAGTAATGAATAAATAAGTCCATCCTACAATCATTTGAACATACTATGGAAACATGAATATACAGTACATGTAGGAAATCATACATACAGCTAAACATGAATCATATATAGTACATGGATGAAATCATACACACAGCTAAGGTAGTGGGGATTCATATCTCAACTCCCTTACAAGTCATAATTTACTAACTACTAACTCATTCAGACATTTTTACAAACACTTAGACTATACTTTTTAACATACATCACGTATGTTAGTCATAATACATATTAGGGAAAATGTCACGCCCCAAACCCTAAAATCGGATTCGCAGGAATCCCGATCGTCAAACCCGGTACCGACAGCCTTTGTAGTACCCCATTCTCGGCTCCCAGCATCCATAAGCCAGGTTCCGATCCTGGGATTCTACAAGGAGAATTTTTCAACGAATATTTGTCTCATAAGAAGCATAACCACAAGTATACCCAAATCATAAAGGCAACATCATCATCACATATCCACTAATATAAACATTTGAATATAATGCCGAAAGGGAAATACATATGTCGAAATCAAAGCTCTAGAAAACCGCTGCATGCTCCATGCTTAACGCTGCTACAACCTAACGCTACCTTCATGCATCTATCGTACATAAGCTTATTGAAAGCTTAGTGGGTGGTGAAAGTGTCTGCACAAGGTAAGTGTTAAGTAAGCAATACAATGTCATCATCATACAATATAGAAATTACTGGTAATCCATAAATCGTACATTATCGAAATAAGCAAAAATACTGACAAGATCATGAATTATTAGAGTAAACAGAGTAAGCGGAAGCATAAACAAGTCCATAAGTCAATCAATATCAAAATACATAATATAGAACAGGTATATAATAAGGAGTCATAAAGAGCCAAATATCAGATGTCAAAGATGCAATGCAATATACAAATCCTGCTAAGTCTGTCTAGGCCATATAAGTGTAGAAACATAGCAACCCAAAATGTAATATGCTTGCGGATGTAATGTAATATGCGATGCAAATGAAATGACCATGCTAGAGTGTGAAGTTGGGATGATAGTACGTAGTTTCCCAGGCTACGGGGTCCACCACAAGGGACTTCTATACAAACCAGTCCCATACCTAAATTTGGATAGTCAGACTCAACGTGGTAAACTCCTGATCTCAGGTTAGTCGTGCGCCCAACTGAAATCCTTGCCATAACGAAGGTACACAACAATTATTATGCACCACCAACCCGAGTAGATAGTGAATGAATGAATGAATGAGCATACAACTCCCACTCAATAAGTCCACATATCAGTACGGTTCCTCTCTGGGAAATCACTGGGTCTATTACACTCTAAACCAGATTTCCGCCCCATCGGCATAACAAGGTGAGTGAAAGAGACCTCACTATCCGCCTGCCAATATCGGGCCCGACTCGTCGATAGCGGACCCATTCCTCGAGCTGGTTAGACTCAGCCTAACATTGCCCCCTCCTCTCAGGTAGGTAAGGCCGCATCCCCTTTCAACCGATCACGACACAGTGCGAGACACAGCCTAATGGTATACAGCCCTCATGCGCTCATGCATCCACTCGGTCTAGACGTTGGAGTAATCTCTAGAACCAAGAGGGTTCTGAGGCTTTCACCCAAGGATATCTATAGCACCCCATGTAGAAAAGATTTTCGGTATCCCATCTGGCCATCCACAATATGCCTGTGGAGGCTACAACCCTGATGTCGCTAGGGCGTACAGTGGTCATGTTACACAAATGCAAGATGCATGAGTCGCACAGTGCAATCATGCATAAATCCTGCGCATACCGTGCACTCATGTGGGGCAACCCCACCTATCAGGGAGCCTCATGAATAACTTGCCTTATGACATATGCGATGGTCAATCACATCTCATAACAAGTATGTAGATAATGCGTATGTATTATGATGTTATGCTGTCACATACTTATAATCGGTATCAATAACCGGCATCAACAATCAACTTTAACAATGTGGACATCTAACCAACATTGCCCCAACGAATGACCCTCATAGGGCCAAACACATAATGGGCCGACAACCTCACACAAAGGCCTAATATACAACACAGTGGGCCTAGCCCAAGGACTACAGATTCATCATAATGGGCCTCAACTATGGGTCGCATATACATCATATAGGTCTTGACAATTGGCCTTAGTAATCGAAATCGGCCTCAACAATCAAGATCAGAATCAGAGTAGGCCTTGGTAATCGGAGTTGGTCACGATAATCAGAATCGTCAATCGGCCACGACAATCGGAATTGATCGATAATCAGCCTTAATACTCGAAATCGACAATCGGTCACGATAATCAGCCTCGATCGCTAATCGATCAATTGGCCTTGATAATCAAAATTGGCAATTGGCCACGACAATCGAAATCAATTGATAATCGGCCTCAATACTCGAAATTGACAATCGATCACGATAATCAGCCTCGATCGCTAATCGATCGATCAGCCTCGATAATCAAAATTGACAATCGGTCGTGATAATCGGGATCGATCGATAATCAGAATCGATAAATCAGTCATGTCAATCGCACTAATAATCAGCAGATAAATAAAATGGGGTCCATAGTGATCAGCCGATCAACTGTAGTATACGGATCAACACTCGGTCATGGTTATATCAAATTCGATAACATAGAGCCATCCGTCTACGGCAAATGTGGCCCACTTATTTGGGTTAACCCTCTGAGGGAATGTTGAGAATGGGCCTAACAAGACCTAAGGGAAGGTCACAATGTGGACATCCAACCATCATTGCCCATTAATGTGGACATCTAACCAACATTGTTCCCAAGGAGTGGCCTACATAGGGCCAAACATATAGTGTCCCTATGACATCACGTACAATCATGATGGGCCTCATTTACGTCACGTAAGCTTCGTCATATGGGTCGAAAGTATATCACAATGGGCCTCACTCGTGGGCCTTAAATACGTAACAGGTGGGCCTTACACCTGGGCCTCAAATATATCATATGGGCCTTATCGCACGGAGAGGGGGTTCTACGTCCATCATCTGGACGACATGGATGAAACACATATTTTTAGTGGGGTCCACAACTGGACGGTGTGGAGAAAAGCCCACATAATGGTGGTTCACGTCCAAACGCTGGACGGTACAGACAACCTGGATAAAACACCACGTCATGGTAGGCCCCATAGAGATGGACAATGGGGATTAAAGTCATCAGAGGTGGGGTCCATGAGCCATCCAGGCAAATGGATGGATGGCATAGAAGAAACACATGCATCGTGGCTGGGACCACGGTCCCTGGCCCTTACGTCTAGCAACACAGGACGCTGCACCACGCACACACACAGTTGAGGGTTTTACCCTTCATAGTTCACAAATCCATCCCATCCAGTATGTGTGTCCCACTAGATTAAGGGGTCAAACCAAGTTTCAGGTGCATCCAAACCTCAGGTGGACCCCCAAAAAATGCTTTCATATGGTTTAGTATATCTTCACATGATTGAAGATGGTGTGGTCTACCTGAGATCTTTATATGTCTGATTTTTGGGATGACCTGCTAGTTAAAGGGGACCCATTAAATGAACGGTGTTGATGTTCAACATTCATCAAGGTGGGGCCCGTGGTGGTGCCCACTGACCCTATGTCCAAACATAACTGTGGACGTTGTAGCAACAGCGTTAGTTGTTGTGATTTTTTTTTTTTTTTTTTTTTTTAAAGAACTCCATAGGTGGGGCCAATATTAGAAGGATCCAATCCGTTGGTTGGATTCCCAGGCTCGGGATAGCTTAAATGAGTCTAATGTTGGACATGATCTGATGCACATAACATCACGACAGCTCCGAACAGTTTATATCATTCAAAGTGCTACTTTCTACAATAAGGCCCGCCAAAGGCTCAGTTCAGTTTCATTTTTTGGCTCAATGCCTAAAATGAGCTGGGAAGTAGGGTGGATGGTGTGGATCAGATGCATACATCAAGGTAAGGTCCACTTCAGTGAGCCACTAAAAATTGTGTATTAAGCTGCCATTTTTCCCTCCAGCAGTGCCAGCTGCTGGCAGTGCACATGCAACACATACCAAGTGGGCTCCACCATCCTTTACTAGATGGTGGACAACATGGATGGAGTTCATATATCAGGTGGGGTCCATGTCAGTGTGGCCCACCCGTTTAAGAGCAAGGCTGACATTTATTTTCCTTGTGTCCAGCCTTACCCAAAAATGGGCAGCAAGTAGGATAGCAATTTAGTCCATTTGAGTGGATGGCATGGATAAAATACATTAAGATGGGCCATGGAATATGGGAAAGAGAGAGAGAGAGAGATCGATGTAGCGAAGGGACCCCGCCACTATTGGCCCCTCTTTGATCATACACATACATCAAAATGGGCCTTCAATTCATCAAATCTAAATAAAAAAATCACCCACCTTTGATCTTCTTGGACTTCTTCTTCCATCAACGCATCCTAGAGCTCCGGGGGATACATTTCAATGGTGGAGATGATCTTTGGGTGGTGGGATTGTGTGGTAGGGAGGTGGGCCACACCTAGCTTTCTCCTCTCCCTTGGACGTGGGTTGCTCTCATGGACTTGGGAGAAAAATGAGAGAGAGAGGTTGTAAGAGAGAGGGATGGGTGTGATGGGTGAAAAGGTGAGTGATGGGTGATGTGTACTTTGACATGTGAGGGATGGGTTACTTTGACTTTGGGGTTGCTTGGGGATGGGGTTTGTACTTGACATGAGAGGTGATTGATGGGATTGATTTAACATGTTATAGAGATTCTCTTGGAATTACAAATGTGTGACATTTTCTCGAAATAAACACCAGCTCACATCTCTTAGTCAGGGTATCGGATCAGTGCGCGAGTCACGGCGTTGGAATCACGGCGACAGTGAGGTCGCAATGGTACAAGTCTCAGATTATACTGACTTAGATCTATAGGATAATATTTAAGGTTGTTCATAAACATCGATTATAGGTCACAAGTCACTGAAATTCATCGAGAAAGATCGTGAGAGTCGACGTTATAGTATGGGCTAGGATACGGGTCTTACAGCAAATCCTCTTACCAAGGAGTTGTCGCATACATAACAACCCTGTACCTATGACAGTTAGTCATGGCAATCACAAATTCATATTCCAAATGCATACAAACATTTCAACAAACACGTATTAAACACGTTATCATACTTAGGTTATTCACCCATAAATCACCTAGTAGTAAGATAGGTTACATAGAGGAAACTGTAACTATGCATGAGGGGATTGAGGATCGCATCTCAACATCCTCATTAAATACACTACAACATGCATTTTCTCATTTAGGCATTTTATCAAACACTTGGAATGCATTTTAAAATCAACAGAGTATATATATTTATGTAATATACGGAAGACATCGTATCTAGCATGTGTGATAGCAATCAAGTCAGACATAAATCATTCCTGACATTGAAAGCCTTGAAAACTAAAACCTAAATGTTTATAGTCCACAACTTACACCGATAGACTCATGACGAATTCAGTTTAAACCATAAGTCTTTATCTACGGCACAACGGCAACCTACAACTAAAATAGTTTCGCTATTTCACCTACACTCTATTCAAATCCCTAAAACCAATTAGGGTTAGATTCCTTACCTGAAAATGAATTTAGAATTGTTGAAACAGCGACATGGTAGCGTGGATTTGGCACTTAGAACAATAGGAAGGAATCCCTGTAGCAACACCCTAAATTCCCTCACCTTCTCTTTCTCTCTCTCTCTCTCTCTTCTTCTCTTCCTTTTCTTTTTTCTCTCCCTAAGGTTTCCTAAATTCGTATAGGATGAGAGAGTGAGGGTTTAAGGCCCTTATATAGGCCCAGAACTGATGGGAATGGCCCCAGGGCCAAGGTATACTTAAATTATAGCGAAAACTCATCTGTTTCGACTCAACGGAGCATTTCTGGAGGCCCCTTTGCTGAATGTGGTCGGACTTAAGCTTCCTGATATTGGATCTTAATCAAGATAAATTTTCAGTCTGATCGGGTTTACAGATCGACCGTGGCGGACCAGTTTCAGTTCAACGGTCATTGACACTCGATCAGGGCCACGAGTATATTGGCATGTGTGGGACATCTCTCCTGATTCGAGGGTGTATTTGGGTCAGATTCTGACAGTCTGAATGCTTATAATCAGCCCGCAAGCAACACAACTCAGATTACTTAAATTTGTATTTAATTTGTAAAAATACTCACGTTTCTCACACACTTCGCTTCGGACTCAAGCAAATCTTCACGGGATACCATCTTGACTTGATTTCTGAGGTGGTCATCAAGTCCAACAAGACGGTCATATTCGTCTAAGTTCGTCACTATTGGACATTTGACGTGCGGTCTAGGTCCAATACAAAGTTTCACGATGCTCCCAAGAGCAACTAGGTTTAGAGATTGATCCTAGGTTTCTAGGTAACGTAGCATTAGTGTTCCTACTCATTTTGGGTCTTATATTTCATATTAAAAGTGGTTCAAGCTAATTCTACTGAGTATTCAGTTTAGTACTTAACCAAATTCTACCCTAATTATGGCAGAATACGGTCTTAGGGCCATTTTATGCCCATTTTTTACACTTCTAGTTATTATATTATTTTAATTCTTTTTCTAGTAGTTCATCATCAAGTTTAACCTATATCCACCAAATTTCATGAGATTTTATGTTGTAGAAAAATTCTAAAAATTCCCAAAGCAACAACTGTCCAACAAGTAATTTTCAGACAGTTTTCACAACGACCTACTTTAAACTATATTAAGTATTTTATTATATTTTTTACATATTTTTATATAAAACTAAACTCATTTATCTTCAATCTAGTTTTTTAATCACCTAAATCGGAGTTATAACGAGGGAGATATAATTTTTTTAAGTTAGAAAAAATGTACAGAAAAATGTAAAAAATGGGCTGCCTAATCCGCTGTACGGACGAGGCCTCGCCAAACCAGCGAGCCCCTCTCCGGTCACTGGACAGTTGGGTGAGGGCTCACCCCAGGGGTGATGTCCTCATCTCCCGAGGATGTCAGAAACATGTGGGACCCACCCCGAGTCCTCCTGAATTAAGTCGTTTGGGCCCACGAGTCCATCGAGGCATTATCGGGTCTCATTTACAAACTGAAATGAGTTACGTGAAGTACAATATATGATTTTGGGGTAAGAGAAGCTAATCTATCCAAATGTTCTATCTATATCATGAAATTTTAAAAATTCAATAGTCAAAAGCCCATTTTATTCATGTATTTACCATTTATAGTAAGTTTTAGTTTAAGTATAGTTCTTCACCATTTAAACTTTAGGATTTGTGTCTAATATGAAAGTACATGGAGAAATTTGAAGAATGAGGTGGTGAAAGGTGAGATTTTAAAGGAAATGGGTTGAAAAGTAATTATTTAGACTTTAGGATTGAGCTTTGAGAGTGTTATGGTTGACCCATTGCCTAAGGACGTCTAACTCTAAGTTGGCAAAAATCTGAGGTGTTATACCAAATGGGCCACATATACATCACAACAGGCCTTATGGGGCAGCCCATAATCTAGCAAAATAGATGGGCCACATGTACAACCTAAAACTCGAGGTGGGCCTACAAGATGGACCTTATATACATCACATGTGGGGTCCACAGGCTGGATGACGCTAATAAAATGTGTACATCATGTGATGGCCATGCGGAAGGACAGTGTGAATATACAACACATCACAAGGTAGGGGCCCACATTGTACACTTGCAGCATGCCCCACGTGCTGCAAAATGGATGGATGGGGTGGCTGAATAATAAATACATTAGGTTACACCCTATACTACATTGTCCAGATGAACTGTGTGGATATAAAATACATACATCAAGGTGGATCCCACCTACCCACATGTGTCACACGTGTGGGGTGGGACCACACCTTAAACAGATGGGCAGTGTGAATAAGACATACATTATAGAGGGTCCCACTGTCCTGGACAGATGCACGGTGTGGATATAGGATAAATACATCAAGGTGGGTCCGACCAGTCCACACGTGTCACACGTGGGGTGGGCCCACGTCCAAGATAGATGGATGATGTGTATAATGAAATTGCGGTAAAGACCAATTTAGTTGAAGTATGAATATGCCAATATGTCTTAAAGGGGGGTGAATAGGACTTTTAAATAATTTTATGATAATTTAAAATCTTATCACACTAATCCTAATACCAAGCCTATATTAGGATTACTCAAGAGTAACTCTACTGGCTTCCAAGCCCGGTAGAGGATCCAATCACAAACTATTTGAGAGATGAATAATATGCAAACTAGTTTATCATGGATATGACTATGTATGTGTGTGAGGGGTGATCTCAGATATTCATATATGAAAATATTAAAGTAAATCACATAAATAAAAGAATAGAAATCTCAAACGCAGTCATTTTTATAATGGATCGACTACTTGTCTACTCCACTCCTGGTAAATGCGCTCAACCCTTGAGCGTATTGGATTTCACTAAGGAGGTTTCCCACGGTTCACCCCAAACCTAAGGTTTTATATCAAGTTCACCTTTAACCTCTACAACCTACACCTAGGCTGACTGTTTACGCTCTCACGAGTAAGGGTCAACACATCACACCCACTTTAAGGTACACTGGCCAAGGATCTTCCACAAGACCCTAATAGAGGTTTTACACGGTTCACCTCTAACCTAAGGTTCTAAATAGGTTCACCTTTAATCAAAAGTTTATGCTCTCCATAGAGCAAGGGTCAACACTATGTACCCACCACGTACACTCCTGCCGGAGGCCTCCTAGAGGACTTGCAAGGCTGGGAAACACCTTAAACCCAATCCTACAAAGGAATGATCACAAGGGTCCTCTAGACTTCGATAACTTACAGATAAGCAGATGAGTCCCTTTTTAGCTCATTGTTGAAGATCTCCTCCTTTGTTGATGAAGAGTCTTCTGTTCCCTTGAACCGTAAATCAGAAGATATATCGATGTATGACGACGGGTTGGGTCAAGGTTATGATGGAATCCTACTCTCAAATATTTTCCTATAAAAGACATAGAGTGATACCAATCATCTATGCATTCAAGGCATCCCAGCTTAATGATTTACCATTAAGGTGGTAACTGAAAGATCCTTGAATGTAGAAGTTCATTCCCCAATCCACTCTATTGAATATCAATGATGAAGGTGGATTGGAGGATGAACTTCCTTAAGAGAAAGGGCTTTGGGAAAATGATCTAAAGTTAATCACTCAAAAGCACTCTCTTCTTTCTCTCATAGCAACTAAAGACAAGCTCTGTGTATACAGGCAAAAAGTTCCAACAGATATAAAACGGTCGCATTTATGGTAGAGTTTGATATCATCAAGCGTATACTCTCGATTGCATCGACTGGCCATTTGATGGCACAAACTCAAATATCACACGCTTTTGAAACCTTTTGCCAGCTGGTCAAGGGCATCGAAACATGTATCGATGTCATTGGATTTTGAACTCCGATATTGTCGATACGAGGATCGATTCCTCGATATTTGAAAAATTGAAAGTGACTTGCTTTAAAATTTTCAGGTCAAAACATATGATCGAGGGATACTCGATATCATCAAAATTTGAATGTCGATGATATCGAAGGTCATGTCGATGCATCTTTAAATCCAAAGGATTTTCCAGTAAGCTTACTGGACAAGTTTATGTCCATTCTCGATGTCATCGATCCGACCTCGATATCATTAATATTTAAATATTGATTATACCGAGTGATCCTCGATTTGAAATAAAAACCACCTGAAAAAGTGTTGCTAGAAAGACTGTGTCCAAGACTGATATCATCGAAGGCCTTCCGATATCATCGATTTTTGAATTCCGACGATATCAATGAGTACTTCGATATATCGAAGGTCTTCATGATTTTTCTATAAAAAAATAGGGACACAAATACTCTGCTGTCGATTATATCGAGTCTACTTCAATAAACCTGAGATTCAAATATTGATGATATCGATAGAGGTATTGATATATTAATAATTCCATCCAGATGTATATGCAGTTGCTAGACACTTTATGTCCTCATTCGACTTTATCGATTGAGCTTTCGAGGACATCAACAGCACTCAATTTTTTCAAACCTGATGTCGATAAATTGACAGAGGTGGATAACTTAGAGATTTTCTATTTATGTAAAAAAGTTTTCTAACTCAAAAATCCTATGATATTCTAACCAATTTTAAGGGTTTTATTTACCTGGTGTTTTGGGACATGGGATGTGAGGCTTAGATTTACTTGTGGCGAGTTCGGGCAAACATTCGGTTGAGGCAGACAACTGATTGATCTTCCTATGGAGCTTTCCTGTTTAGTTGACTCAACACTCACGCTAATTGACAAACCAGGGCACTTTCAATCTCCCCCTTTGTCAATTACGTGACAAAATACCAAAACACCCTAGAACAACATCTAGACAAACACATCTTAAATTGTGTGTACATGTAATTTACACAATTTTACATTGTCTAGTGAAATCGTACACACACTTAGTAACTGCTCCCCCTAACAGCATTCTCCCCCTATCTTGTTACAGCTGCTCCCCCTAACACCTGTATCACAATTCAAGTAGATACGCAATTTTCCTTGCAAGGTGTTTGAATTGTTCTCTCCCTTTTTGTCAGTCATTGGCAAAGGTATAGCAGTTGATATTGACTGAAGTTAAAGCATCGTGGGAGACCCAACATTCAGAGAGCATACATATATAAGGTATAGATGTATAATGATCAAAGCAATTTTAAGCAGACATCATGTTCAGAAACTTTGTATGCATATCAGATCAAATAAAGCAGTGATAGAAGCAGATAAAAAAATCATTAAAAACATCACACACATTCCATATCAAAAACTAGATAAACCAGGGGATCTCAACTCATAATCATGGCAGTAAATAGAAGTGAAGTATAAACAGCCATATTCAAAATATCCACAAACACAAAATGCGCTAGTTTGTCAGTACTATACTACTCACTTGACGTAAACAAGACGCCCCAAAAAAAATATACACCAAAAAGGAACTTACCAACTCTATAAGTTTAGTAATGCATCACACCTATATATGAGCGAAGAGCACTCAAAAAGATATTTATGCCCTAAGCATTTTAGGGAGACTTCAGGTATGTGATGCATTAGTCGTACTATAGACAATCAAAGCCTTTATTGTTCTAGTAAGACATTCAGCATTTGTTGTGTATCATGCTGCAAAGTTGCTAGCATGGTTTTGATCTCCAATAGACAGCCGTCACAGTCATTCAGCTATTTCATTATGTAGGATTGTCTATCAAGCAGATCCTATATAGTGTCTTAATCAGTGACAGCTTGAATTTTCTCAACAGAGACGGGGCTATGTACAAAATAGCCTTTGTCTAAGCTTGAATTGATTCCACCACGAGGCACATTGGCAACGATATTGCAGATGTCTTCTTGATTAAACCAAGCACGCGGGTGTGGGAGATCATTACTAGAAGGCAGCCCAAATTGTCGTGATAGCTTGGACATGAGACATGGGAATGAAAGTGTAGTGATGGATTCATCTGAAGACACTCAAAATAATTGTTGTAGAATAAGAGTCGGTAGGCAGATGTGAATATCGAGATGAACATCACACAAAATAGTTAATGTATGGAAAAAGCATGTTGTCAGAGACTTTACAGGGATAGACATTTATGCTGAAAATGCTGTGAAGAATTTTGTATGTAGGATTGAGATATTTAATATGAAGAATATTCTTTGCATTTCTCGGTATAGTAGCACCATCACACAACACTCGAGTAACTTCACCTCATATACCAAGACCATTCATATTTCGTTCTGATACAGGTAACCTAGTGACCTCTACCCCAATCAATCGGCTTATCAGTCTAGGGGTGATGTGCTCGGTCTGATTTATGACAGTGACTGAAACGATAGGAGGATTATTTTCAATATTATAGATTAAACTCAAAAACAGATGCACCAGATTATGTTGAAATCCACCTCTAAAATTCATGATATTCCCCCACCCGATTAGTTCCAAGAGACCAAGAATCCCAAAGGGCTCAATGCATCTTCTCTGAATAGTTTGTTCTGCCACAAAGTTCAAGTTGAAAAATGGAGCAGTCACACTCTTCTTACCTTTCTTGCTTTCCATTGATAACCGTTGTGGAAGAGCCACTCCTTTAGACATTTTTATTTTGAAAAAACAATTGTTCTGAGAAATTATTGTCCTATTCTGAGATCAACTAGTGAGTCTCTTTTTCCGTTCTTCCGTCTTTAATTCAACAGTAACCGTCGATATCATCGAACATCGTTTCAATGACATCGGGGTACCCTATTTGATATTTTCAATGAAGATCGAAAGGAAGCCCAACCGTCCCGACGATTTAGCTTCTCGAGAGTTCGTCGATGGTATCGATTCACGGTCGATGTAATCGAAAAGTTCACTTGATGTATCGATAGGTATATCAAAGGTGAATATTTTCAATTTTCAACATTTAGACAATCCTATATGTATACTTTTAGTATATCTATAAATCAACAATATTCACAGTAAAAATTTTGTACAAGCATTGTACAAATTAAAATTATAAACATTAAGATGTTTATACAAAAATAAAATAAAAATTGAGGAGAGATACCTCAAATGTATCATTAAAATCTCATCAAAAGATGCATCATTTCAGCAAATATCCAAATCTTGATGCATGACCTGGACTTGTTTTCTCTATGTTCAGTATTTCTAGGCATAAGGATCATCATTTCCTTTACCTTAGATGACATAACAGTGGTTACTTATGCAGGAACCCTTCATCACTAATTTTCTTGAGAGATCTAGGATTTTGCATTTTTCCTTGTTGAATGTAACCACATGCTCATTGTCACAAATTTGAGAAATGCTTAAAAGATTGTGTGTTAATCCTTTTATGTAAAAGGCATTCTCATTTTTGAGCAACTGTATTCTTTTAATGATTCCATGTCCAATTACCTTAATGGTGCTTCCGTCTCCATAGGTGACTATCTCATTATTAAGATCTGAATAATTTGTAAGGAGGGATTTGTCACCTGTGACATGTCTTGAGCATCCGCTATCCAGGTACCATTTTGTTTCATTACCTGGTATATGGTTTGAATGAGTAACTAGACAATTCTTCTTTTTTTTTTGGAAGCCATTTTGTGATAGGATTTTTAACTGTGGTAGATTTAGTTTTCTGGTTCAATTCGACCACTTGATTCAATTGCTTTGTGTTAGTCATTTCAGGTGGTGGATCTATTTTATCCATATTCCTAGGTGGACTCTTGACATTTTGTATTTCTCTAGCTAGTTTGAATTTTCCAATATGCTTTTGGCCAAAGTAATGTTGAGTCCTCCTAGGTGTCAACCATTCAACCTGATAATGACCCAAATCACCACATAAATGACAAACTGGAGTAGTTCTTCTATTACTACCTGAGGTAACAGATTTTTCAGTTGTTGGTGCTGTATTTCCAGTTCTCGTTCCATATCCTAAGCCGCTCTTGTCCTTTCCAGGTTTTTCCAAACCTAAGATTTTTTCTAATTTCTCACCACTCTGAGAAAACTTGTAGTTTATCTTAGCAATTTTTCTGGATTCCTCGAGTGTATGATTTTTAGTTTTAAGGAGCATGTTTTTGTCTTTTAATTGCTCAACCTGTTTGTTTAGTTTAACAGATTCTGATTTGAGGAAGGTGTTAATTCTTTCAAGTCAATCATTATCTAAGTGATATTGCTGTAAATCGTTGATTAGGTGTGTATTAATTTCCAGAGTTTTATCCAAATCTTTTTGTGGCAATTCCTTTTTGTTCTCAGATATTCCAAGTCTTTTAATAACTTTGATGCTATGAATGTACAGTTGATTGTAAGCATCTTGTAGCTTGTTTTGTTCTTCTTCTTCTTCCTTTTCAGTTTCCTCATTATCAGATGGAAATGATTCAGTGGCTCGTGGTTCTCTCTCGTTTTCAGTTTCAATGCGATGTCTGTTTCGCTTTACACATACATATAAACTATGTTGTGTATAGGATGTTTCATGTGTTTATTGAAATATTTGTATGCATTTGGAATCTGGATTTGTGATTGCCATGATTAACTGTAGTAGGTACATGGTTGTTATGTATGCGACAACTCCTTGGCAAGAGGATTTGCCCTAATATGTAATATATCCAACATACGTGATGTATGTTGGAAGGTGTAGTCTAAGTATTTGTAAAAATGTATGAATGAGTTAGTAGTTAATAAAGTGTGATTTATAAGGGAGTTGAGATATGAATCCCAACTGCCTTAACTGTATGTATGATTTCCTCTATGTACTGTATAGCCTGTTTATTCATGTTTAACTGTGTGTATGATTTCCTCCGTGTACTATATATTCATGTTAAGTTATATTCCATAGTATGTTCAAATGACTGTAGGATGTGACTTATTTATACATTACTGCTTTGATAATCTCATATGTTTACTAGTTGTAAGTGCACGTGGTTGAGACTATATTATAGTCCAGGCAATTGGTAGTTGGCCTCGAATTAGTGGGTGAAGTTGTTTTGCCACACAGGATGTGATCGACGAATTTGAACTGTACTTGGGTCATCGACAGTGGTTAGGCCACACGAAGTGCTTATGAACTTCATGTCAATCAACTTAACGTGCGATCGTGCTAGTCGAGCTCGTTAAGTAACCCGATTGACCCGATGTATGTTCACCATATTTGGACACTACTGCTTGAATCTAGGGACCAAACTTACCAGTGAGATCCCGTTAACCTTGGTACCTCGATCCGCTAAGACTCATGAGTAGGGCATGGTGGTATGGGACACTCTGTTCAAGATGTTGGCCTACGCTGGGGAGACGAGCCTCCCTGTAGTGACCAGTGAGTAAACAAAACTTGTGAGCTGAATATGGTGTTATGGGACATTGTATTAGAGATGTCGGCCTACACTGATTTGGTGATGAGCCCTTTGTAGAGACCGCGAGCATGCTCTGACTCTACGTGAGGCAACGAGCCTTTCCATAGCAGCTAGAGTATGAACTAGGCCTACACTGATAAGGTGACGAGCCCTTTGTAGCTATCTAAAACCATAACAACGTATGAGATTGTCTAGGACTGATAACCTTAGAATAGATCATTGTTTGGGAAATGATACAAGGGAGGTACCTTAGCTTCCTAATCCTGCTATATGAAAAAGGACTAATAAGAACTTAGTAATCACATTCATACACCGCACTGCATGTGCCATTTGGCGTTGGGCAGGGCACTAAGGAAGTGACTGACATTCGTGATTGTGAGATGAAGATCGTAGAGAGAGTACAGGCGAGGGCATGCATCATGACTACATTCTATTCTTGCATTAATCAGAGTACTTAGGGATGTTTGATTGTATCGCTTTATCATTATTGGTTGACTAAATTGATAACATGTTAACCTTTACTGTATAGCTCCACTGAGTTGATCACTCACTCTCACATTCTGGGATGGTGTTTAAATACCAACCAGACTTGTCTTAGTTGCAGATGAGGATGCGACCCATGCGGCAGAGCCAGAGTTCGAGAATGATGAGAAGGCATTCTCCTATATGCAGTATTCAGTCAGGTTCATGTGAGCCATGTCCTGATTGACGGGGATTCAGGGTTATACTTGTAGTGGACTATCGCATTTTGACATTTGTATTTTCAAACAATACTTGTAACCATTGACTTGGCAGCGCACACATACTTAGGGGCTTATACTAGTTTATATATTCATTTCAGTCTTCCACTTGCGTATTACAACTGTCCCTGGATTATGTTTTGCTGATTTGGCTTATTCTAATTCGTATTTTATGCACTAATATAGATAACATACATCCAAATTTTAGGGAGTTACACCATCACTCTCTAAGTCACTAGATTTTGTGTTTGACTTCTCTGTATCATCCCATGTGGCAGCCATTGCCTTTCCCTTATTTTTTCTATTTAGGAATTCAGTTGACAGGTATCTGTACTTCTGACAGGCATAACATTGTGATTCTTTGGTCTTTTTACCAAATTTACCTGTAGAAGGTCAGTTGTCCACCTTTCTTCCTTTAAAAGGATGGCCACAACTCTTTTGAAAGAACTTTTTGAATAGTTGAGCCAACAAAATCACTTCCTCATCTTCATCTTCTTTCTCACTTCCACTGTCCTCATTTATTTTTTTCTTTGAAGCTTTTAGGACAGTATTTTTAGATTTTTGGGTTTGTTTGAAGTATAGTTCGAATGTTAGTAGGGAGCCTACTAGTTCTTCTACTTTCATTTCGTATATGTTCCTACATTCTTCAATGGTTATTGTTACTTTAGGATAGAATCGTTTTGGTACGAATCTTAGAATTTTCCTATAGATTTTATGTACAGAAACTTTCTCTCCTAATCCACCCTTGGAGTTGTTGATGATATTCAACTTTATGAAAAACTCCATAAAGTTCTCATGCTCTTCCATTCTGAGACTTTCAAACTGTGAAGTCAGGAGTTGCAGTTTAGATCTCATCACAGTTCTTGTACCTTCATGGGTTGTTTCCAACAAATCCCATGCTTCCTTAGATGTCCCACACATACTGATTTGATTGAAAATATATTGTGACACAGCACAGTAGATAACATTCATGGCTTTAGCCTCAGCATTTTAATTTTCCTTATCGAATGTTGTTCGCTTCTCTTTAGGTTTTGGTTTAGTGATAGTTGTGCCATTATCAAGTACTATTTGTTTAGATGGTGGCACATATCCTCTTTCAACTATATCCCAAACATCATGGTCCAAGGATCTCAGAAAGTAGTGCATTCTAGCCTTCCAGTATGCATAATTTGATCCAACAAATACTGGAGGTCTAGAGACCGATGAGCCCTCTCCTTTGGCCATATTCCCAACTTCAGTTAAGATCACTCTCTAGGTGGGTAAGCCCTTAAAGAAAGACCCTCTCTGATGTCAATTGAAATTATGGTAAAGACCGCTTTAGTTGAAGTAAGAAGATGCCAATATGTCCTAGAGGGGGTGAATAGGACTTTTTAATAATTTTATGATAATTTAAAATCCTATCACACTAATCCTAACACTGAGCCTATATTAGGATTACTCAAGAGTAACTCTACTAGCTTCCAAGCCCGGTAGAGGATCCAATCATAAACTATTTGAGAGATGAACAATATGCAAACTAGTTTATGATGGATATGACTGTGCATGTGTGTGAGGTGTGATCTCAGATATTCAGATATGAAAATATTAAAGTAAACATAAAAAAAGAATACCAATCGTAAACACAGTCATTTTTATAGTGGTTTGACTACTTGTCTACTCCACTCCCGGTAACCACACTCAACCCTTGAGTGTACAGGATTTCGCCAAGGCGGTTTCCCACGGTTCACTCCAAACCCAAGGTTTTAAATCAGGCTCACCTTTAACCTTTACAACCTATACATGGGCTGATTATTTATGCTCTCATGAGCAAGTGTCAACACATCGCACCCACTTTTAGGTGCACTGGCCAAGGATCTTCCACAAGACCCTAACGGAGGTTTCACACAGTTCACCTCTAACCTAAGGTTTTAGACACGTTCACCTTTAATCAGAAGTTTATGCACTCTATAGAGTAAGGGTCAACATTATGTACCCATCACATACACTCCAGCCGGAGGCTCCTAGAGGACTTGCAAGGGTGAGAAACACCCTAAACCCAATCCTACAAAGCAATGACCCAATCCTACAAAGTAATGATCACAGCCTTTGATGATATTTGAATATCAATTCTATTGAGTGACCCTCAATCTGAAATAAAAACCACCTGAAAAACTGTTGCTGGAAAGACTGTGTCCAAGACCAATATCATCAAAGGTATTCTGATATCATTGGTTTTTGAATTCTGATGATATCGATGGGTACTTCAATATATCGAAGGTCTTCATGATTTTCCTATAAAAAATAGGGACATAAATACTCTATGTCGATTATATCAAGTCTACTTCGATAAACTCAAAATTCAAATATTGATGATATTGATAGGGATATCGATACATCGATAATTCCGTTCAGATGCATATGTAGTTGTTGGACACTTTATGTCCTCATTTGATTTTATCGATTGAACTTTTGAGGACATCGACAACACTCTCGATTTTATTGAACTTGATGTCTATAAATCGACAGAGGTAGAAAACTTAGAGATTTTCTATTTTTGTAAAAAAGTTTTCTAACTCAAAAACCTTATGATATTCTAACCAATTTTAAGGGTTTTATTTACCTGGTGTTTTGGGACATGGGATGTGAGGTTTAGATTTACCTGTAGCGAGTTCGTCCACACATCCAGTTAAGGCAGACAGCTAATTGATTTTCCTATGGAGATTTCCTATCTAGTTAACTCAATACTCACGCTAATTGACAAAACAGGGCACTTTCATATAAAACACATACTTCATGTGGGCTCCACAGAACTTGCTGATGTCAATACATCAGTTATATAACTGGTTGTTGGCCATTGTCCAAATGATGGATGGATGAATGAAACATGTATATCATAGGTGGGGTCCACCTTTAATTGATGGTATTAATAAAACACTGCATCACGGTGCAACCCACTGTCCAACAATCTGGACGATGGAGATAAGACACCTGCCCCAAGATCAGACCCTCATAACTTGTTAACGTAGCAATTGAAAGTGGTTGGGTTGCTATTAATGGTTTAGATATAACACCCTGATGGATGGTTGGATATAACACCAATCTCATGATCAGGGCCATAGATGGACGGTTAGTATGAACTACATACACCATGCGGGACCCATAGATCTTGCTGACGTCAGTCCAGCAGCTATAAGCTACTGGATGGTTCCACCGTCCACATAAATCACGGTGGTCCATGGGTAGCGTCCATTTGATGGATGGATGGGATATAACACATGCGTCTAGGTGGGGTCCACATCAGTGTGCCCCACCCAGTTTGGATCACACTGATATTTATTTTGCCTTCGTCTTGGTTGTCTACTCAAGGACATGCAACAAGTACTGCTACTGGATGACCAACAAGGTGGCCCTGCTTTGGTGGATGGTGTGGATGTGAAACATATATCAAGGTAGGGAAAAAGAGAGAAAGAGAGAGAGAGAGAGAGAGAGAGAGAGAGAGAGAGAGAGACGTGCGATGGAGGGCTCCGTCCCTATGAGTCCTCCCTTCCATACATTATAAGATGTACATCAAGTGGATCCCATTACATGTGGGTCCACCAGTCAAAATCAAGATCTAATGTTATGAACACTCATTGATTCCGCTTCTCCTAGGCTCCATGGACTCCTTAGCTCCTAGGCTTTCACTTTGATGGTGGACGATGAAGATTGAAGGGTGAAGATGGGAGATTGGGTGGTAAGGAGTAGGCCACATTTAGTTCTTCTCATGGAAAGCTTGGACTCTAGCTCTCTCTCTTGGTGCATGGGAGATGGGTGGAGAATGAGAGAGAGAGAGGATGTAAGGAGAGAGGGATGGGTGATGAATGAAGTGATGGGTGATGGATGGAGTGATGGGTGATGGGTGTACTTGAGAGGTATGGTTGTGTTGACTTTTGGATAAGAGAGGGATAAGTGTGATGGGATATGTACTTGACTTGTACAATGATTGATTGATTTGATATTTGGTATGGATTCTCTTAGGTTTTGCAAATGCGTGACATTTTCTTTAAAATAAATGCAGGCCCACAACTCCTAACCTGGGTATCACATCGGTGCACGAGACGTGGCGTTGGAACCGCAGTGGCGGCGCGGTCGCTAGGGTATAAGTCTCCGATCGAGCCAACTCAAATCTATAGGATACGATTCAGGGTCACGCGCAAATGCTGGTTACAGGTCGCGGTTTGTCAAAATTCGATAGAGAAGATTGTGGAAGTCTGCGGAATGATATAGTCTAGGATACGGGTCTTACACCTATAAATACCAACCACGATGTCGCTGTAGTAGTCTCATCAATATAACCACGATGTTGTTGTGGTGTTTAATCCATCTCATGAGGATACTATGCAAAATGCAATAATAATCCATGAGTACGCTATGTAGTATAATTGCACTTAAGCAATGCTATGCATGTAACCCACATATGCATACGAGGTAACCCTAATACCAATCGGGCTCCTCTGCTAACCACATTCGATATGCAATCCACGCTCATTTTGGAAAGGATATACATGTAATATCCGCATCGGTATAAACATAAATTACAATGTAACATCAAGTGAGCTTTAGGGACTTCAGCCTAGGGACTGTGCCCGATATATTCACTTTGGGACTTCAACCCAAGGATTGTGCCTGATATATTCGCTTTGGGACTTCAACCTAGGGACTCTGCCCACTGTCTCTCGAACCAGATAACATAGCACATACTCCATCATGTGTGCCCCGCACCAACATCCTCTACCACATACACCATCATGAGCACCTCGCACCAACATCCTCTACCACATGCAAATGATCTCCGCATGATCAAACTATACACACCATGCACTCCTCATACATGATGCATGTACATGTATATGTGTGTATAGATGCAATAAGCACAAATATCATTAGACCAATCAAAACTGATCACAACACCAACATGGAAAATAGTGCTATAATGTGCACTCTCCCTCATGATCATAGGGCTATGCAAGTGTCCACACTTCCACACCACAAGTGTCCACTAACCACACAATAGCATAACTACGATCAATCCATCACTTAGCACCAATTGCATAGCCAAAACCCCATATAGTGTGTAACGCCCTGAAATTCAGGGGTCGAGCATAACTCAACTCCCGAGTTTCAAAACATCACTTATGCAACGTAAATAATGATGGATGTATGTTGTCTATATTAGTGCATAAACATGAAGTAGATTAAGCCAAATCAGCAGACATAATTCAGGGATTGTGAAAAAATGCAAGCGAAAAACTTAAGTACATATATAATCCAAAAATAATCCCCAAAAGATGTGTGCTCTGCCCAGGGTAATAAGTACAACTGTGTATCAAAATACATGTAGAAAACTGTGACAAATCAACATAATCATATCCCAGAATCCCTGTCAACAAAGATAAGGCTCACACGAACCCGCTTAAGAACTCCATGAATGAGAAAGCCTCCTCGTCCTCGTCGAACTCTGGCTCTGTCTCGTAAGCAACACCGTCACCTGCAGCTAAGTTAGAATCTGGTTGGTGTTTAAGTACCATCCCAGAACATGGGAGTGAGTGATCAACTCAGTGAAACTATACAGCAAAGGTTAACATGTTATCAATTCAATCAAGCAGTAATGATAAAGTAGTACAATCAAACATGTCCTAAATACTCTTGTTAATGCGAGAATGATATGAAGTAATGATGCATGCCCTCACCACAAACTCCCTCTTGCGACAACGTCTAATGATCGTGACATGAATCACTACCACTGTGCTCTCACAACAACGCCAATGGCACATGCAGTGCGATCTTATGAGTATGATTACCAATTTCTTATTAGTCCTTTTCATACAGCAGGATTGGGAAGTTAAGACACCTCCCTTATATCAATTCCCAAACATTGATCCATTATACGGTCGTCAGTCCTAAGAATTCTCATATGATCTTACGGTTCTTGTAACGCCCGTGAAAAATCCATACTTGGGCTCGAGTACCAACTCGACCCGAAATTGCATAGAATTAATTCCTATGGAAATTAAGCGTAAGTTAGCTAGCGCAACGCTGGAGTAGCAGGGAAATAGTCCCTGATCACTTTAAATACGTTCTACAAGACCCAAATCGAGTAGAGCCAATGATTCTATAATACTCTATAACCTCGGACCAAACTCTAAGCAGGTTTGTTCTCTGGACCACTTTGAATCTTTGTATTGGATCTAGACCGCGCATCGAAAGTCCGATACCTCCTATCTTAGACCGTTAGAACCGCCTAGCTGGACTTGACAATCATTTCGAAAATCAAGTCAAACCGATAATCACAGGCTATTTCATTGAGCCCGGACCGAAGAGAGTGCGAATAGGGACAGAATTGGAATTTCAAATTCAAATCTGGCACACGACTTGATGCATCAGTATTAAGCGTTCTGACCATCAGAATTCAGCCAGATTACACCCTCGGATCAGGAAAAATTTCTATTTCATATCATGTGACTTTCAGCCCTGATCCACGTGCGGTGACCGCTGAACTGAAACTGGTCCGCCATGTGCGATCTGCGAACCTTGCCGGACTGAAAACTTAATACGTGCTAGATCTGGTACGCGTGAGCTTAAGTCCGATCGCATTCGGTCAGGGGACCTCCAGAAAGCATCTTTTGAACCGAAACAGCCCCGAATTGGATATGCACTAAGTGAACTTTATACCGGAGCCTATTTTTGGCATTTTTGGGCTTATAAAAGGGGTTGAACCCCTCACTCCTCTCTCCCATCCGAATTTGAGAGAAACCCTAGATTTGGAGGGAGAAAAGGTGAGAGTTTGAGAGAGAGTGTAGAAGGGATTTTTCCCGTCTTCGTGCAACCTGTTGCTAGTGCCTAAGCAACACCTCCTGATCACCAAGCCGGTGATTCTTCCACGTTTTTAGGTATGAAACAACCCTAGAAGTTGCTGATTTAAGTTTCACTTGGATCCATAGCTTTTTAACCAATAGATCTTGTAAAACAGGTTCTCTTATCACTGTAGACGAAGCGTATACGCTCCGTTCAAATTCACGCATCCATAAGAGACAAGGTGAGGATTTTAGACGCTTTGATTGACGGTTTCCAACGCTTTCAATGTCATTTAATAGTAGATTATCGACGACATTACCGTTTGACATGTACAACATGCTATCTGTTTCCTGTTTCGTAAATCAACGAAGAATATGAGATTTAGGGCATTTTAGTCATTTGTAGGAAGTACAGATTACATTCATATTTTGCTGATGTGATTGACATGGTTTGTTATCACATTAGGAAGTTAGGAATACGTGCATAATTAGTTTGGCGAAGAGATTCACCTAATTACGCACTTCGGGTCGACATACTATATGTAGACTTAAGTGCGTAGTGTATGTGTTTGTATAAATGCTTATATTAGTATGTATTGAATTAAATGTGTAGTGTATGTGTTTGTATAAATGCTTGAGGGTCGATTGCATGCCGCGGTCGTAAGATGGTGCCGTATGAGGGAGATCGTCGGTGAGGGCATACATCACGTCATGTCATCTTGCATTAACAACAGTATTAGGATTGTCTGATTTACTGCGTTACTATTATCGCATGATTGATTTGTGAACATGCTAATCTTTGCTCTATGATTCCACTGAGTTGAGCACTCACTCCCACGTTACGGGATGGTGTTTGCAACACCCACCAGACCCTGTTGTAGATGCAGGTGATGCTGAGATCCAGGAGGCAGAGCCAGACTTCGACAAGGACCAGGACGAGTTCTCGTACATGCAGTATCATGATGACTTTGCTTAGGCGACCTGGGTTGACGGGACTTCAGTGGGACTATTTTGAACATTTGATTTTGTTCATGTATATGTATATGAGACTCAGAGATGTATTCATACTTTAGAGACAGATGAGATCTACTTTATTTTTTTCTTACAGTGATATATATATTGTTTAGTTTTTCGCTTGCTTTTATCACTGGCTCTGGAGTATGAATTACAGTTTTAGTATACTTTTACTCATGTGAATGCTTTAAATCAGACAACATTGAATCATAATAATTTTTTTTGCATAAGTGACGGTCTGAAACTCGGGAGTTGAGTTTATACACGACCCCCGATTTTCAGGGTGTTACAAGTTGGTATCAGAGAATGAATAAGAGTATAGTGGGCCTGGGTTATGGTCTCACGATGTACGCTGTTGCTTCTTTTGACTTAGGTGGGTGTGAGAAGGGTTTAGAAACACTTCTAGGATCGCAGATTCGCCAATAGGCGAAGTCTATTTAAATCGATCGCACGATCGAGTCTGTAACGCATCTCGGGTCGCGTAAAGCAACCCGGATAGCTCCTAGGTTGTTGGCGAGTGGGTTAAGACATTCTTTGAACGATCATAAACCCATAAAAGTGAATCCTTGGGCCGTGGGATGACCACGACTCCTGTATTCAATCGCCAGGGCTTAAAAACCCCGTTTCACCAAAAATCTTCAAAATTCTTCCTCTCACCACTCCAATCTTCAATTCTTTCTTATCATTTTCATGTTAGGCATCAAACCTAATGTGAAAATAACATGAAATAATACTTTCACAAAATTTTATAGTGAATAGTAAAATTTCATGAAAAATGGCCATAAGGCCATTCTAAATTCACTTTCTTTAGCAACTAATAGTCTAGATGGATGTAATAGCTCCTTATACCCCAAAATCATATGCTGCATGATAGGGTTTTGTATTCGGAATTATGGATTGGTCCCGAAAAGCCCCGAACACATGTTTGGGCCTATATACGTCAAAATACAATGAACCAAGGTTGGGACCATACATATCTGGGATCCTTGGACCATGGGGGACCAAACCCATGTGGTCCCACCGGCCGGATGCACCACCGGTCGGCGATGCCATCGCCGACCCGGCGATGCATCGCCGTACAAGTGGGCCCACTTGCTGTAAATTTTAGGTGCACGCCCTTATATGCCCTGTACATTCCCCCCATATGTGTTCCGTCCAAAGAAAACCCCTAAAACTTGTACTTCCTTCACAAACAGCCCTCCCCATAGCTCCATTTTCATTTCCAGCAACTATCTCCAAAATTCGTGATTCCAAACCACCCCTAGATCCATCCTTGGCCAAAAATGACCACCCTCCATCATTCCTTTGAAGTTGGCAGCCCTCCCTCTTGAAGATTTCATCTTTTGGAGCTCCAAAAACCCCCAAATGGAGCTGAAATCGTGAGGTGCTCCATTTCACTTTTTTATTTTCATTTCTCCTTAAAAATACATCCTTGGAAAGCTTGAAGCATCCCTCTACGATGCCTAGATCTTCCTTTTCCAGTTCAGACAGCCACTTCTCTGCATTTTCTTCATTTTTCATGGCTTTTGTGGAAGCCATTTTAGGCCCTTTATCACTCTCCTCCATCTTATCCTTGATGGGTAAAAGGAAGACTGTAGTAGACGAGGCTGGGCCAAGTCGTCCTACTCAATCGAGAAGACCGCGGGGTGGTGTCGCAAGTTCAAGTGCCGCCACAGGTCCAGCTACAGCCCGAGAGTGCCGTACAAAGCGGGATTTGGATCCCCATACTCACCTTGGGTGAGTAATTCTATCAGAGATGCCTCACAGTCAATACACTGATTGCAAAGTGTTGTTTGAGGCGGACGTGGAAGGGTGATTATTCGGTGAATTTTTGTTGTTCGAGCGCATTGAAGCTGCGCATTGAGGTCTGATCTTTGAAGCTCGTGCTCGTGCTAATGTGAGCACCGTTCGTGCCTTCTACACTTGTATCCAGAATCCTACCTTGGAGCCATTGCAGTTCAAAATCCCTTTTGGTAGAGATCGGATGGCTATGATTGATGTGCGACTGATTGCGTGACTTCTGAACGTGCCTCTTGGTGATGTTCATCCTAGTGAGAAGAATCTGAGGAGTAGGCGTGAACGAGATCGCTGCACCAGGTTTCTGTACGGTAAGTTGTTTCCATGGCAGCCTTATAATAGCCTCAAGGCGACGTATATGTCTGATGATTTGCGCCTGCTGCACCATATCTGCACGTTCAATGTTTATCCCAGGTCAACGAATCACATTGAATGTACACGCCTTATGGTCGATTTCTTGTATCTGGTGGCCCAGGGAGAGAACGTATGTATGGCCACTTTCATCTTGCGACAGATAATCCTCATAGCCAAGTCAAGAAGAACGTCCGAATCGCTTCCTTTTGGCCAACTGATATGCAAGATCGCGCTTGAGTTTGCTTACAGACTTGGGCCAGAATTGCCAGTTTCGATTCATAGCATTGATGAGTCGACTATGGTCAAGATGAAGATTGGGTCTCAGTACCATGAAAATCAGCTTGAGGAGGATAGCGAGGATGACTTTGATGATGAGGAGGATCCAAGTGAGGGAGAACCTGGAGCAGAAGTTCAGGAAGAAGTCCAGGAAGAGGCAGAAGAGGAGGCTCAGGATACAGATGAGAGCCCTCCTCCTTCTGCGCAAGCTACTAGTGACGATCGCATTGCTCGGATTGAGGAGAGCCAGATCGCCTTGAGAAGGAAAGTTCAGGAACTTCTCGCTGAAGTCGAGGATGCCAAGGCCGTTATGAAGAGGAAATTCGGCAAGGTGACTCGCACCTTGAAAGCGATCCTGTATTGCTTGCAGGATAAGGGTGCTCCTCCTCCGTCACCCGACTCAGACTAGCGATGCAACCTTTGATGTTGTTGTTAGTAGTTAGTCATTTCCTGCTTTTGTGTGTAAGCTTGTTAGGGCTAGTGCCTTGCTTATGTTACTGTTGTAATTTTAACTGTCTTAGTTCCCATGTATTTCTCGTCATGATGCTTGTAAGGATATATCCCTTGTATTGTGATAATTTTGATTAAATGAAATGCTTGGAATGCCTTTGACTCTTGTGTGACTGATTGCGGTGTATTTGTGCTATTGAGACTGACAAGGTTGCGCCCTATTTTGAATATAGGGAATGCCGCCTAAGGCTACGCGGAGCACGGCTCTGCTTGCATTGACTGAGCCTATGGATCAGGCTCCTTCACAGTCTGACACACATGCGGACCCTGCGTGGGCCCGATTCCTAAGACAGTTCGTGCGTCTCAGCCTACTGCTAGTCCTACAGTTGGACCACCGTCGTTCACACCGCTAGTCAGAGAGCCTTATCGTGCATCTACTTCGACGCAGCACACGCCACAGCCTGCTCCACCTCCTGACAGATTTGAATAGATGATGGCTATGATGCAGCAGCAGCAGCAGCTTCTGACTACCATTCTGGAGACATTAGCCCAGGGTGGGGGCGTGACTCCACCTGCACCACCTGCGCATCCAGCTGAGGATGCTTATACATACGCCCAGGATGAGGGCATGACTCATCCTGTACCGCCTGCTTACCCTACGGGGAATGTCGCAGATACACGGGGCCTATTAGAGCGATTCCAGTGCTTACGGCCTCCCACTTTTACGGGTTCTCACAGACCCGAGGAGGCCGAGTACTGGCTCGACCGTGTGTCAAAGATATTGTGGATGCTTCATTGCACAGAGGCCGAGCAGGTAGAGCTGACTACATTCCTGTTTGAGAGAGAGGCCAGCCTGTGGTGGGACAGCGTATTGCGGACCGTTGCCGCCGACTTTATATGGACATGGGCAGCGTTTGAGTTCCACTTTCACGAGAAGTATTACCCCCAGACGTACAGGCATGACCGGGAGAATGAGTTTCTCTACCTCCGACAGGGAGCCATGACAGTCATGGAGTATGAGCATCGGTTTACGGAGTTGGGCAGATACGTCCCAACTATTTTGGCTGATGAGCAGATGCGTATACGGCGCTTTTTGGAGGGTTTGCGACTGGATATTCGGTCAAAGATGTGCTGTGTGAGCATTCTCTCATATGCGGAGTTGATTCACATGTCTATGCGGGCAGAGCAGGATGTGGATCGACTTGCGCAATCTCGTGGCCCTGTTGCTTCTAGGCCATGACCAGACATGCAGGACAGGCTCTTCGCGGGTAAGAGGCCTCACGTCGACCCTCTTACTCGGGCTCTAGCGCCAGCACCATCGTTTCGGTACCCCGAGTTATCGTGCACATACTGTGGGAGGTCAGGCCACTTGGCACAGAGTTATTTTTCTCGGATACGGGACAGTGGGTTCTGGCCGCCGCAGAAGATTGACAGTGCACATTCACAGGCGATATCAGCACTGCCTATACGGTTAGCTCCTGCGCATCCTTCTTTCAGACCTCCGGTATCGCAGATCAGACAGCCTCCATGGCCCATGACACAGCGGCCGAACCGGTCACAGCAGGCACGGTTTCATGCATTAATAGCTGAGGCAGCTGCGACACCAACTTCTCAGCATTCGGCCTTCGAGGTCACAGTCCATATTGGAGGTACTCCTATTCTCGTGATTGTGGACACTGGTTCCACGATTTCTTTGATATCACGTGCCATAGTCAGACGCATTGGGTTACAGACTATTACTATAAATAGGGTGCGAGTCCTTGCAGCTCATGGGGATTATTCAGATGTCACCCAGATGTGTGAGGATTGTTTGGTGGATCTGGGAGGCAGGACGATGACTATTGATCTTGTCGTCGACCCCTCTCTTATTTATCTCGACGTCATTCTTGGCATGGATTGGTTGACTGCAGTGAGGGCCGAGATTGACTGCGAGACTCGTATAGTGACTGTGTACGAGCCAGAGGGTGCATCCTTTACATTTCCAGTGCGGGTAAATCTCACTTTCCGCATACTTAGTTACGCCACTTTATTACGAGACGCTAGTGCCCAGGTACTTGAGCATACGCCAGTCGTTTCTGATTTTGGGGATCTATTCAGGAAGATCCCTGGTTTGTCGCCCCGACGAGAGATCGATTTCACTATCGATCTGGTTCCTGGTTCTACGCCCGTCTCACTGCCGACGTATCGCATGGCACCGTGTGAGATGAAGGAGTTGAGGATGCAGATTGATGGTCTACTAGAGCTTAGCCTTATACGGCCTAGTGTGTCTCCTTGGGGAGCACCGGTCCTATTCGTGAGGAAGAAGGACGGTTCGATGCGATTGTGTATTGATTATCGTAGGCTGAACCAGATCACGGTGAAGAACAAGTACCCTGTACCCAGGATCGATGACTTGTTTGATCAACTGAGAGGAGCGCAGTACTTCTCGAAGATTGATCTTCAGTCGGGATATCATCAGTTGCGCGTCAGGGATGAGGACGTGCAGAAGACAGCATTCAGGACCAGTTTTGGCCACTACAAGTTCCTCGTGATGTCGTTCGGTCTCACGAACGCACCAGCCGTGTTCATGGATCTGATGAACCGGGTATTTTGGCCTTTCCTCTATCGATTCATCATTGTATTCATTGACGACATTTTGGTGTACTCTAGGAGTCGAGAGGAGCATGAGGATCACTTACGTTTGGTCCTGGATACGCTCAGACAGCATCAGTTGTTCGCACAGTACAAGAAGTGCGACTTCTAGAAGCAGGAAGTGAAGTTCCTGGGACACGTGGTGTCCAAGGATGGCATGGCAGTTGACCTGTCTAAGGTAGCTGTGGTGCAGGACTGGGAGCAGCCTAGTTCTGTCACTGAGGTGAGGAGTTTCTTGGGTCTCGCTGGCTACTATCGGTGCTTCATACAGGACTTCTCGAAGATCGTGAGACCCCTATCTCAGTTGACACGGAAGGACGTGAAGTTCGCTTGGAATGACGAGGCGGAGTCAGATTTTCAGGAGCTGAAGGACAGACTTACGTCCGCCTCTGTGTTAGTATTGCTAGAACAAGGGGTTAGATACACTATATACACTGACGCGTCTAGTGTTGGTTTGGGTTGTGTCCTTATGCAGAGGGACAGGGTAATTTCGTATGCCTCGAGACAATTAAGGAAGCACAAGGAGAATTACCCTACACACGACCTAGAGTTGGCAGCCGTTATATTCGCACTGAGACTCTGGAGACATTACCTCTACGGAGAGGAGTTCGAGCTCTTTTGCGACCACAAGAGCCTCAAGTACATATTCACGCAGCGAGACTTGAATATGAGGCAGCGGCGATGGATGGAGACGTTGAAGGACTTCAAGTTTGAAGTCTCTTACCATCCTGGGAAGGCAAACCTTGTGGCTGATGCGTTGAGCCGCAAGAAGGCGATAGAGTTTGCGGCTCTGCTGATGGTTGCTGAGTGGGATATGGTTGAGTTTTTGCGAGACTTTGAGCAGAAACTCACCGTAGAGGAGCTGTTTGAGTTCATCGCACATGTCAGGTGCGATCTCAGATTGATGACCGAGTCATCGAGGCGCAGAGGGACGATGCGCATCTGACTGAGCTTCGAGAGCAGGTCAGTGATGATGCAGATGCCGACTGGCGAGTTGGTATGGATGGGGGCTTACGTTATCGTGGCCGCCTATGCGTCCCAGATGTCCCTGACTTGAGACGAGAGATTCTCGAGGCTGCGCATTGTACTAGACTCGTGATGCATCCAGGCAGTACGAAGATGTATCGTGATGTGAAGAGGACGTATTGGTGGGAAGGTATGAAGACCCGTATAGCAGAGTTCGTGTCTCGTTGTCTCACTTGTCAGCAGGTGAAGGCAGAGCATCGCCGACCACCTGAACTTTTGCAGCCTATGCCGATCGCAGAGTGGAAGTTAGATTTCATTTCCATGGACTTCATTTCTGGGTTGCAGAAGACGAGGAAGGGACATGATTCCATCTGGGTGATCGTCGACCGTCTGACGAAGTCGGCGCACTTCCTACCGATCAGAGTTACAAACTCTGCAGACGAGCTGGCTAGACTGTACATCAGGGAGATTGTGCGTCTGCATGGAGTTCCGTTGGAGATCGTGTCGGACAGAGACACGCGGTTCACTTCTATTTTCTAGACTCGCATTCAGGAGGCTATGGGTGTGAAGTTGAAGTTCAGTACTGCCTTCCACCCACAGACAGAGCAGGTGAACCAGATCTTAGAGGACATGTTGCGAGCTTGCGCATTGGACTTCAAGGACAGTTGGGATGATTGTCTTGCTTATGCGGAGTTTGCGTACAACAACAGCTTTCAGACGAGTATCGGTATGGCACCTTACGAGGCGCTGTATGGGCGACCTTGTCGCGCACTGCATTGCTGGGCAGAGGTCGGTGAGCGTAGCTTGATTGGCCCAGAGTTAGTGCAGGCGACGTCAGAGAAGATTGATATTATTCGACGTCGGCTTCTTACAGCGCAGAGCAGACAGAAGAGTTATGCCGATATGAGACGACGGCCACTAGAGTTCACAGTTGGGGATCATGTGTTTTTGCGAGTTTCCCCTATGAAGGGAGTCCTTCGGTTCGGGAAGAAGGGAAAACTGGCACCACGATTCATTGGTCCATTCCAGATCCTCGATCGTGTGGGAGAAGTGGCTTACCGATTGGCTTTACCCACGCCTCTCGCGAGCGTTCACAACGTATTTCATGTTTCTATGCTGAAGAAGTACATTGTTATCCTTCCCATATCATCAGATGGGAGCAGGTACAGTTAGGAGAGGATGTTACTTATATCCTACGACCGACACGTATCCTAGACAGGAAGGAGCAGGTACTGCGTAGCAAGGTGATTCCCCTTGTGAAGGTATTGTGGACGCATCACTCTGAGGAGGAGGCTACCTGGGAGACAGAAGCCGAGATCAGAAAGAACTACCCATAGCTTCTCGAGGATTACGAAAAGATATAAATTTCGAGGATGAAATTATTTGTTAAGGAGGGTAGATTGTAACGCCCGTAAAAAATCCATACTTGGGCTCGAGTACCAACTCGACCCGAAATTGCATAGAATTAATTCCTATGGAAATTAAGCGTAAGTTAGCTAGCGCAACGCTGGAGTAGCTGGGAAATAGTCCCTGATCACTTTAAATACGTTCTACAAGACCCAAATCGAGTAGAGCCAACGACTCTATAATACTCTATAACCTCGAACCAAACTCTAAGCAGGTTTGTTCTCTGGACCACTTTGAATCTTTGTATTGGATCTAGACCACGCGTCGAAAGTCCGATACCTCCTATCTTAGACCGTTAGAACCGCCTAGCTAGACTTGACAATCATTTCGAAAATCAAGTCAAACCGATAATCACAGGCTATTTCATTGAGCCCGGACCGAAGAGAGTGCGAATAGGGACAGAATTGGAATTTCAAATTCAAATCTGGCACACGACTTGATGCATCAGTATTAAGCGTTCTGACCATCAGAATTCAGCCAGATTACACCCTCGGATCAGGAAAAATTTCTATTTCATATCATGTGACTTTCAGCCCTGATCAACGTGCGGTGACCGCTGAACTGAAACTGGTCCGCCACGTGCGATCTGCGAACCCTGCCGGACTGAAAACTTAATACGTGCTAGATCTGGTATGCGTGAGCTTAAGTCCGATCGCATTCGGTCAGGGGACCTCCAAAAAGCATCTTTTGAACCGAAACAGCCCCGAATTGGATATGCACTAAGTGAACTTTGTACCGGAGCCTATTTTTGGCAATTTTGGGCTTATAAAAGGGGTTGAAACCCTCACTCCTCTCTCCCATCCGAATTTGAGAGAAACCCTAGATTTGGAGGGAGAAAAGGTGAGAGTTTGAGAGAGAGTGTAGAAGGGATTTTTTCCGTCTTCGTGCAACCTGTTGTTAGTGCCTAAGCAACACCTCCTGATCACCAAGCCGGTGATTCTTCCGCGTTTTTAGGTATGAAACAACCCTAGAAGTTGCTGATTTAAGGTTCACTAGGATCCATAACTTTTTAACCAATAGATCTTGTAAAACAGGTTCTCTTATCGCCGTAGACGAAGCGTATACGCTCCGTTCAAATTCACGCATCCATAAGAGACAAGGTGAGGATTTTAGACGCATTGATTGACGGTTTCCAACGCTTTCAATGTCGTTTAATAGTAGATTATCGACGGCATCGCCGTTTGACATGTACAACATGTTATCCGTTTCCTGTTTCGTAAATCAACGAAGAATATGAGATTTAGGGCATTTTAGTCATTTGTAGGAAGTACAGATTACATTTATATTTTGCTGATGTGATTGACATGGTTTGTTGTCGCATTACGAAGTTAGGAATACGTGCATAATTAGTTTGGCGAAGAGATTCGCCTAATTGCGCACTTCGGGTCGACATACTATATGTAGACTTAAGTGTGTAGTGTATGTGTTTGTATAAATGCTTGTATTAGTATGTATTAAATTAAATGATGTTACGAAATAGTTTGAGATTGATTTCTCAATTAATATGCTGACCTAAATGATTTCCTACATGTTGACTATATGCATGATTTCATTACATGCATGAAATATATGTGCTTGAAGATTTACTTAAGTTGTATGTTATAACATGTGTTAACATGCTCACATGATTGTATTTCAATTCCAATACTCCTACATAAATTGCTGATGTGATTCCATAATTATTTGGGACTAGACTTAGTCCACGCAGTCGGTAACTGAGCGAATTCGTGGCTGGCTGGTCTTGACCACGAACGACGGGTCGATGAACGTGAGTCGTGTTTGGAGTTGGCGGCAGTGGTTAGGCCACGCGAAGTGTTTTACGCACTTCATGTCGTTCGACTTGAGATGCGATCGTGCTAGTCGATCTCGTCAAGTAACCCGACTGGCCGATGTATGTTCACCCTGTATGAGTCATAACTGCTTGAACCTAGGGTACTGAACTTACCATTGTAAACCCTGTTAACCATGGTACCTTGATCCACGAAGACTCATGAGCCGGGCATGGTGGTATGGGACACCGTGGTCGACCTGTCGGCCTACGCTGGGGCCATAAACCTCCCCGTAGTGACCAGTGAGCACCTAGTCTCGTGAGCAGATTATGGTGGTATGGGACACTATATTCTAGCTGTCGACCTACACTGATCAGGTGACGAGTCCTTTGTAATGACCGCGAGCGTATTCTGAGTCTACGGGAGGCGACGACCCTCCAGTAGCAGTAGAGTACAGTAGGCCTGTATTGATAAGGTGATGGGGGGGCGGTACAACGAGTGCGAGCAACAGCCCTGGCAGCCCTTGCAGCGACCTACAAAATATACATCGTATGAGATTACTAGGAGTGACGACCCTAGACAGGATCTGTGTTGGGATTGATACAAGGGAAGTACCTTAGTTTCCCAATCCTGCTGTTTGAATGGACTAATAACAACTTGGAGATCATATCACCATACCATTGCATGTGCCTGGAAGATGTGGAGCGCTTGAGGGTCGATTGCATGCCGCGGTCGTAAGATGGTGCCGTATGAGGGAGATCGTCGGTGAGGGCATACATCACGTCATGTCGTCTTGCATTAACAACAGTATTAGGATTGTCTGATTTACTACTTTACTATTATCGCATGATTGATTTGTGAACATGCTAATCTTTGCTCTATGATTCCACTGAGTTGATCACTCACTCCCACGTTACGGGATGGTGTTTACAACACCCACCAGACCCTGTTGTAGATGCAGGTGATGCTGAGATCCAGGAGGCAGAGCCAGACTTCGACGAGGACCACGACGAGTTCTCGTACATGCAGTATCATGATGGCTTTGCTTAGGCGACCTGGGTTGACGGGACTTCATTGAGACTATTTTGAACATTTGATTTTGTTCATGTATATGTATATGAGACTCAGAGATGTATTCATACTTTAGAGACAGATGAGATCTACTTTGTTTTTTTCTTACAGTGATATATATATTGTTTAGTTTTTTGCTTGCTTTTATCACTGGATCTGGAGTATGAATTACAGTTTTGGTATACTTTTACTCATGTGAATGCTTTAACATTGAATCATAATCATTTTTGTTGCAAAAGTGACGGTCTGAAACTCGGGAGTTGAGTTTATACACGACCCTCGATTTTCAGGGTGTTACAGTTCTAGATCGTTGTAAAGGGCTCATCAGCAATCAATACAGGTCTAGTTATACCCTAAATACTACAACAAGGCTCGTCACCCTTATGTAGTGTCAGGGTATACTCGAGGTCACTATGGAGGGCTCGTCACCAATCAATGTAGGTCAACAGCATGAATATAGTGTCACATACCACCATAATCGGCTCACGAGAGTAGGGTGCACACTGGTCACTACAGGGAGGCTAGTCGCCCCAGCGTAGGCCGACAGCTCGACCACGGTGTCCCATACCAGCATGTCCAGCTCATGAGTCTTAGGGGATCACGGTACGAAGGTTAACGGGATTTCTACTAGTAAGCTCATTGCCTTAGATTCAAATAGTAGCAACCAAACATGGTGAACAAACATCGGTCAATCGGGTAAGTTGATAAGCTCAAATAGGCCAAGCGTACGTTGAATTGAATGACATGGAATGCATAAGCACTCCGTGTGGCCTAACCACTGTCGAACATCCCAAGCACGACTCAGATTCGTTAAATTCATCCTGCATGGCGAAAATGACCTCAACCACTATTTGAAGAACGGTTACCGATTACCAGGACTGTAATACAGCCCCAATCACATACAAACTCAATAATAGGCATATGATTCATATCCTACATTCATATGAACATTTATGAAATATAACTTGAACATAAATACAGTACATGGAGGAGATCATACACACAGCTAACATGAATGATTTAGGCTAATCAATCTATGGAGGAAATTAAACACACAGCTCACATGAATAATTTAGGCTAACCAATCCATAGAGGAAATCATACACTCAGGTAATGTGGCTGAGATTCATATCTCAATAACCTTAAAATCACACTTTACTAACTACTAGCTCAATCAAGCATTTATACAAACACTTAGACTACACTATTCAACATACGTCACGTATGCCGACCATATAGCATAATAAGGCGATTCCTTTCATCAAGGAGTCGTCGCATATATAACAATCATGAATCAACGACAAAGAATCATGGCAATCATAACAGCAAATTTCATACATATACAGGTATTCTAACATATACATGAAATACTCTATTTATAACATAGATTATACATATACGTAAATCGAAATAGATAGTGCATTTGGCATGTGTAATAGCATTTACGTCATGAATAATTCATTATCTAACATTGAAAAAGTCTTGAAAACCATAACCTAAGCGTATAGAGTCTGCACCTTAAACTAGAAAATGCATAATGAGCATGATTCAGACGATAAGTCTTCGTCAACAGCGGATACGCTACCTAAAGTATTAAACAGGTTAGCTATAACTTCACTACAGCTATTCTAAGCTCCAAATCAGGTTAGGGTTTGATTAACTTACCCAAGACTAAAATCAGAATCACCGTAATAATGATTCAGATACACATGATCGATATGTAGAAGAACTGGGAAGAATCCTACGGAGAAACAACAGGTTCTCTCTTACTTTCTCTCTCCTTTCTCTCTCTTCACTTAGCTAGGGTTTAGGAAATTCGTATGGGATTTGGGAATGAGGGTTTAAGGCCTTGTTATAAGCCTAAAGTCGACGGAAACAGCCTTAGGACCAAGGTATACTTAGGTTATAACCAAATCGGTCTCTTTTTGATCCAATGAAGCATTTCTGGAGGTCCTCTTATTAAATGCGGTTGGACTTAAGCTCACTAGTATTGGATATTAAGTAAGTTAAGTTTTCAGCCCGATCGGGTTTTCAGATCGTCCGTGGCAGACCAGTTTCAATTCAACGGTCACTGAAAATCGATCAAGGCCACAAGTACTTTGACATATATGGGCCACCTATCCTGATCTGAGGGTGAATTTGGGTTGAAATCTAACGGTCAGAATGCTTAGAAATAACGCGCAAGCGAAATGACCCAGATTACTTAAAATCATATTTAATTTTCTAAAAATCTTCGCTTTCTCAGTCTCTTCACTCCAGACTCAAGGAAATGGTCTCATGACATCGTTTGGCCTTGATTTTCGAGGTGATAGTTAAGTCCAACTAAACGGTCATAATGGTCTAAGTTTATCGTTATCAGACTTTTGACGTGCGGTTTAGGTCCAATATGAAGTTACAAAGTGCTCCCAAGAGCAACTGGCTTTAGAGTTAGATCCTAGATTTCAGGGTAATATAGCGTCAATGATTCTATAGGTTTTGGGTCTTACAGATCATATTGAAAGTTATTGGCATCCTCGCTCAATTGCACCTACTCCCATCTAATAATATGCAAAGGATCAGGAACATACTTCTTCAACACAAACACATGGAATACGTTATGCATGCCTGCGAGTGGTGTGGGCAAAGCAAGGTGATACGCTACTGCCCCCACTCGATCAAGTATTTGAAATGGGCCAATAAATCTCGGCGTGAGCTTCCCTTTCTTACCAAACCTAAGAACTCCTCGCATAGGGGAAACCTTAAGGAATATATGGTCCTTAACATCAAACTCAAGCAGCCGCCATCTCGTATCGGCGTAGCTCTTCTACTTGCTCTGTGCTGAGAGCAGTCGACGCCGAATAATGTCGATCTTCTCTGAAGTCGCCTGGACCAACTCTGGGCCAATCAGAGTCTTCTTGCCTACATCTGCCCAACAATGCGGCACTCTACACGGGCGACTATACAATGCGTCATAGGGAGCCATACCAATACTCACCTAGAAGCTATTTTTATACGCGAACTCTGCATAAGGAAGACAGTCATCCCAACTGTCCTTGAAGTTCAACACACAGGCTCACAACATATCCTCTAAAATCAGATTCACACGCTCCGTCTACCTATCTGTCTGTGGATGGAACACGGTACTGAACTTCAACTTCACACCCATCACTTCCTGGATATGAGTCCAGAAGATAGATGTGAATCGAGTGTCCCGATCAGACACAATCTTCAAGGGAACTCCATGTAGGTGCATAATCTCCTTGATATACAATCTAGCCAACTCGTCTGCAGAATTTGTAACTCTGATCGGTAGGAAATGAGTTGACTTCGTCAACCTATCAACGATCACCCAAACAGAGTCATGTCCCTCCTCGTCTTTAACAGTCCAGAAATAAAATCCATAGAAATAAAGTCCCACTTCCATTCAGCTATGGGCATAGGCTGAAGCAATCCAGGAGGTCGGCGATGCTCTACCTTAACCTGCTGACACGTGAGATAACGGGATACGAACTCAGCAATGTGGATAATCATATTGTCTACCAGCACGATCTTTTCATATTCTGATACATCTTCGTGCTACCTGGATGCATCGCAAGCCTCGAACCGTGGACTGACTCAAGAATCTCTCGTCTCAAGTCAGGAATGTTTGCGAAGCACAGGCGGCCTTGATATCGCAAGCCCCCATCTGTACCAATAGTCCACTCAGAGTCTTCATCAGTACCAACTCGCTCCTTCATCTTCACCAGAAGCTTATCGCCTGCCTGAGCCTCAATAATGCAGCTATCTACGAGGGGTTGTACACGAACATGCGCGACGACTTCATACGACTCTTCCACTATGAGTTTCTGCTCAAAGTCTCGCACAAACTCTATCATATCCCATTATACAATTATAAGAGGAGCCACAAATTCTATACTCTTCTTGCAGCTCAATGCATCTGCCATATAGTTTGCCTTGCCCGGATGGTAAGAAACCTCGAACTTAAAGTCCTTCAAGGTCTCCATCCATCGGCACTGCCTCATATTCAAATCTCGTTGTGAGAATATATATCGAAGGCTCTTGTGGTCGTAGAAGAGCTCGAACTCCTCTCCGTAGAGGTAATGTCTCCAGAGCTTTAATGTAAAAATTACAACTGCTAACTCTAGGTCGTGCGTAGGGTAATTCTCCTAGTACTTCCTTAATTGTCTCGAGGCATACGTAATCACCCTGTCCTTCTGCATAAGGACACAACCCAGACCAACATGAGACGCGTCAGTATAAATCGTATACTTAACCACTTCCTCTAGCAATATTAGCAAAGGGGCGGACGTCAACTTGTCCTTCAGCTCATGAAAAGCTGCTTCAGCCTTCTCATTCCAGACAAACTTTAAGTCTTTCCGTTCAACTAAGACAACAGTCTGGTAATCTTGGAAAAGTCTCGAATGAATCGTCGATAGTAACCTACCAAACTCAGAAAACTCCTCACCTCAGTAACTGAACTGGGTTGCTTCCAATCCTGAATCGCAGCTACCTTAGCTAGGTCTACAACAATACCCTCCTTGGACACCACATGTCCCAGGAACTTAACTTCTTCCTTCCAGAAGTAGAATTTCTTATACTGTGCGAACAACTGGTTCTCCCTGAGAGTATTCAATACCGTTCTCAAGTGCTCCTCATGCTCTTCCCGACTCATGGAGTATATCAAAATGTCATCGATAAAGACAATGACGAACCAGAATAAAAATGGTCGAAACACTCTGTTCATCAGATCCATGAACACGAATGGAGCATTCGTGAGTCCAAAAGACATCACAAGGAACTCATAATGACCAAAACTGGTCCTAAACGTAGTCTTCTGCACGTCCTCATCCCTGACGCATAACTGATGATACCTAGACTACAAATCTATCTTCGAGAAATAACGTGCCCCCTTCAGCTGATCGAATAGATCAATAATCCTAGCAAGGGATACTTGTTCTTCACTTTCACCTGATTCAACCTTCGATAATCAATACATAACCGCAGGGAACCGTCTTTCTTCTTCATAAACAAGACATGGGCTTCCCAAGGTGACACACTTGGTCGAATAAAGCCTGCCTCAAGAAAAATATTGATCTGTCTCCTCAACTCCTCCATCTCACATGGAGGCATACGATACGTCGGCAAGGAAATAGGTGTCGCACTGGGCACAAGATCAATAGTGAAGTCAATATTACGTCGAGGAGGAAGCCCTGGAATCTTCTCAAACACATCAGAAAAATCATGAACTATTGGCATAACTTCCAACATCAAAACATCAGAACTCTCTAACAAGGAAGCTTAGGTGCTAACACGACAGGACTAACTGACTTGAACTGGAAAAGAGAAGACCATGTCCTCAGGTCGTAGGCTATCACAACTCTGGCCTCGCAATCAATCTCTGCTCTCATCTTCACGAGTCAATCTGTCCCAAATATAACATCATAATGACACAGTAGGGCGACAATCAGGTCGACGACCACTGTCCTGCAACCCAAATCCATCGAGTAAGACTGACAGGTCTGAGTAATATCTGATGTAGTCCCTGTAGCTGTCGTGAGTCTCACTCCCTTCGTAGGAGCCATAACCATACCTAGCCGCTTGATCGCAGCATAAGAGATGATTAAAGCAGTGGACCCAGTGTCCACTAACAAGAAGATAAGCGTACCTAGGATGTGAGCAGGAACCTCGAATGATGTCGGTGATGAATTTATCTTGGGGGCCTCAGCTGTGAGCACATGACTGTGGGTGATGCGGTGGAGGAACCATGGGCCGTTGTAGTAGCCTGAAACGAGGTGCTGGAGGTCTGAAGGAAGGATGAGCTGGTATTGATCGAAGGGGTGGTGTTAAAATAGCCTGAGGCATCAGACGGTTGATCCTCTGAGGCGGTGAGAAACCACTATCTCACATCCTGAAAAAGTAAGATATCTCAGTGTGGCCAGGCTTCTTACAATAATTGCACCACACATCAGGACGCCTCACATGGGCAGTAGATGCCGCAAACCTCAGCGATGAATCGATACGAGGCCTCTTACAGAGGAAAAGCCTACTCGTGAAATCAGGTCGTGGCCTGGGAACCATAGGTGCATGCATGCGGGACAACCTCTCCCTATCCTGCTCTGCTCGCAAGGGCATACTCACCAACTCAGCATAAGAAGAGATGCTTGCACAGCACATCTTCGATCGAATCTCGAGTCACAAACCCTCAGAAAAATGCCCAATCCTTAATGGCTAATCACCCAGAATCAAAGGAGCATACTTTCCCAGCTCCGTAAACTGGCTCTAGTACTCTATCACGGACATGCCTCCCTGGTGAAGGCGGAGGAACTCACTCTCCTTCTAGTGTCGGTAAGTGCCTGGAAAATACTTCTCATGGAAGCATGCCTCAAATGCCACCCATGTCCATACGAATCCCTCCGCAACTGTACGGAGGATGCTATGCCACCATAAGTTAGCCTCCCTCTCAAGCATGAAGGTGGCAAGCTCAACCTGCTCCGCCTCAGAACAGTGCAATGGTCTAAGCATCTTAGAGATGTGGTCGATCCAATACTCAGCCTCCTCGGGTCTGTCAGTCCCAAAAATGTAGGAGGCATCAAGCGCTGAAATCACACGAAAGTGCCGGTCGCACTAGTATTCCCGGCTGGGTGTAGAGGCTAGGTAGGTGGAGTCACCCCCATCGACTGAGCAAAGATACTAAACATGGAGGATAAGAACTACTGCTGCTGTTGTTGTATCTGCTACTGCTGCATCAACAGCATCATCTGCTGTAACACTACGAATTTTGGCCAATCTGGGATTTGACGTCCTTAGGAAATGGGTTAACTAAAACACCTGGAAAATCGCTCAGAACCTACTTCCATAGCCAAAGAAATCACTTCGGATTAATTCCTTTGGAAAATGAGAGTAAGTTAGCTAGCGCAACGCTCGAGTATCTGGGAAATAGTCCCTAATCACTTTAAATACGTTCTACAAGACCCAAATCGAGTAGAACCAATGACTCTATAATACTCTATAACCTCGGATCAAACTCTAAGCCGGTTTGTTCTCTGGACCACTTTGAAATTTTGTATTGGATCTAGACCGCGCGTCGAAAGTCCGATACCTGTTATCTTAGACCGTTAGAACCGCCCAGCTGGACTTGACAATCATTTCGAAAATCAAGTCCAACCGATAATCACAGGCTATTTCATTGAGCCCGGACTGAAGAGAGTGCGAATAGGGACAGAATTGGAATTTTAAATTCAAATCTGGCACACGACTTGACGTGTTAGTATTAAGCATTCTGACCATCAGAATTCAGCCAAATTACACCCTCGGATCAGGAAAAATTTCTATTTCATATCATGAGACTTGCAACCCTGATCTACGTGCGGTGATCGCTGAACTGAAACTGGACCGTCACGTGCGATCTGCGAACCCTGCCTGACTGAAAACTTGATGCGTTCTAGATCCTATACGCTTGAGCTTAAGTCCGATCACGTTCGGACAGGAGACCACCAGAAATCATCTTTTGGACCGAAACAGCCCCGATTTGGTTATGCACTAAGTGAACTTTGTTCTTAAGCCTATTTAGGGCATTTTTAAGCTTATAAAAGGGGTTGAAACCCTCACTCCTCTCTCCCATCCGAATTTGAGAGAAACCCTAGATTGGGAGAGAGAAAAGGTGAGAGTTTGTGAGAGAGAGTAGGAGAGATTTTTCCTGCCTTCGTGCCACCTGTTGCACGTGCTTCAGTAACACATCCCAATCACCTGGCTATGATTCCTCCACTTTTTCAGGTATGAAATAATCCTAGAAAGTTGCTGATTTGAGGTTTACTAGGATTCATAGCTTGTTAGCTGATAGAACTCGTAAATTAGGTTCTCTTATCGCCGTAGACGAAGCGTATACGCTCCGTTCGAAACGACACGTTTATAAGAGACAAGGTGCGGATTTTAGACGCTTTGATTGACTGTTTCCAAAGATTTCAATGTTGTTTAATAGTAGATTATCGACGGCAACGCCGTTCGACATGTACAACATGCTGTCCGTTTCCTGTTTCGTGAACCAGCGAAGAATATGAGATTTAGGGCATTTTAGTCATTTGTAGGAAGTACTGTTTTCATGCATATTTTGCTGATGTGATTGACATGGTTTATTGTCGCATTAGAATGTTAGGAATATGTGCATAATTAGTTTGGCGAAGAGATTCGCCTAAATGCGCACTTCGGGTCGACATACTATATGTAGACTTAAGTGTGTAGTGTAAGTGTTTGTATAAATGTTTGTATTAGTATGTATTGAATTAAATGATGTTATGAATTAGTTTGAGATGGATTTCTCAATTAATATGCTGATGTAAATGATTTCCTACATGTTGACTATATGCATGATTTCATTATATGCATGAAATGTATGTGTTTCAAGATTTGCTTAAGTTGTATGTTATAACATGTGTTAACATGCTCACATAGTTGTGTTTCATTTCCAATACTCTCACATGATTGCTGATGTGGATTCATATGTGTTTGGGACTATACTTAGTCCAGGCAGTCGGTAACTAAGCGAATTTGTGGTTAGCTTATTTTCGCCACGAACGACGCGTCGATGAACGCGAGCCGTGTTTTGGAGTTGGCAGCAGTGGTTAGGCCACACGAAGTGTTTTACGCACTTCATGTCGTTCAACTTGAGATGCGATCGTGCTAGTCGAGCCCGTCAAGTAACCCGACTGGCCGTTGTATGTTCACCCTGCATGAGTCATAACTGCTTGAACCTAGGGTACTGAACTTACCATTGTAAACCCTGTTAACCATGGTACCTTGATCCACGAAGACTCATGAGCCGGGCATGGTGGTATGGGACACCGTAGTCGAGCTGTCGGCCTACGCTGGGGCCACAAACCTCCCCGTAGTGACCAGTGAGCACCTAGTATCGTGAGCATATTATGGTGGTATGGGACACTATATTCTTGCTGTCGGCCTACACTGATCAGGCGACGAGTCCTTTGTAGTGACCGCGAGCGTATTCTGAGTCTACGGGAGGCGACGACCCTTCCGTAGAGTAGAGTATAGTAGGCCTGTATTGATAAGGTGATAGGGGAGCGGAGCAACGAGTGCGTGCAACAGCCCTGACAGCCCTTACAGCGACCTACGAAATATACCTCGTATGAGATTACTAGGAGTGACGACCCTAGACAGGATCTGTGTTGGGATTGATATAAGGGAAGTACCTTAGTTTCCCAATCTTTCTGTTTGAATGGACTAATAATAACTCAGAAATCATATCACCATACCATTGCATGTGCCTGGAAGATGTGGAGCACTTGAGGGTCGATTGTATGCCGCGGTCGTAAGATGGTGTCGTATGAGGGAGATCGTCGGTGAGGGCATACATCACGTCATGTCATATTGCATTAACAACAGTATTAGGATTGTTTGATTTACTGCTTTACTATTATCGCATGATTGATTTGAGAACATGTTAATCCTTGCTCTATTATTCCACTGAGTTAGCTACTCACTCCCACGTTACGAGATGGTGTTTCCGGACACCCACCAGTCCCTTTTTGTGATTGCAGATGATGGCGCGGCCTGCGAGGCGGAGCTGAACTTGATGATGATGAGGAGGATTCCTCCTTTATGCGTGTTCTGATTGACGGGATTACAGGGAGGTTGATTAGATACTTTGACACTTGTCATTTTATATTATTAGTGCACTCATGTATATTTGTTTTGTCTACTTTTGGAGTATACATGTATATATATAACCTGGTAACATGTTCACACTCTGGAGACATACAACAGTTTATATATGTTATACATACTATCACAGTCTTCCACTTGTTAATTTAACTGTCTCTGGAGTATGATATGCTGTTCTAGCTTAATCTCACTCATGTTTAATACGTTATCACAGACAACATTCATTCATACATATCTATGTTGCATAAATAACATTTTAGAACTCGGGAGTTGGGTTTTTACTCGACCTCCCGATTTTCAGGATGTTACATCTGCTCTAGCCTATCAGGAGGCGGAGCGGACTATGATGTAGAAGGCGTCGACGCAGACGCAAGGTTCTGCTCAGGAAATGTAGGTGTGATAGGAGGCACCACAGAAGGTGTCACGGGAGGCGGCCCAGCAGTAGGACCAGAAGCCGACTGAGAACTCAACATGTGGTCAGAACAAGATGGGTCAGAATGGGGGTCCATATGACTATCACACAGGGCAAGGGCCCCGTCTCAGTAATCACCCAGAGAGGGACGGGCCGAAGATCTCGAGCCCTTAGGTAGCATACCCTACACACAATAGAGGGTAGCAACCAATGAGATTAGGCATTCACACAGTCCATCCACAGCATTGATTTCACAAGCCAAAGAAATAACATGCATTTCATGAACAAAATTGTCACAACACATGATGTGCAGCATAACATGAATCGCGACAGAGAAAGCATGTGAGCAAAACGATTAAGCTTCAAACATCAAACAACTATCAAACTAACAAACTGCTAAACAACTACTAAACTACCAAGCTACACACAAGAACAACCAACAAACAAGCAAACAACGACTATGGAAAGGACTATTCCTTAGAATCTGGCGATGGAGGAGGGGCACCCTTATCCTGTAGACAACACAGGATCATCTTCAAAGTGTGGGTTACTTTCCTGAACTTGTGCTTCATGTAGCCATGCAAATCCATAATATCCTGTCGAAGAGTGGCCTGGCCCTCCTCAAGCCTAACAAAACGGGCTTCTCTAGTACCCCTATCAGGATCATGCTCCTGAGTCACAGGAGGAGGACTCTCATCAGTATCTTGAGCCTCCTCTTCCTCTTCGTCCTGCACTTCTTCCTCTATCTCTGCCCAACCTTCTTCACTTCCCTCTCCTTCTTTGTTTTCAGACTCATCCTCTCTTTCTTCAAGTTGAGCTTGTCGTTGTCGAGGCCCGATCTTCATCTGGTTAAGAGTAGTCTCGGTGATGTAATGGACCAGCGCTGGCAATTTCGCCCCAAGTCTTTAGCCAAACTCGAGTGCAATCTTACATATGAGTCGGCCAAAGGGGAGTGACTCAGTCATTCTTCTTGATCGTGCGATGAGGATGATCTGTCGCAGGACAAACGTAGGCACGCACAACTTTGCTCCCTGCCCCACTTGGTACAGAAAATCCACCATGAGACGCGTGCACTCACTGCGATTGCTCCACCTGGGGTAGACATTCAACATGCAAATGTGGTGAAGCAGACAGAAATCACACGACATATGGGCCGCTAAGAGACTCCTGTTAGGCTGCCATTCAACCAGATGACCATAAAGAAACCTGGTGCGGTGATCCCTTTCAAGTACACTATTCAGATTCCTCTCACTATCATGTACTTCACCAAGTGGCACATTCAGGAGTCGGGCTATCAACCTAATGTTGATTGTAGCTTCCTGATCTCTACCAAAGGGGATCTTGAACTGTAAGGGCTCTAGCATAGGCTCTCGAATGTGGGCATAGAAGGATCGGATAGTGTTCACGTTTGCGCGAGACTCACCTTTAAATAGTGGACCCCACCCAGCTTCTTCCAGGAGCTCGAACAACAAGTATTCGCCAAAGAGTCATCCATCCACATGTGCTTAAAAAAGAACCCTATAGTCCTCATAGACCCCATGAGACAACTCGACCAACAACGATCTTCCTAATGGAGCATGGGGATCTAAATTCCGCTTCATTTGCACTTCTCTCCTAGTGCTTGAACTCCCGGTAGCTCCTCTAGGCCTTCTCGAATGAGCAGGGCGACTAGGCTCAGCCTCATCCACAGGGGCTCGCTTCTTCCCCATGAATGAAAGGATGGAGGAAATGGAGAATAATGTCACAACAAACTCCATGAAAGCCATGAAAAATGCAAAAAATGAAGGAAAAGGGCTGAACTATTTGGGTCTCCATGGATCTGAGCCTCAAAGAGGGTGGAAAGGCTCAAAGAAAGGGAGTATTGAAGAAAGAAAATAATAAAATGAGATGGGTAGTGGGTTGGCACGATTTTGAAGCTTAAATGAAGGATTTATAAGCTCAAATCAAAGGAAATGGAAGGATTTGGTAATGGGTATGGCTGAGCATGGTGAAGGGATGTAGGATTTAATGAAAAATGAAAGAAAGAGTGAGTGGAAGGGCGATTTGAGCGAGGATGGAGCAGTTTTGAAGAAAAGGGAAAGCATGGGAGAGAGTTTTGTGAAGGAAGTAGTAGATTAGGGATGATATAGGCGTGGAACCATGGACCAGTGGGTCCCACTAGGCCCTATGTGCCATTGGCCCAGTCCAGAAAAGCCTACCGGTCGGCGAGGCCGTCGCCGGCCACTGACTAATCCGGTGAGGCCTCGTCCTTTGGGCGAGGACCTCCCCACTCCCTGGGTCCAAAAACGTATGGGTCCCACCTCGAGTCCCCCTAGAAATGGTCCGTTTAGCCCCCCACTTCCGATTCAAGCCGTTTCGAGTCCTTACAGAACAAATCTGATCTCTATTCACATTTACCAATTTTTAATGGCTGGAGTGAGATGAAACGCGTCCTACACCCATCGATTGACGGTCTAAACTTGATTTGGGTCGTCGTGTGTGATTAGGAGTGTGTATGGACTCGATCTCGGTGATCATTTTCAGTAAACTTTTTCCAATCGACACATATGGGGGTCCTAAACCTATTTTTAGATTATTCTCGCACCCTCGCACGCTATAGTGGCATCAACATGCATCGTATGACCCTAACCGAGGTCCAGTTTAATCCAGATCATGCTCTGATACCAATTTGTAACGTCCTAAAATTCGGGGGTCGAGCATAACTCTGCTTCCGAGTTCCAAAACAACACTTATGCAACATAAATAATGATGGATGTATGTTATCTGTATTAGTGCATAAACATGAAGTAGATTAAGCCAAATCAGCAGACGTAATTCAGAGATTGTGAGAAAATGCAAGCGAAAAAGTTAAGTACATATATAATCCAAAAATAATCCCCAAAAGATGTGCGCTTTGCCCAGGGAAATAAGTATAACAGTGTATCAAAATACATGTAGAAAACTGTGACAAATCAACATAATCATGTCCCAAAATCCTCGCCAATCAGGACAAGGCGCACATGAACCCGCCTGAGAACTGCATGAATGAGAAAGCCTCCTTGTCCTCATCAAACTCCAGCTCCACCTCGCAGGCATCACCGTCACCTACAGCTAAGTCAGAGTCTGGTTGGTGTTTAAGCACCATCCCAGAACATGGGAGTGAGTGATCAACTCAGTGGAACTATACAGCAAAGGTTAACATGTTATCAATTTAATAAAGCAGTAATGATAAAGCAATACAATTAAACATGTCCTACATACTCTTGTTAGTGAGAGAATGATATGAAGTAATGATGCATGCCCTCACCACAAACTCCCTCTTGAGACAACGTCTAACGATCGCGGCATGAATCACTACCACTGTGCTTTCACACCAACGCCAATGGCACATGTAGTGCGATGTCATGAGTATGATTATCAAGTTTTTATTAGTCCTTTTCATATGGCAGGATTGGGAAGCTAAGACACCTCCCTTATATCAATTCCAAAACACTGATCCATTCTAGGGTCGTCAATCTTAGGAAATCTCATACGATGTTACGGTTCTAGATTGCTGTAAAGGGCTCGTCACTAATCAATACAGGTCTAGTTATACCCTACATACTACAATAAGGCTCATCACCCTTATGTAGTGTCAGGATATACTCGAGGTCACTACAGAGGGATCGTCACCAATCAATGTACGCTGACAGCATGAATATAGTGTCCCATACCACCATAATCGGCTCAAGAGAGTAGGGTGCTCACTGGTCACTACGGGGAGGCTCGTCGCCCGAGCGTAGGCTGACAGCTCGACCACAGTGCCCCATACCACCATGTCTGGATCATGAGTCTTAGAGGATCACAGTACCATGGTCAACGGGATTTCCACTAGTAAGTTCAGACCTTAGATTCAAACAGTAGCCACCAAACATGGTGAACAAACATCGATCAATCGGGTAAGTTGATAAGCTCAACTAGTCCAAGCATACGTTGAGTTGAATGACATGGAATGCATAAGCACTCCGTGTGGCCTAACCACTGTCGAACATCCCAAGCACGACTCGGATTCATTAAACTCATCCTGCGTGGCGAAAATGACCTCAACCACTATTTGAAGAACGGTTACCGATTACTTAGACTGTAATACAGCCCCAATCACAAACAAACTCAATAATAGGCATATGATTCATATCCTACATTCATATGAACATTTATGAAATATAACTTGAACATAAATACAGTACATGGAGGAGATCATACACACAGTTAACATGAATGATTTAGGCTAATCAATCTATGGAGGAAATCATATACACAGCTAACATGAATAATTTAGGCTAACCAATCCATGAAGGAAATCATACACTCAGGTAATATGGTTGAGATTCATATCTCAACAACCTTAAAATCACACTTTACTAACTACTAGCTCAATCAAGCATTTATACAAACACTTAGGCTACACTATTCAACATACATCACGTATGTCGACCATATAACATAATAAGACGATTCCTTTCATCAAGGAGTCATCGCATATATAATAATCATGAATCAACGAAAAAGAATCATGGCAATCATAACAGCAAATTTCATACATATACAGGTATTCTAACATATATATGAAATACTCTATTTATAACATAGATTATACATATACGTAAATCAAAACAAATAGCGCATTTGGCATGTGTAATAGCATTCACGTCATGAATAAATCATTATTTAACATTGAAAGTCTTGAAAACCATTACCTATGCATATATAGTCCGCACCTTAAACTAGAAAATGCATAATGAGTATGATTCAGATGATAAGTCTTCGTCAACGGCGGATACGCTACCTAAAGCATGAAACAGGTTAACTATAACTTCACTACAGTTGTTCTAAGCTCCAAATCAGGTTATGGTTTGATTAACTTACCCAAGAACAGAATCAAAATCACCGGAATAACAATTCAGATACGCAGGATTGATACGTAGAAGAACTGGGAAGAATCCCACGGAGAAACGACAGGTTCTCTCTTACACTCTCTCTCCTTTCTCTCTCTTCACTTAGCTAGGGTTTAGGAAATTCGTATGGGATTTGGGAATGAGGGTTTAAGGCCTTTTATAAGCCTAAAGTTGACGGAAACAGCCTTAGAGCCAAGGTATACTTAGGTTATAACCAAATCAGGCTCTTTCTGATCCAACGGAGCACTTCTGGAGGTCCTCTTATCAAATGTGGTCGGACTTAAGCTCACTAGTATGGGATCTTAAGTAAGTTAAGTTTTCAGTCCGATCGGGTTTCCAGATCGTCCGTGGCGAACTAGTTTCAATTTAACGATCACCGAAATTCGATCAGGGCCACAAGTACTTTTACATGTATTGGCCACTTATCCTGATCCGAGGGTGAATTTGGGTCAAAATCTAATGGTCAGAATGCTTAAAAATAACGTGTACGCAACACGACCCCGATTAGTAAAAATCATATTAAATTTTCTAAAAATCTTCTCTTTCTCACTCTCTTCACTCCGGACTCTAGGAAATGGTCTCAGGACATCGTTTGGCCTTAATTTTTGAGGTGATAGTCAAGTCCAACTGAGCGGTCATAATGGTCTAAGTTCATCGCTATCAGAATTTCGACGTGCCGTCTAGGTCCAATACGAAGTTACAAAGTGCTCCCAAGAGCAACTGGCTTTAGAGTTGGATCCTAGATTTCAGGGTAATATAGCGTCAATGATTCTATAGGTTTTTGGTCTTACAGATTATATTGAAAGTTATTTGTGCTAATGTTACATGTAATCTATTTTAGCGCTAGCTAATACACATGAAATTTCTAAGCGATTTGGTTCTAAATGATTTCTACTAGAGGTGGTACTCGGGTCTAAGTACGAATTTTTCTAAGACGTTACATAGTGTCACCACAACAGACTATATACCAAAAATGTACAATGAATATACACATACCATAACATGTAACAAATCCACATATAAAGATCCAAGCATTTGAACATAAGATAACATTATAACATACAATCGTTGCATCAAACTACATGTATCATATCATACAATCACCGCACATGTCACCACCACATTCTTAATTCGATTTCAATCCAACATTTCAACAAGTCTAGCTATCATCTTAAGTGGACTAAGGCCCAGTTCATTGCCACACTTGAATGGGCCGATTAGTGGGTTGCTACATCCCATTCTTCTGGCTTGTTGGGTGGTCCATTTGATTATCACAAACGATTCATTCAAGGACTCAATCATAACTCATTCGCAAGGCCCAAATGAGACTTAGCATAAATACATCATAAGGAGTCTCATGCACTTACTAAGAAGCCCAAACATAGGTCTAATATGCGCTTCTCACAGAGTCTTACATTCTTAGTAAGCGGAAGTAACCTATGGGCCCAATAGGTTTACCGCTAATGGGCTCACAAGGTGTCCACTCAAGGTATACTTTAAGGCTAATAGGCCCACCACTCTAATGCCATTGTGAACATATTAGTAGAGTCCACAAATCAAGCCCAATACTATTAATAAGATGGGTCCAACAATCAATTTGACACACGTCCTAAGTTCACATACCCAGGGGATTACATCATTGGCATAGTCCATGAGTCTGGAATGACCACACAATTCTCATATGCCCACATGGTCTTATGGCCACTCCGATATTAGAAATTCATATGGTTGAGAAGCCACACAAATGTAACTCTACTTGTCATAATAAAGGACTTAATGTTAGATGGTTACGTACTTTTATTACATCATAACTCACATAATGGGACAACCACTTTATTAAACTTTCACATGGTCAGGCGGCCAGTACCATAATTTCACAAAGTTTAGTTGTAACATCCCGAATTTTTTCCAACTTGGAGTTAGACGTCCTTAGGCAATGGGTCGATCCTAACACCTGATTAACTTCTCAGAACTCAATCTCAAAGTCTCAAATCCCCTTTCAATCCATTTCCTTCAAAAATCTCACCTTTCACCACCTTATTTTTCAAAATTTTCTAAGTATTTTTATATTAGACACTAATCCTAAAGTTTAAATGGTGAAGAACAATACTTAAACTAAAATTTACTGTAAATAGTAAATATATAAATAAAATACACTTTTTACCATTAACCTTAGGGAATATCACAAAATAAATAGGTTGTTTGTATAAATCAACTTCTCCTACCCTAGGACCTTCTTCTGTCATAATTAGGGTGGAATTTAGTTAAGTACTAAACTACATAGTTGATGGATTTAGCTTGAACTACTTTCTATATGAACTGCAAGACCCAAAACCATTAGAATTTTTAACCCAACATTACCTAGAAATCTAGGATAATTCTCAAAACTCAATTGCTCTCGGGAGCATCTTGAAACTCTGTATCGAACCTGGACCGGGTGTCGAAAGTTCGATTACCGTGAAACTTTAAGTTTATGACCACATTATTAGGCTTGACAAGCATCGCGGGAATCGAGTCCAATTTTTATTTAGAAACGTACAACTTGAGCACTGAGCAAAGTGTGTGAGAAACATGAATATCTTTAGAAAATGAATTCAGATTTAAGTAAATTCGGTCATTCACTAGCTAACCAAATTTAAGGTTTCAAGCCGTTAGATTCTGACCCAACTACACTCTTGGATCAGAAAAATTTTCCTACACATGTTAGTGTACTTGTGGCCTTGATTGAGTGATGATGACCGTTAAACTGAAATAGGTTCTCCATGGTTGATCCACTAATCCGATCGAACCGAAATCTTAACCTGATGAAGATCCATTGTCAAGAAACTTTCTCTAGACCGTATGTAGGATATAGACCTCCAAATGATCTCCGTTGGCCCGAAACATACAACTTTGGTTAGAACCTAAGTATACCATGGCCCTGGGGCCATTGAGACTAGTTTTGGGCCTATATAAGGGACTTAAACCACCCCATTTCTATTCCATACGATTTTCTCCAAACCCTAGGAAAGAAAAGAGAGAAAAGGGGAGAAAATAGTAGAGATCGAAGGGAGGTCCTTAGTGTTTGCTGCCGTGGTTCCTTCCTTCCACTCCACGCGTTGAATCACCTCTACATCTAGCTACACCGTCGAATTCAACTTCGATTTGGGCAAAAAATTCTAACCCTAATCTATTTTAGGGATGCAAATGGCGGAATTGGTGAAATAACAAGCATACTGATGAAAGGTACGAACTATAAACATTTAGGTTATGGTTTTCAAGGCTTTCAATGTCAGCTAATGATTTATTTCTAACTTGATTGCTGCCATATGATCTTAGTTATGACGTTTTTGATATATCATATATGTGTAAACTAGGTTGTATACAAAATGCATTCCATGTGTTTGTTGAAATGTTTGAATGAATATGAAATCACGATTTGAGCCTGCCATGACTATTAACCTAGGATTCATGTTTATTGTATGTATGACAATCTCCTTGTGACAGGACTTGTCACAATGTATGTCGTAACTAATTTAGTCTATGTATAACACAAAATGCATTCCATGTATTTGTTGAAATGTTTGACTGAACATGAAATGGTGAATTATGCTTGACATGATTTCTAATCTAAGATCTATGTTTGTTGTATGCGTTATAGCCTATGTTGTGTAGAAATTTGCTATATTTCACATCATAACTAATCTAGTTTATGTATTTGGTAATGTGTAGGCCAAGTGTTTGATAAAATGCCTGAATGAGATATTATTTAATGAATTGTGTTTAATAACAATGTTGAGATAGAATTCTCAATTATCATATTTATATGTATAATTTCCTTCACGTAATCTTAATTTCAACTATGTAATTTATGGATGAATTAAAATGTTTGGTAGCATGTTCAATATGTTGGTAAAATGCTTAAATGAGTGTTGTACTTGGATTGTTTGTTAAATGTCTATATGATTATCACATGTCTCCACATGCTACATTTGAGTATAATTGGGACCACTACATAGTCCAGGCAATCGGTAATAATTCCTATTTGAGTGTTCGAATTACTCTCACCACGTTTGATGTGTTTGGTGAATTCGAGTCATACGATGATTGTTGACAGTAGTACCAAGTCTATTAATTCACCGTACACTCGTACTAGTCGAACTTGTCTAATAAACCGATTGACCTATTGTGTGTTTACCATGTATGGATGCCACTACTTGAATCTAAGGTACCACTTACCAATGTAAAACCCGTTGTAACCCTTGTACCACGATCCCCTAAGACTCATGAGCCGGGCATGGTGGTATGGGACACCATGGTCGAGCTGTCGGCCTACACTGGGGTAACGAGCCTCCCCGTAGTAACCAGTGAGCAACCCAAACTCATGAGCCGAATACGGTGGTATATGACACTGTATTCGAGCTGTCGGCCTACATTGGCTCAACCTGCCTGTGGTCCCCAGTTGGGTTAATAACGAGCCTTAGAAAATAGACTACCAGTTGGTAGGGCATTGGTCGAGTGACCTCGAGTATACACTAGGACTATGCTAAGGTAACGAGCTTTTCCATAGAGACCTCGAGTATAAACTACGCCTACGCTGATGTGATGAGCCCTCCGTAGCGACTTAGACTGCCCATCGTATATGATTAACTAGGATTGACGACCCTAGATGGATCATTGTTTGGGTAAATAATATAAAGGGAGGTACAGTAGCTTCCCAAACCTGCTATATGAATAGGTCTAATTAAGAACTTAGCTAACATGCACATGCACCGCATTGCATGTGCCTTTGACATTGGAGTTGCGCATAGTGGGAGTGTTGCATGCGTGACTGTGAGATGATGTCGCTGAGGGAGTGCAGGCGAGGGCATGCATCATTATAGCATATCATCCCTACATTAATAAGAGTAGGCTAGGACTATTCGATGTATTGCTTTATCATTACTACTTTACTGAATTGATAACATGTTAACCTTCATTTTATAATTCCACTGAATTATCTACTCATTCTCACCTGGGACGGTGTTTTAAATACCATCCAGACTCTGGTTTAGATGCCGGTGATGGTGAGGTTTATACAGTAGAGTTGGACTTCGTAGGCGAGGAGGAAGAGTTCTCCTACGTTTAACTATTGTGTGGATCTATGTAGATCTCATACCAATGCATAGGGACTACTACGATACTTGTTTAGTTAAACACATTTACTTCCCACATTTTATATGGTTAGAAATAACACATGTATATATTTAGCCCGGTTTCATACTCATACTCTGAAATTTGTGAAACGTTTTTATAATTAAATGTATATATTTCAGTCTTTCACTTGTCAAATTACATTAACTCTAGAGTATGATATGCTATTTTAGTATAATCTCACTCATGTTTAATGCACTCATATGGACAACATTTAAACATCGTTATCTATGTTGCATGAGTGATGCGTTGGAACTCGGGAGTTGAGCTTTGCTCGACCCTCGATTTTTGTGGCGTTACAAGATGGTATCAGTTCATGATTTAGATTAAACTTGACCTAGTTTATGGTAACACAATGCACTCTGACACACTCTGACTTAGGAGAGGGTGATGGAATCTAGAAACCACATTAGGATCCCATGTTTTGCCCGTCAGTGATCTTATGACCGTTGAAGCGAAACTGACAGTTGAAGTATGTCCCGTATGCACTTGTGATTATGTAAGATGATCCCAATTCCTTTCTAGACTATTAATTGATGGGTTTAGATGATAATTCAGTGTATTCCACACTCAAAAGACCCAGAAAGCTTGAATATATGCAAGATGGAACCCAAAACCACATCAAATGGACTCGAGGGGCCAAATGACACAAATTGGGGAGACCCGAGGTAGGTCCTGCACATTTCCTGCACATTTCCAGCACCATCGAGGGGGGGGGGGCAGATGCCATCGTCCCACTGTCCTGCAGACGGCGATGCCATCCCCTCAATGACGAGGCCTCGCTATCCAGCAGGCCGGGCAGCCCATTTTCTGCCCTATTTTCTGCAATATTCATTCAACTTCAAAAAGTAATATCTCCCTCAATATAACTCCGATTTAGGTGATTAAAAAGCTAGATTTAAGCTTGATAAGTCTAGTTTCATATAAAAATAAGTAAAAAATTATGATAAAAATTTAGAATAGTTAAATATAGGTCATTGTTACAACTATCTAAAAATCATTAGTTTTGACAGTTGGTGCTTCTATAATTTTTAGAATGCTTTTACAATACGAAATCTATTGAAATTTGATGAAAATGAAGTAGACTTGATAACAAACTACTAGAAAAATAATTAAAATAATATACTAACTAAAAGTTTCAGAAAAGGGTATAGAACTATCCTAGGACCTTAAGGACGAGGATTATATAAAATCTGACAGTATAGGAAATCCAATAAATTAATAACGTGAACCCTAGGACCTCTTTAGCTGGTATGGGCATATGTGAAGTACTTGAGCATAGTTAAATTCAATTTCAAGTAACTCAATTCTAATCAGACAACTTTTGACCCTAAGCAATAGAATAATTTCCTGTATTAGAAATGGTACGAAATCATCTAGCGTGTGAGCATAGACTTTGGATTATAGCTATTGGATTACCGTTAATCCCAAATTAAGACTAGGCGACTGGTTATACTAAAGAATGTAAAAGACTAATTATGCTAAGATAATTGAATGATAGAATTAGTTAGTTGCCTTGATTAGGTTGAAGTGAGACCTCATTCTTTTGTTGGATTCCCTTGATACTTATAAGCTTCTTTAATAACTCTTAAGAAAGCTATTTTGACTTAGAAACTAGTCACGTTTAGAGAAAACTTATATATCCCTTGGATTGAATGCTAAGACAAATCAACACACCCCTTAGAATTACCTTCCTAAGGACTTATTATAATCGGGAACACAGAGTAGAGGAACTATATATAAGTGAAGTATTCACAGTTTAAATCGAATTTTAAATCCTAGTAGTTACCAATGAACTCAATGCTCTGATCAAGCAGAAGATCGAGATCAACTATGATTAAGAACTGATATGATAAAATTTCTATCATAGCTAAGCAGAAGGTTTGTGTATTCGACTCAGATCCACTACACAACTTTCATTCCATGTTGGCCTAACCACTTACAACCAAAAGTTTATTACTTCGCCTTTGAGAAGTGTTAAGAACATATAGCTAATAGGGATATTTTTTTCTATAGGCCCAAGAAATTCCTTAAATGTGCAACAGGCAGTTAGGAATTAAGTCCCAAATCACAGACCATTCTAGCATACATATTGTGCATATGAACTTAGAAAGATAGTCTCCTCATTAATCTATTTTGTCCAAATTTTTTATGTACTAATAATGTATAGATTATCTTACAGTATTAAACTGAACATGATTAAAGGAGGTGAGTCGGCACCATGACAAAAGTTCTTCTTTGGTAGAATTAGGCATCTTTCCACACACTCACACCTGTCCCTGAAATCAACCACAACGCCCATCATTTTTAGCACCTTTCTATAACTATAGGTACCAATGCCATAATACACATCATCGATGAAAGGAATACTAATGTATTGAGAGATTAATTCCCATTTCATGCCAAGGATAGATCCTAAATTACACCTTGTTTCGACATACAGATCAGGACATAGATTCTTGAGCCTTGAGAGTAGAAATAATTTTTAAGGGTGGTAAAATATTATGAGCCCAATTTAGTTAGGTCAGTTAATACATTCGTTTGATTAAAGTGGTGCAGTAGAAGTGTGGTGGGCCCCTACCCCACAGGCCCAGGATCGAAGGAAATTGATCCAGGATACACGTAAGATTAGGTCACTAAATAAGATCTAAATATTCATTAGAATGTAAATAATGAAGGCATTGAAGGAAAACAATTAGGGTTCAAGTGTTAAACCAATTCATATTAAAGAATAGGCCTAATAATGGGTACGAGCTGAATTACAATAGCCAAGGTCAGTGTATCTACAAATGTGCTCGTTGGATACGAACCCAATAGAAGCCTTAGCCAATTTTAGGGCGAAAAAGTTTTAAGGAAAGTAAACTAAAATGAGCTAGACTAGCATAAATAGTATACACACAGCCATGCATATAAACTTGAAATCAATAAAATTTAGGCAAATGAAATAATAAAATCTTTACTTATTACCTTTAGCCAATTTCAGGTACGAAATTATTTTTAAGGGGGTTAGATTGTAACATCCCAAATTTTTGTCAACTTGGAGTTAACTGTACTTCGGCAATGGGTCAATCCTAACACCTTATTAACTTCTCAGAACTCAATCCCAAAGTCTCAAATCTCCTTTCAACCTATTTCCTTCAAAAATCTCACCTTTCACCACCTTATTCTTCAAAATTTTCTAAGTAGTTTCATATTAGACACTAATCTTAAAGTTTAAATGAAGAAGAACAATACTTAAACTAAAATTGACTGTAAATAGTAAATATATAAATAAAATGGGCTTTTTACCAATAACCTTAGGAAATATCAGAAAATAAATAGGTTGTTTGAATAGATTAACTTCTCCTACCCTAGGACCTTATTGTGTCGTAATTAGGGTAGAATTTAGTTAAGTACTAAACTAAATAATTGATAGATTTGGCTTGAACCACTTTCTATATGAACTATAAGACCCAAAACCATTAGAATCGCTAACCCAATAATATTTAAAAATCTAGGATCAATCTCAAAACCTAGTTGCTCTTGGAAGCATCTTGAAACTCCGTATCGGACCTATACCACGCGTTAAAAGTCTAATAACCGCAAAACTATAAGGTCATAACCACCTTACTAGGCTTGACAAGTATCGTGGGAATTGAGTCTAAATAGTATCCAGAAATACACAACTTGAGCCCGGAGTGAAGTTTGTGAGAAATGCGAATATCTTTAGAAAATGAACTCATATTTAAGTAAATTGGGTCGTTCACTAGCAAGCCAAATTTAAGGTTTCATACCATCAGATTCTAACCCAACTACACCCTTGGATGAGGGAAATTTTCCTAACATGTTAGTGTACTTGTGGCCCTGATTGAGTGACAATGACCATTAAACTGAAACAGGTTCTCCACGATCGATCCACTAATCTGACCATACTGAAATCTTAACCTGACATAGATCTATTATCAAGAAACTTTCTCTAGACCGTATGCAGGATATAGACCTCCAGATGAGCTCCGTTAGCTCAAAATAGATGACTTTTGGCTAGAACCTAAGTATACCATGGCCCAGGGGCCATTGAGACTAGTTCTGAGCCTATATAAGGGCCTTAAACCACCCCATTTCTATTCCATACTATTTTCTCCAAACCCTAGGAGAGAAAAGAGAGAAAAGGGGAGAAAGGAGTAGAGATCGAAGGGAGGTCCTTAGAGTTTGCTGTCGTGGTTCCTTCCTGCTACTCCACGCATTAAATCGCCTCTACATCTAGTTAGACCATCGAATCCAACTTTAATTTGGGTAAGAAATCCTAAGCCTAATCTGTTTTAGGGATCCAAATGGAGGAATTGGTGAAATAGCTAACCTATTTCATGATTTAGGTAGCCGTTATGCTGTAGACGGTGACGTAGTGTACGAACCAAGTTCATAACGAGCATACAGACGAAAGGTATGAACTATAAACATTTTGGTTATGGTTTTCGAGGCTTTCAATGTCAGCTAATGATTTATGTCTAACTTGATTGCTGCCATATGATCTTAGCTACAACATTTTTGATATATCATATATGTGTAAACTAGGTTATATACAAAATGCATTTCATGAGTTTGTTGAAATGTTTGAATGAATATGAAATCAGGATTTGAGATTGCCGTGACTATTAACCTAGGATTCATGTTTATTGCATGTATGATAATCTCCTTGTAATAGGATTTGCCACAACATATGTCGTGACTAATTTAGTTTATGTATAATACAAAATGCATTTCATGTGTTTGTTAAAATGTTTGAATGAATATGAAATCACGATTTGAGCTTACCATGACTATTAACCTAGGATTCATGTTTATTGTATGTATGACAATCCTCTTGTGATAAGACTTGCCACAATGTATGTCGTAACTAATTTAGTCTATGCATAATATAAAATGCATTCCATGTGTTTGTTGAAATGTTTGACTGAATATGAAATGGTGAATTGTGCTTGGCATGATTTCTAATCTAAGATCCATGTTTGTTATATACGTTATAGCCTATGTTGTGTAGGAAATTGCTATAGTTCACGTCATAATTAATCTAGTCTATGTATTTGGCAATGTGTAGGATAAGTGTTTGATAAAATGCCTAACTGAGATATTGTTTGATGAATTGTATTTAATAAGGGTGTTGAGATAGAATTCTCAATTATCTTATCTATATGTATAATTTTCTTCACGTAATCTTAATTTTTGCTATGCAATTTATGGATGAATTGAAATGTTCGGTAGCATGTTCAATATGTTGATAAAATGCTCAAATAATGTTGTACTTAGATTGTTTGTTAAATGCCTATATGATTATCACATGTCTCCACATGTTGCATTTAAGTATGATTGGGACTACTACGTAGTCCAAGCAATCAGTAACAATTCCTGTTTAAGTGGTTGAATTACTCTCACCACATTTGATGCGTTCAGTGAATCTGAGTCGTACGATGATTTTCGACAGTGGTACCATGTCTATTAATTCACCGTACGCGCTCATACCAGTCAAACTTGTATAATAAACCGACTGGCTTATTGTGTGTTTACCATGTATGGACGCCACTGCTTGAATCTAAGGTACCACTTACTAATATAAAACCCATTACAACCCTGGTATCATGATCTGCTAAGGCTCATGAGCTAGGCATGGTGGTATGGGATACCGTGGTCTAGCTGTCGGCCTACGCTGGGGTGACGAGCCTCCCCATAGTGACCATCGAGCAACCTAAACTCGTGAGCCAAATACGGTGGTATGTGGCACTGTATTCGAGTCGTCAACCTACACTGGTGTAGCCTGGCTGTGGTCCCCAGTCAGGTTGGTGACGAGCCTTAAAAAAATAGACTGCTCGTTGGTAGGGCGTTGGTGGAGTGGCCTCGAGTATACACTAAGACTACGCTAAGGTAACAAGCCTTTCTACAGAGACCTTGAGTATAAACTAGGCATGTGCTAAGGTGATGAGCCTCTCCCACTAACCTGGAATTGCCCATCATATACGATTAACTAGGATTGATGACCCTAGATGGATCATTATTTGGGTAAATGATATAAAGGGAGGTACTTAGCTTCACAAACCTACTGTATGAATAGGTCTAATTAAGAACTTGGCTAACACGCACATACACCGCATTGCATGTGCCTTTGGCATTGGAGTTGAGCACAGCGGGAGTGTTGCATGCGCGACCGTGAGATGATATCGCTGAGGAAGTGCAGTCGAGGGCATGCATCATTATAGCATATCATCACTGCATTAATAAGAGTAGCTAGGACTGTTCGATGTATTGCTTTATCATTACTGCTTGACTGAATTGATAATATGTTAACCTTTGCTTTATAGTTCCACTTAATTAGCTATTCATTCCCACCTGGGATGGTGTTTTAAACACCAAGTAGACTCTACTTTAGATGCAGGTGATGGCGAGGTCTATACAACAGAGTTGGACTTCGTAGGCGAGGAGAAAGAGTTTTCTTTTATTTAACTATCGGGCAGATCTATGTAGATCTTATACCGATGCACAGGGACTACTGGGATACTTTTAGTTGAACACATTTACTTCCCACATTTTATATGGTTAGAAACAACATATGTATATATTAACCCGGTTTCATACTCATACTCCGAAATTTATGAAACGTTTTCATAATTAAATGTATATATTTAAGTCTTCCGCTTGCCAAATTACATTAACTTTGGAGTATGATATGTTGTTTTAGTATAATCCCACTTAGGTTTAATGCACTCATATGGACAACATTTAAACATCGTTATCTATGATGCGTAAGTGATGCGTTGGAATTTGGGAGTTGACCTTTGCTAGACCTCTGATTTTCAGGGCGTTACATTTGTAAATATATGATTACTATCATGATCTGGTGTCCACATTTCAACATGTGCGAACATAATTGAACAATCATAATCCTACACACGAATACAAGGCTACACTAATAATGCTAAGTCTTAGGCAACAACTGCCCCACACTTCATACAACTAATAATTCGAGTTTAGTGTCACATGATGAATGGACCAAGAGCCACATTTAATCACATCACAAATAGTTTAATGGTCCCGACTTACACCTTTTTAATGAGTATAATATAAGGCCCATAATTATGTCACACTATACTAAATTGTGGTCCACTTTATCAAGTTGTACATCGTAATTCACATGACTTAGAAAATCCACACGTACAATTTGATTGTACATGATTTAGGTGACCATGGCTATGCCCATAAGTACATGGTCATATCATTGGGTGGCCACCAATGCCACCTGATTTTATATAGTTGGTTGGCCTTGTGTACATTTCGCAATCATACGGTTAGACGACTACATATACTCCACAATTGCATATGATTAGGTGGCCATAAATACATCACATGCCCACATGATTAAGGGGCCAAACACGTATATCACACCTTCACATCACTAGAGTCTACATATTTGTTACAATTGAACATGTTTAAGGGTTTAAACACAAGTTACACGATCCTATTACTTGGGGCCACACTCCAACCAAAGTGCTACATGGGTAAGGGCTGTCCACTCATTATATAATTATCTAATCTAGGGCAGCAACCCAATCCCACACAATTTTGGTCAAACTACACACACAACACAATTTCACATGATTTAAGATGCATACATTCAACACATGGAGATCACAAACTCTTGCCAAAGAGGCCCAATGGTTGGCCCAAACAAGGCTACCACTGATGGGCCCACATGACATTCACTCAAAATGGGCCTTAACATTCTTGGGTCCACACATCAATGGAATTCACAATGGGTTGTATGCAGTGGAGCTCATGGGGCTTTCTCATGAGGTTGGGTTGTGCATGACCCACTTAAGACTTAGGTCTGCTTTGATTTTAGTCCAAATCCTAAAATGATATGAGGAAGTGGATGGTTCGTATGGATTAAATAGATACACCATAGTAGTCTTAGGTTGGATTCAATGGTTAGGCATTCATTCTTACAGTCTTGTATTGTGTGGTCCATTTCAGGTCGGATTGACTGATCTTTGGGACAAGGCCTAAAGGGACCTGGTGCATAGGCTAGATGGGTTGAATATCTAATACATCATCAGGATGGCCCATAACAAAATTTCAGTGATGAGAGTTTAATTTGTATTATTTCAAAATGCACGACTGTCTAATCATTGGATAAGCCTAATTTTTGGTAACATACCATCAAAAGGGATGATAAAATAAATAAATGGTGAGGATCTTAAATATACATCATGTCATGGCCATGATGAATGAAGTGGCATAACATCTACATCAAAGTCGGCCATACCACACACAAGTTGAGAGGGTTACCCTCCATTAAAACATTCATAATTATTTGTTGGGCCCAACAAGATATTGTTCACAAATCCAGTTTATCCATTTTGTGTCTCCCACTTAGTTGAGGGGTCAGACCAAGTTTCAGATGGATCCAAATTTCAGGTGGACCCCAGCAAGTGCTTATATCCCAGCAAGTGCTTATATATATATATATATATATATATATATATATATATATATATATATATATATATATATATATATATATATATATATATATATTAGCCATATCTTCACATATTTTTAGATGGTGTGGGCCACCTGAGTTCCCTATACGGCTGAGTTTTGGGGTATCCCATTTTTTAAAGGGGACTCATTAATTGTACAGTGTGGATGTTCAACATACATCATGGTGGGGCTTGTGGTGGGGCCCACCATCCCTACCAGCGTTTCAATCAGTAGGGCGTTGCTTGCTTAGCATCTTCTGGACACTGACAACAAGTGACGTCCAAACCCTTTGCTATTTTTTTTATTTTCCTGTTTTCTTATGGTTTTTCATAAGTGGGGCCCACATCAGGATGATCGACTTAATCTACTAGGTTCCTTGGCTCACGATAGGTCTAATGAGCTCAATATTCAATATGTTTAGACAAAAACATCACAGCGGGAACTAATAGATTTGATAGTAAATATCATTGTTAAAAAATGATTTTTGATGGTGTGGCCTATCAGAGATTTGGATTGGCTTCATTTTTTTTTACTCAAGGCCTAAAATGAGCTAGAAAATTGAATGGACAGCGTGGATCAACCACATACGTGGGGGGGATGGGGTGGGGTTGTGGTCCCATAGCCCAAATCCCTTTTTTTTTAGCTGGGACGGTGCTTGCTACATCGTCCTCTGAATGCTGGCAGTAGCGTCCACTCCCTGCTCTCTTTGTGTGTGTGCGTGTGTGTGGCCAGCCCAATGGGCCACAGTTGGACTGTTTGGATGGCATACAAATATTACAATGGGCCCACGATGGGGCCCACCGATTCTAATCAAGCTAAAATTTGTGTGATCTCCCATCTAGGTCTTTGTGACCTTATAAACTGATTGGATGGCTGACCAACATCATGGTGGGGCCATGATCAATGCTCCCACACAACTTCCAAGTTGTCTTATTATTTATGTTTTTAAGCCATCTACGCCATTGGATGGCTCATCATCTTCACTTGGGGGTCCTCTCTTTTGTGGGTCCTTACACCTACACTACATGGGAAAGAAATCAAGGAAACAAGAGGAGAAATGTGACGGAGTGTACTCAATGGATTAGATGGATGGTTGAGATGGATGGGATTAATAGCCCACCAAGATCACCTCTCCTTCTCTCTCTCTCTCTCTCTCTCTCTCTCTCTCTCTCTCTCTCTCTCTCTCTCTCTCTCTCTCTCTCTCTCTCTCTCTCTCTCTCTCTCTCTCTCTCTCTCTGTAACACCCCGGATTTTGGCCAATCTGGGATTTGACGTCCTTAGGCAGTGGGTCAACTAAAACACCTGAAAAATCGCTCAGAACCCAATTCCATAGCCAAAGAAACCACTTAGGATTAATTCCTATGGAAATTAAACGTAAGTTAGCTAGCGCAACACTAGAGTAGCTGGGAAATAGTCCCTGATCACTTTAAATATGTTCTACAAGACCCAAATTGAGTAGAATCAATGGTGCTATAATACTCCATAACTTCGGATCAAACTCTAAGCAGGTTTGTTCTCTGGACCACTTGGAAAATCTGTATTGGATCTAGACCGTGCGTCGAAAGTCTGATATATGCTATCTTAGACCGTTAGAACCGCCTAGCTGGACTTGACAATCATTTCGAAAATCAAGTCCAACCGATAATCACAGGCTATTTCATTGAGCCCGGACCGAAGAGAGTGCGAATAGGGACAGAATTGGAATTTCAAATTCAAATCTGGCACACGACTTGACGTGTCAGTATTAAGCATTCTAACCGTCAGAATTCTGCCAAATTACACCCTCGGATCAGGAAAATTTTCTATTTCATATCATGAGACTTGCAGCCCTGATCTACGTGCGGTGACCGCTGAACTGAAACTGGACCGCCACGTGCGATCTGCGAATCCTGCCGGACTGAAAACTTGATGTATGCTAGATCCAGTATGCATGAGCTTAAGTCCGACCGCATTCGACCAGGGGACCACCAGAAAGCATCTTTTGGACTAAAACAGCCCCGAATTGGTTATGCACTAAGTGAACCTTGTACTGGAGCCTATTTTGGGCATTTTTAAGCTTATAAAAGGGGTTGAAACCCTCACTCCTCTCTCCCATCCGAATTTGAGAGAAACCCTAGATTGGGAGAGAGAAAAGGTGAGAGTCTGTGAGAGAGATTAGGAGAGATTTTTCCTGCCTTCGTGCCACCTGTTGCACGTGCTTCATCAACACATCTCAATCACCTGGCCGGTGATTCCTCCACTTTTTCAGGTATGAAATAACCCTAGAAAGTTGCTGATTTGAGGTTTACTAGGATTCATAGCTTGTTAGCTGACGTAACTTGTGAATTAGGTTCTCTTATCGCTGTAGACAAAGCGTATACGCTCCGTTAGAACTCACACCCCTAAAAGAGACAAGGTGCAGATTTTAGACGCTTTGATTGATTGTTTCCAATGCTTTCAATGTTATTTAATAGTACATTATCGACGGCAACGCCGTTTGACATGTACAACATGCTGTCCGTTTCCTGTTTCGTAAACCGGCGAAGAATATGAGATTTAGGGCATTTTAGTCATTTGTAGGAAGTACTGATTTCATTCATATTTTGCTGATGTGATTGACATGACTTGTTGTCGCATTAGAATGTTAGGAATACGTGCATAATTAGTTTGGCGAAGAGATTCGCCTAAATGCGCACTTCGGGTCGACATACTATATGTAGACTTAAGTGTGTAGTATAAGTGTTTGTATAAATGCTTGTATTAGTATGTATTGAATTAAATGGTGTTATGAATTAGTTTAAGATTGATTTCTCAATTAATATGTTGGTGTAAATGGTTTCCTACATGTTAGCCATATGCATGATTTCATAATATGAATGAAATGCATGTGCTTGACGATTCGCTTAAGCTGTATGTTATAACATGTGCTTGATGATTTCATTACGATTTAGTTCGAGATTGAATTCTCAATTAATATGCTGATGGAAATGATTTCCTATATGTTGGCGATATGCATAATTTCATTATATGTATGAAAGGCATGTGTCAGATGATTTATTTAAGTTGTACGATATAACATGTGTTAACATGCTCACATGGTTGTGTTTCATTTCCAATACACTCACATGATTGTTGATGTGGATTCACATGTGTTTGGGACTATACTTAGTCTAGGCAGCCGATAACCGAGCGAATTAGTGGTTGGCTTATCTTTGCCACGAACGACACGTCGATGAACGCGAGCCGTGTTTTAGGGTTGGCGGCAGTGGTTAGGCCACACAAAGTGTTTTACGCACTTCATGTCGTTAACTTGAGATGCGATCGTGCTAGTCGAGCCCGTCAAGTAACCCGACTGGCCATTGTATGTTCACCCTGCATGAGTCATAACTGCTTGAACCTAGGGTACTGAACTTACCATTGTAAATCCTGTTAACCATGGTACCTTGATCCACGAAGACTCATGAGCCGGGCATGGTGGTATGGGACACTGTGGTCGAGCTGTCGGCCTACGCTGGGGCCACAAACCTCCCCATAGTGACCAGTGAGCACCTAGTCTCGTGAGCAGATTATGGTGGTATGAGACACTATATTCTAGCTGTCGGCCTACACTGATCAGGCGACGAGTCCTTTGTAGTGACCGCAAGCGTATTCTGAGTCTATGGGAGGCGAAGACCCTTCAGTAGCAGTAGAGTACAGTAGGCCTGTATTGATAAGGTGATGGGGGAGCGGTGCAACGAGTGCGTGCAACAGCCCTGGCAGCCCTTGCAGCGACCTACAAAATATACATCGTATGAGATTACTAGGAGTGACGACCCTAGACAGGATCTGTGTTGGGATTGATATAAGGGAAGTACTTTAGTTTCCCAATCCTGCTGTTTGAATGAACTAATAAAAACTTAGAAATCATATCACCATACCATTGCATGTGCCTGGAAGATGTGGAGCACTTGAGGGTCGATTGCATGCCGCGGTCGTAAGATGGTGCCGTATGAGGGAGATCGTCGATGAGGGCATACATCACGTCATGTCATATTGCATTAACAACAGTTTTAGGATTATTTGATTTACTGCTTTACTATTATCGCATGATTGATTTGAGAACATGTTAATCCTTGCTCTATTATTCCACTGAGTTAGCTACTCACTCCCACGTTACGGGATGATGTTTCCGGACACCCACCAGTCCCTATTATGATTGCAGATGATGGCTCGGCCTGCGAGGCGAAGCTGGATTTGATGATGATGAGGAGGATTCCACCTATATGCGTGTTCTGATTGACGGGATTACAGGGAGGTTGATTAGATACTTTGACACTTGTCATTTAATATTTTTAGCGCACTCATGTATATTCGTTTTGTCTACTTTTGGAGTATACATGTATGCATATAACCTGGTAACATGTTCACACTCTGGAGACATACAACAGTTTATATATGTTATACATACTATCACAGTCTTCCGCTTGTTAATTTAACTGTCTCTGGAGTATGATATGCTATTCTAGCTTAATCTCACTCATGTTCAATACGTTATCACAGACAACATTCAATCATACATATCTATGTTGCATAAATAACATTTTGGAACTCGAGAGTTGGGTTTTTGCTTGACCCTTGATTTTCGGGATGTTACACTCTCTCTCTCTCCCTCCTTCTCTCTCTTATTGTAGGAAAATGGTGAAAATATTAAGGGATGGAGGAGTATTTGTAGAGAATTGGGTAAAAATATAGTTAGGTTAGATTAATATGATTATGGTTAGCTTAGGTTAGGATTATGAAAATTTGTGCATGATTAGGACTTAATGGTGTATTAAAGGGACATAGGGTGGCATGACATGATGACATCATACATATAGTGTTGTATGGAGAGGGGTTGACTTTGGACACACATATGAGAGAGGGAGGTGTCACGCCCCAAATCTGGGGATAGACAGCTTTCGTGATGCCTCGAATCCGGCATTCGACTTCCACACACGAAGTCTCGATTTCAGCACACCACAAGGAAGATTTTTAACTGAAATTATACACACACACACACACCTGAGCACGAAGATTCATGATCAAAATACCAAATAACACTCTCCATTATAAATCCTGATGGTTACAAGTACAATGCGTTCTAAAAGGTATACAATGTCAACATTTCCAAATCGAAAAATAGATACGGTGCATCGAGAAAGCTAAGTCTTCCAAGCTACTCCTACCCTGGAAAAAAAAGGAAAATAGGAAGCTTAGGTAAAAAGCCTAGTGAGTACACATGTGTGTGCAGTGTCCTACATGCAAGCAAGATAAATATGCCACAAAGAAATCATGTATAGTGAAAGGCGTGTAGTACGTCAGGTATGATGCCAATGTCAATGCAATGCATATGCATCATAGTAATACTCTAAGTCAATCCTACCATCATTACCAAGTCATATTTTCATTTCTCCTATGCCATAGCCATAACCGTATTATCCGCATCTGTAATTACATCATCATCATCACATTGTATGACATACCATAAATGTATATCTCAGAAAAATACTGTGGTCGACACCCATGCACCAGACACCAACAATCGACCTCGCTACCCACCAATGGGGTTACAACCTCCATTTGGTATACTATTAGTGGACCTCATTTGCATTTTTCCTCACTGACAGGTTAAACCGGTCCCTGTTTGCACCTCAGCCCTTAAGCAGGTTGGACCCACCTCTTCTCAACCTGACCTCGTCAGTGGGAGTCAAATCCATGACCAATGTATCCACTCGGCCCGACGGTTAGGTATCCCTAGTTAGCATTCAGGTTTAGGGACTTTCAACCCAAGGAACACATCATCCCCTATTATTTTCACACTTCTGGTGTCCCGTTCATTTTCAGGGATAACCCAAGTTATCATCATAGATGTACATTTCATCATCAATATCCAACTCATCCTATACAGCACAACTGTGGTATTTCGATCATCTTGTATGTCATGATTATGCATGAATTCAAGTAATTATGATAAGGTATACATTCAAGGGCATGTGGTATGCATATAATGCCATGAGTTTAGGGTTTGTTTAACCTTTAAGCCAAGAATGACATATAATTATTATGTGCTACTATCAACTATATCAATCCATAGTCATGTGACTAGACTAAAGAGGACATATCTTACATATGAACAAATATATTGAAGTACAATTGCACATACCATCATTCCATGGTGCATGTGTATGATCAATATCAACGTGGTTAAGTAGATGAATTTAGTATGCTAGGAAGTAGAACGACATTAATCAAGATATTAAATCACATACTTTTATTAACCATAATTACTAACATCACTAAATTATTCATACCTATCATAATCACGAGCATTAATTATATTCAGAATTACACTATATCCTTCACAAGATAGATACTCCATTAGCAGCTTTGGTCCGACATGATTCTCTTCTATTGGGACCACATGGTTATACCTTGACTGGGCCTTATGGTTAATGAGTGGTGGTGATGCAAAGCACACACACTAAGTGGTTATGAGATGAAAGGCATAAATATAACATATAGTAAATGAGCCACAGGATGGATGATGCTGGTGAAACTCATATAGTGTAGTGGGTTTCACCTTCAAGTGGGTTATTAGTAGGTTGGATTGCAAATAATTATCATAGTAGTTCTATAATGGTTTGGAAGGCATAGGTAAACCTCATAAGATACAATGAGCACTAAGTTGAACAACTTAGGCATATAATATACATATAAGAGTTAGTCATGGTTGGATGACGTGGGTTTGTCTCATACAATGTAGTGGGTCCTACTTCCAAGTGGTATAGCAAGCAGATGGGTCCACACACAAACATTACGGTGAGTACCAATAAGTAGATAGTATAAGTAACTCACATACATTATGGTAGTACAAGCAAGAACAATTCAGATGGACAAGGCACACGTCAACGGGCTCCATGATCAAAATGTTTGGTTGGTAAAACAATTAAACAGTGCGGATAAAATACGTACATTGAGTGGGTTCACAAGTGTTCAGAAGTTATACATTCAATTAACACTATTTCATATCGTCTAACTTATTTATGAATTGGATCTAGGTCATTTTGGATTCATGTTCTAGAATTAGCTAGCCTAATGGATAAATGGTGAAATATGCAATACTTACATCAAGGTAGGGTCCATGATCAATCCGACACATGTCCTAAGTTCACATACCCAAGAGGTTACACCATCAGCATAGTCCACAAGTCTGAGTAATAACACAATTCTCATATGCTTGCATGGTCTTACGGCAACTCCATTATAAGAAGTCCATATGGTTGAGTGGCCACACAAATGTTAATCAACTTGCCATAATAAAGGACTTAAGGTTAGATGGTTATGCACTTTCACTACCTCATAACTCACATAATGGGACAACCACTTTATTAAACTTTCACATGATCAGGCAGTAAATACCACAATTTCACATACTTTAGTATGTATACGAATACTATCATGATCTAGTATCCATGCACATTTCAAAATATCTAAACCTAGTTGAACAATCACAATCGCACTGCCATTCATGGCTACACTACATTATACTGAGTCTTATACTATAACCACTCCACACGTCACATAGTTAATGACTCATATTCGGTGTCACATGGTTAAGAGGCCAAGAACTAGCTTCCATCACATCAGATATAGTTTAATGGTCCCGGCATATGCCTCACCTATGACCATAATGTAATTGTTGTATTTATGTCGCATGACACTGAATTGAGAGCCACCCATTATCAAGTTGTGAAATCCAACACGACATAACAACCCTTAAGACTAGTAAATTCAAACTTACGATCCAATTGTATATAATTCATGTGACCGCACCTATGGCCTTAAGCAAAAGGCCACACTATTGGATGACCATCATTACCACTTGATTTTATACAGTTAGGTGGCCTCATGAGCACTTATGATCAAATGACTACAATTATGCCGCATGATTAAGTGGCCATTCATAATCTAAGGCTGCATAGGTAAGAGATCACACGATTACAATAACACATGATAAGTGGGCGTCATACTTCACAATATTGGGAGTTATAAAACACCTAATCATAGTTCATATCATTGTACACATGTCATCTGAAATTATAAACATTTGCTAAAAGAGTTCATTCGTTGGCCCATGTAAGACTACCACTAATGGCTTTAAAAGGCATGCACTCATAGTGGGCCTTATAGCTTGTGGGCCTATAACCCTAATGCCTTTGTGAAAACACTAGTGGGGTTTACAAGTAGGCCTAATATGGTCTATAAGTTGGGCGTAACATTTGGCCCAGCCCACAACTCAAAATGAACTAAACCTTATTCCAATTTGACGTGGTCCTAACATGGCTGATACAATGGAATGATGGCAAAAATCTAGATGGAAGTTCACTAATGGTTGTCATGGACAAAATACTTATATCGTGGAGAGGTCCTCCAATGGATAAACAACACATGCATCGAGATGGTGCCCACCCATCCAGTTGGATGTCAATTATGAAAATAGTTCAGCAGCCCTAAAGAGTTCAATGGCGGCAGCATTTTCCCATGTTGTGGCCTATCACATTTTAGACTCTATTGTACCCTTAGGTGGGGTCCAAAATGGGCCTGATGAATAGACAGTCTTAGATGGAAATCAAACATCATAGCTGAGGAGGATTTTCAACAGTGGTCATTCAAACAAGGCTACTTTATGTGGCATGGGAGAGTTAAGCTCTGAATCTGTCTCACTGTTGTGAGACCTATCAGAGATTGCGTCCCACCTGATTCGTCTGAATGGGAAAAATACAAAGTACATACATCAAGTTAGGTCCTAGCAGCGTGGGGATCAACGGTCTCCAGAAAGCGTGCTTCGGCACATTGCTTGGTAATAGATGTGTGCATGAGGTTGTGCGTCTATACATACTACTAAAGCCCATAATTTGGATGGTTCGGATCTCCTAGAGACATCATAATGGGCTCACAAGAGATCTCTTAACTGTAGGAGGTTAATCCCACGGTTCTTATGGATTTTGGCCTACCTGAGGTTTTCTTCATTTGATTTTTGGTGCCTTAACATGAAATGAGCTGTCATGATGGATTAACGGTTAGGATAGAACACACATATATAATGTTGGAGCCCATGGGGACCTTCCATGAGGTTGAGTTATGTGGGGCCCATCATGAGGCATGTCGACCTTCAACACCATCAGTCATAAGCACCAATCCATGGTGGGCCTAGGGCTTAAAATCAAGCCAATATGTGGCACATGTGGGCCACACCACACACAAAAGTTGAGGGGTTATCCTCCATTAAAACATTCATAATCATTTTTTGGGCCCACAGAGATGTGGTTCATGAATCCAACAAATCCATTATGTGTGTCCCACTTAATTGAGGGGTCAATCCAAGTTTCAGATGCATTGAAATTTCAAGTGGGCTCCGGCATGTTCTTATATATGTTTAGCCATATCTCCACATGATTTTAGATGGTGTGGGTCACCTGAGTTCTGTGTACGGCTGATTTTTGGGGTATCCCAATTTCTAAAGGGGACCCATCAAATGCACAGTGTAGATGTTTGACATACATCACGGTGGGACCTGTGGTGGGGCCCACCGTCCCTACCTACATTTCAAGCAACGGGACGATGCTTTTTGCAGCATCCTCTGGACGCTAAAAGCAATAATTTCCAACATGTCTTGTGCTTTTTTCTGATAGTTTTTCATAGGTGGGGCCCACATCAAGATAATCCATTCCATCTGTTGTCTTTTATGGCTCATGACAAACCGAACAAGCCCAATATTCAGTATTTTTTGGCACACAAAAAGATCACAGCGGGCCTTAACAATTTTTCAATAGTTAAAATCATTAATACCACTGTTTTCTATGATGTGGCCCACTAGAGACTTGGATTGGCTTCATTTTTCGGTCAAGGCCTAAAATGATCTGGGAATTCGGATGGACGATGTGGATTAGATACATACATCATGGTGTGGCCTGTGGTGGTCCAACAACCCTGCCCCTTTCTATAGCTGCTAGGACGTTACTTGCTGCAACGTCCTCTAGACATTGGTAGCGGCGTCTCTCCCTCTTCTCTTTGTATTATTATTATTATTATTATTATTATTATTATTATTATTATTATTATTATTATTATATAAGTGTATGTGCACATGTGTGCATGGGTGTGTGTGTGAGCTTGGACAACCCCCATTCTTGGATGATTTGGATGGCATACAATCATTCTGGTGGGGCCCACTATTGATGGGTCCCACATGATGTCTATCATAATTTTGTTTTGTGTATTTCTCCTGTACATCCACACTATTAATCACATCATTATCATCATATCATCACCATTATTAATAATTTATTATATGTATTCTCCCATGCATCTACACCATTGATCACGTCATTGTCATCACATCATCACCACTATTAATCATCCAAATAATTAAGAAAGAAATCAAACCATAAGAGTGGAGGGGGTGTACTCACATTGATGGACTATATGGATGGTTGAGATGGATGGAAGGGATGGGATTGATGGCCCACCAAGATCATACACACACACACACACTCTCTCTCTCTCTCTCTCTCTCTCTCTCTCTCTCTCTCTCTCTCTCTCTCTCCTTATTGTAGAAAATGGGGAAAATGCTAAGGGATGGAGGGGTATTTGTAGAGAAATGGATAAAAATTTAGTTTAGTTAGGCTAATGTGATTAATGTTAGCTTAGGTTAGGATTATGGAAATTTATGCTTGAATAGGAATTAATGGTGGATTAAAGGGGCATGGGATGACATGGTGTGATGATGTCATACATAGGGTATGGTATGGAGAGAAGTTAACTTTGGGGAGGACATGAGAGAGGGATGGCATGGGAGGGTGACATCACACACATGGGTAGAGATTCTCTCACCCATGTGTGGCATGTACATGTGTGCATGGCATGTATTTTACATATGTGTGAAATGGAGTATATGGCAACATGCGCACATGATACACCAACGATTCTTCACAGCGTATCTCACTAACGGAGTATCATACAGATGTATGGGTGATACCTACGTGATAGCGGAGATGGGGTGGTCGATATGGAATAGGTTTCGAGGTCTTGAGGTTCTAGTGAGTCGGGTATATACTAAGCACGGCTAGTATAGCTTTGGCTAAGGGCATCGATCATTGTGCACATGTGCATAAAAAATGGTACTGAATGGACGGGGTCTTACAGATGATATGAGTTTATGATGTAAGACTCATATCCTAATCCATATTGTTCCGTCGACTCCCGCGATCCTTCCCGTTGAAGTCTAGCAATCCGTGACCTACAATCGATGTTTGTGCGCAACTCTAAGTCGTATCCTGTAGATTTGAGTCAACTTAGTCTGAGACTTGTACCATTGCCACTGCACTATCACTGCAGTTCCAACGCCGTGTCTTGCATACCGATCCAATACCCTGGCCAGGAGATGTGGGGCGACATTTATTTTGAAGAAACACCGCGCATTTACAATCCCAAGAGAATCTCTACAACATGTCCCATCAATCAATCAATTAATCAATCACCACATGTCAAGTACACACACCCATGCTTTCTTTCTCCACAAGTCAAGCAACCACCAAATCAACTCTTAAGTCAAGTACACCATCACCTCACATCACTCACCTCACATCTATCACCCATCTCTCTCTCCTTACAAACGTCTCTCTCTCTCTCATTTCTCATCACACTTCCTAAGTAAGAGTAAAAAACAGTGGACATTCAAGCCTTCCCACGGAGAGGAAAGAGTGATTTTGTTGGCCCACCTTCCCATCCTAAAAACCTTTATCCTAGTCATTCATTTGTCATCTTCCACCATCAAAGTGAGACATAAGGAGATTGGCTTTCTAACGGACCAAGAAGATCGAACGGTGGGTGATTCTATAGGTTAGTTTTCATGTTTTTATTATGGGCCAAGTGAGGTCTACCGATCGATTGTATGGATCTCACTTTGGACCCTAGATGTGGCTGATGGCCCACCTTGATTCTCATGATCATTCCGTTATGGGGCCATTCTCCATGGACACCATCATGTTGTGTATCTTCCTTGCATAAATAGGGTCATCTAGACCATACATTTTGGTGGAGAAAGGATCTTCACAGTTGATTTTGATCGATGGGCCATATGTAATGGGACCCACTGGATGTATGTTGTAAATCATGCAAATGAGGGCCCATAGTGCAAGGGTCCCTCCATCACATCTCTCTCTCTCTCTCTCTCTCTCTCTCTCTCTCTCTCTCCCACCCTCTCCCTTTCATATTTTTTTCGATGTGAAGAAGTGGTCGTGTGGCCCACTTGGATGAACCCCATCTTAATGTGTGGATTACCCACACCATCCAACCATTTGTTGGCTCACCGTGATAGCATGTCTGTGGGTGGGGCCCACCTTAAATATATGTGTGACCCAACCGTCCAGCGTCCAGGGACGCTAGACGTTGTCAAACAATGAAGGGTGAGTTGACAATGGGTGTACTAACGGTAGCAGCAAGAAAAAAAAAGTTTTTGGGAAGGGCAATCCATGTAGGCCTCACCTTGATGTATGTACTTAATCCATGACATCCATTCCTTTTCCTAATTTATTTTAGGTGTTGAGCCAAAAAATGAGGTTGATCCAACTATCTAGTGGGCCATAGCATTGAAAATAGTGTCATTACCGTTGAAATTTACCCTGATATTTCTATACACCGAAACATGCTCAATATTGAGCTTGTTTGGTAGGTCTTAAGCCATGGAATGGAATGGCTGAAGTGGATTCACTTGATGTGGGCCCCACATGGAAAAAACATTAGAAAAACTCTCTTAAAAAAAAATAAAAAAATACATGCAGCACCTGCTGCTACTGATGCTACAACAGGACGCTGCTGCGTTGGTGGGGGGGCAGGGACCATGGGTCCCAGCTGTGGGGCCCACCATGACGTGTGTTGAATATCCACACCGTGCATCTGTTAGGCCCCTTTGGGGCAGTGGGCCACCCTAAATATCTGCCCCATATGGTGCCCAGGGGACCCACAACATAAGAGACAGTGTGGTTAAACGTTTGCTATTGAAACCCCTTTTAGGTTGATAAAAGTTTTGGGTCAATATAAAATTTATTTTTCCTTTGTTTCCAAGGTCGGTGTGACCAGATCAACGGGTTGGATTGCAAATAAACATTATGGTGGGCCCCACGTGGGATCCACAATGATGTTTGTGTTTCATTCACATCGTCTATAGTAGTGGATGGTGGAACCCACCATGGTTATGTTTTTTATCCACAAACCGTCCACACCTAGATGGTGGGACCCACCATGATGCATGTGCTGCATCCAAACCGTCTAGCCAATTTGAATGCTCATTTTATGGCATGAGTAAAAGAATGAGTCAGATCCATCTATCTGGTGGGACCCCCACCATGATGCATGTGTTGCACCCAATCTGTCCAACCATTTTAAAAGCTTATTTTAGGGCTTGAGACCAAAATTACGACAGATCTAGGATTAGGTGGACCACATTATAAAAAGTAGTGGGTTTGAATGTCCACCATTAAGACCCTTGGGCTACTAAGTTTGGGGCAAATATGATATTGGTTTTTCCTCTTAATTCAGGTCTATGAGACCTTATGATCAGATTGGATGGGAAATAAATGTTATGGTGGGCCTTAGGAACTTTAATGGTGAAAATCATTACCACCACTTATAATTGGGAGTGGCCCATTTGATATACATATGGCCCATGTGATGTGGCCCACTTACCATATGAGGGCCCATTGTGATGTATTCAAAGGCCCATGGGATGCAGCCCATTGCAATGAACATAAGGCCCATTTGTGCGGCCCATTAATGTGTCCCACTTGATGAATATAAGGTCCATGTGATATGGCCCATTTAATGTATTTAAGGCCCAATGGGATGTACCTAAGGTCCATTGCAATGTGTGACTCCACCATGGTCTATGTAATGATATTTATAGCGGGCTATGCCTTGGGAGCAATGATGGTTTGACGTCCACATTGTAAGTATAATATTGGTTAAATGTCCGCATTCCGACTCTCCTTAGGGCCCATTGATAGGTCAGTACCTATGTGTAATGACCCGAAAAATCTCGTACCAAGCCCGAGTACCACCTCGATCAGAAATCGCTTAGGACTAATTCTCTTAAAAAATGAACCTAAGCTACCTAGCGCTACATTAGACTGGCTGTGAAATTAGCACTGTTTTCTTTAAATATGTTTTGTAAGACCCAAAACTTGTGGAATCAATGGCGCTATAATACCCTGAAATCTAGGATCCAACTCTAAACCTAGTTGTTCTAGGCCATGTTTGGTAACTTTGTATTGGATCTAGATCGTGCGTCAAAAGTCCGATATCTACAATCTCATACCATTATGACCGCTTAGTTGGACTTGACAATTGTTTCGAAAATCAAGCCCAACTGATGTCCTGACACTATTTTATTGAGTTCAGAGTGAAGAGAGTGAGAAAAGGAAAAGATTTAGAAAATTAATTCCATTTTTATGAAATCTGGCACGTGTCGTTTGCGCGTTATTTTTAAGCATTCCAAACGTCAGAATTCAACCAAGTTTCACCCTCAAATCAGGAAAATTGGCCCTTTCATGTCATGAAACTTGTAGTCCTGATTTAGGTTCGGTAACCGTTGAATTGAAACTGGTCCGCCACGGACGATCTGAAAATTCAATCGGACTGAAAACTTAACTGATTAAAGATCCGATGCTAGTAAGCTTAAGTCCGACCGCAATTGATAACAGGACCTCTAGAAATATTCTTTTGGATCGAAAAAGACTCGATTTGGTTATAACCTAAGTATACCTTGGTTTAAAGTCTAAATAGGTGAGTTTCTAACCTATTTAAGGACCTTAAACCCTCTCACATCCCTCTCATACGAATTTGTAAGAAACCCTAGGAAAGAGAAGAGAGAAAAGAGAGATATTGTGTGAGAGTTGTGAGGGAAAGTTCCTGTCACTCGATCCTGCTACTACACGTGCTTAGCCATCGTGTTCTAATAACTCTTCCGATGATTCTGGCTTCATTCTAGGTAAGAAAACCCTAACCTTAACCTGTTTTAGGAATTCTATCGATGCAAGTAGCGAAGTAGCTGACTTACCTTGTGTAATAGGTGGACATATCGTCGTTGGAGAAGGCGTAGAGTTCCTATTCGATTCATTACGTTCCTACGGCGTAAGGTGAGGATTTTAGATGCTTAGGTTACTTGTTTTCAAAGCTTTCAATGCCGTTTAATGCTAGATTGTTGACAAGGACATTGTTTGACATGTAGAACATGCTGTCTGTTTTTCATTTCGATTACGTATGAAGAATATGAGATTTAGGGTATTTTAGGTATTTGTAGAAAATACTATTTACGTACGTATTTTGTTGATATGATTGCCATGAGTATTTGTCATTTTCCTATACTAGTTATGCGTGTTTGATCTGTTTGGTGAAGAGATTCTCCCAAATGCACACTTTTGGTCAACATATACTATGTAGACAAATGTGTGTAGACTAAGTGTTTGTATAAAAGTATGTATTAGTAAGTATTGAGTGAATGGGGTTGTAGATTAGTTTTGAGATTGGATTCTCAATTTATATGATGATGTACATGATTTCCTCCATGTTTGTTATATTGAATTGATTTTCTTATGTATATGAAATACTTGTGTTTGGTTGAATTGCTTATGTTGTATGTTATAATATGTTGCTAACATGCTTGGATTACTTGTATTTCACTTCTATCACTCTCATATGATCATTGATTTAGATTACAAGTGTTTGGGGCTATACTCTAGTCCAGGCAGTCGGTAACAGATTCGAAATCGTGGTTGGATTCTATTCGCCACGAATGACGCATCGATGAACCCGAGTCGTGCTTGGGTTAACGGCAGTGGTTAGGCCACACGAGGTGTTTGTACACTTCATGTCGTTCAGCGTAAGGTGCTCTCGTACTAGTTGAGCTTCTCAAGCAACCCGACTGACCGCTGTATGTTCACCTTGTATTGGTCATAACTACTTAAACCTAGGGTACTGAACTTACCAGTGATAACCCTGATAACCATGGTACCATGATCCATTAAGACTCATGAGCCGGGCATGGTGGTATGAGACACCGTGGTCGAGCTGTCGGCCTATATTGTGGCGACGAGCCTCCCCGTAGTGACCAGTGAGCACCTCAGACTCGTGAACCGATTGTGGTGGTATGGGACACTACATTCAAGCTGTCGGCCTACTCTGATTGGTGACGAGCCCTTTGTAGTGATCTCGAGTGTATTTTGAGTCTACGTGAGGCGACGACCCTTTCGTAGCAACAAGAGTACAAATTAGGCCTGTATTGATAAGGTGATGAGGGAGCGGTGCAACGAGTGCATGCAACAGCCCTGACAGCCCTTACAGCGACCTAGAAATATATCATCATATGAGACTACTAGGAGTGACGACCCTAGACTGGATCTGTGTTGGGAATGATATAAGGGAAGTACCTTAGTTTTTCAATACTGCTGTATAAAAGGACTAATAAAAACTTGGTAATCATATCCATATCGCACCACATGTGCCTGAAAGATGTGGAGCACTGAGGGAAGAAAGTATGCCACGGACGTAAGATGGTGTCGCATGAGGGAGTATGTCGGTGAGGGCACGCATCATTACTGCATCTCATCCTTGCATTAATAACAGTATCTAGGAATGTCTGATTGTTTGCTTTACTATTATCGCGTGATTGATTTGATAACATACTAATCTTTACTCGACAATTTCACTGAGTTGATCACTCACTCCCACATTACGGGACGGTGTTTGCAACACCTACCAGACTATGTCTTAGATGCAGATAGTGAGGCGATTCAGGATGTGGAGCTGGACTACTACGAGGACCAGGACGAGTTCTCGTACATGCAGTTTTCTAACGGCTTCGCATAGGTGGCCTGGATCAGCGGGATTTTGCTAGTTGGACTATCGCATGACATTTGATTTTTGGTTTGGTATATGTATATGTGACTCAAAGATACATTCATACTTTGGAGACAGATCGAGATTGTTTTGTTTTACAAATAGTGATATATATATCTTCTAGTCTTCTGCTTGCATTTTATCACTGGATCTGGAGTATGAATTGCAGTTTTGGTATAATCTCACTCATGTTAATGCACTAACTCAGACAACATCTAAATCATAATCATATTTGTTGCATAAGTGATGTTTTGGAACTCGGGAGTTCGGTTTCTACACGACCCTCAATTTTTAGGGTGTTATAAGTTGGTATCAGAGCATGATTTGGATTAAAATAGACCTGGGTTATGGTCACGCGACGTACGCTATCGCCCTTTGACTTAGGTGGGTGCGAGAAGGACATAGAAACACCATTAGGATCCTAGCTTCGCCAATTGGCGAAGTTCACTCAAATCGATCATTTTGATCGAGTTAGTGTGCCTCCGTGGTCGCATGAAATGACCCTTGAACACTTCTAGATCATTTATTGATGGGTCTAGACCTCTAATGATCCTATCCCAGCTGTTAAACATCACTAAATGTGGATGTGCAACAGTTAGTACCCGAAACGATCCGAAATTGTTCAAAACGGAGTCGTGGGCCTACCCATGCTAATCTAGAATGATCCAAGGTGGAAACCACATGCATTTGGGGTCCTTAGGGTAGGAGGACCTCGCCCAAATGGTGAGGCATCGCCGAACATCACAGAGGTCGGTGAGGACCTCACCGGTTCGGCGAGGCCTCGCCGGTTAGTGAGCCCGGTGGCCGACCATATTTGGGGGTTAGGGTAACCCCATGGTACATGGGTCGTCCCTTAAAACCCTTCTAAACGACTACCTCCTCCACAAATATCACCCACAAGCTCTCCCTTTCTCTCCTATTTGCTATTTTTCCTCTCAAATCTCGTTTCTAACCACTCCCATGGCTGTTTTCTGCCACAATCCACACCCCTTCATCGTTTGCAGTGGTACACACTCCCCTCTCTCTCCATTCTCTCACATTTTGAGGTCTTACATCCTCTATTTGAAGCTTAAACCATGTAAGCTTCCAACCCAACCCATCTCATCCTTTTCCTTTCTTCAAACTCTATGTTTGGGGCCTATACAACCCTTGTTGGGTCTTAAACCCGTGGAGAATCAAAAACCTCAGTCTTTATTCCCCTTTTCATTCGTTTTCCATGGCATTCTTTGAGTTCGTGGCGGCAATATTCTCGATTTCCACCATCCTCTCTCTCATGAGCAAGAGGAAGGGTGCCGCTGATGAAGCTGGGCCTAACCACCCCTCATGTTCAAGGAAGCCAAGAGGTGGCGCCGCTAGTTCAAGCGCCACCGCTAGTCCAAGTGCCGCTCGAGAGTTTTGGATGAAGCGGGATCTTGATCCCCGATCTCCTGCTGGAAGGGCTCTGTTGGCAGAGCTACCCCATGAAAGTTATGAGGGCCGTCGGGTCCTTTTTGAAGCTTAGGTGGATGGTTGACTCTTTAGAGAATATCAGTTGCTCGAGCTCATGGAACAGGCCCAGTGGGGTCCGCTATTTGATGCCAGGCATCGTGCCAATGCAAGCACGGTCTGAGCTTCTATACCAACATTCATGAGGCTACGCTGGAACCCTTGCAGTTTCGGGTCTTATGTGGAGTGAATTTGTGGGCCACAGTTGACGTCAGATTGATATCTCGCCTTCTGAATGTGCCCCTTGGCGAGGTACATGCGAGTGCTAAGAATCTGAATAGTGCACATGAAAGGAACCGCCGCACACGTTCCCTTTGTGGCCGACTGGTTGAGTGGCAGCCGAACCGGGGTCTTCTTGCGTCTCATATGACAGACGACTTTCGCCTGCTTCACCACATTTTTACATTCAACGTTTACCCTAGGTGGAGTAATCACAGCGAGTGTACGTTCCTCATGGTGGACTTCTTGTATCAAGCAGGGCAGAGGGCGAACCTGTTTGTGCCTACGTTCGTGTTGCGACAGATAGTTCAGGTTGTACATTCTCGAAGGAGGACTGAGTCACTCCCATACGGCCGACTCATATGCAGGATTACACGTGAGTTTGGTTATAGCCTTGGTGGGGAGATGCCGGTGCCGATTCATCAGACTAAAAAAGCTACCCTCAATCAGATGGAGATCGGGCCACAGCAACGCCAAGCTCGACTTGAGGAGAGTGAAGATGAGACTGAGAGTGAAGAAGAAGAAAGTGAAGAAGAAACTGGGGCCGAGATCCAAGAGGAGGAACAAGAAGAGGAAGAACCAGAGGCCCAGAGCACAGATGTGAGCTCCCCTCCTGCGGTTCCAGAGCAGGGTTCTGGTCAGGCCACTTGGGATGCTCGTATAGCTCGCCTAGAGGAGGATCATGCTGCCCTACGACAAGGCTAGGCTGTCTTGCTACAGGACATTACGGATCTACAGAGCCTTGTGAAGCACAAGTTCAAGAAGGTGACTAGCACCTTGAAATCTATCCTGTGTTATCTGCAGGATAAGGGTGCCCCTCCTCCCTCACCAGACTCGGGCAAGTGATCATATCACAGATGTAGTTGGTTGTATTTAGGTTGTTTTCTATTTTGTGTACGAGCCTTAGAAGGCTCAGTAGTTGAATTATGTTGTAGTTGTAGCTTTGGCTAACTTAGTTTCCCATGTGTTTCTTGTCATGATGCATGTAAAGATATATCTCTTGTATTGTGAAAAATTTTGATTTAATGAAATGCATGGAGTTGCTTCGGCTTGCTATGTGAGTGATTGTTGTGGTGTATATGTGTTATAGCTGAAACTGACTGGGTTGCACCCAATTTTGAATATAGGGAATGCCACCTAAGGTTACTCGGAGCACGGTACGTCTTATGCTGGGTGAGCCGATGGATCGGGTCCCTCCCCAGAATGATGATCATACGGACCCTGCTGTGGGCCTGATTAGTGAGACTACACCTGAATCTCAATCTTCTGCAGGTCCTACAGTCGGACCACCACCTTTTACACCACCAGTTCGTGAGTAGTACCGTGCGTCTTCCTCGACGCAGTATAAGTCTCAGCTTGCTCCATCTCTTGATAGGTTTGAGCAGTTGATGACTATAATGCACCAGCAGCATCAGTAGCTTTTGACTACTATCGCAGGGGTCTTAGCCCAAGGTGGGAGTGCGACTCCACCTGCACCATTTGTGCATCCAGCTGAGGATGCTGGGACTTCAACTCAGGATGAGGGTATGGCTCATCCTGCACCATTTGCCTACCCTACGGGGAATGCTGCTGATACTAGAGGCCTACTTGAGCGATTCCAGCGCTTGTAGCCTCCTACTTTTGTGGGTTCTCACAGACCTGAGGAGGCCGAGTACTGGCTCGACAGCATCTCAAAGATGTTGAGGATGCTACACTGCTCGAAGTCTGAGTAGGTTGAGTTGGCCACTTTCATGTTCGAGAGGGAGGCCAACCTATGGTGGGACAGTATACTGCGGACGATTACAGTTGGCTACATATGGTCATGGGCAACATTCAAGTTCCGTTTCCATGAGAAATATTATCCACAGACCTACCGACATGAGAGGGAGAATGAGTTTTTACGCCTCAGGCCAGGAGGCATGTCAGTTACGGAGTACGAGCATCGATTTACAGAGTTGGGCAGATATGTCCCTACGATACTTGCAGATGAGCAGATACGGATACGATATTTTTCTGAGGGCTTGCGACCTGACATTTGGTCGAAGATGTGCTGTGTCAGCATACCCTCTTATGCTGAGCTGATACATATGTCCATGTGGGAAGAGCAGGATGTAGATCGACTAGCATGTTCTCGTGGCCCTATGGTTGTTAGGCCACGACCAGATACCCAGTGCAGGCCATTCCTCGGCAAGAGGCCTCGCATCAACTCTCCTCCCAGGACCGCAGCGCCAGTGCTTCCGATGAGGTGCCCAGGTGTGACCTGTACTTACTGCGGGAGACCAGGTCACACTACAGAGAACTGTTTTGCTCGGATGAGTGTAACGCCCTGGAAAAATCTATACTTGGACTCGAGTACCAACTCGACCAGAAATCGCGTAGGATTAATTCCTTTAGAAAATAAGTGTGAGTTAGCTAGTGCAACGCTAGAGTAGCTGGGAAATAATCCCTGATCACTTTAAATACGTTTTACAAGACCCAAAGCGAGTAGAACTGTAACACCCTGAAAATCGGGGGTCGTGTATAAACTCAACTCCCGAGTTCCAGACCGTCACTTATGCAACAAAAATGGTTATGATTCAATGTTGTCTGATTTAAAGCATTCACATGAGTAAAAGTATACCAAAACTGCAATTCATACTTCAGATCCAGTGATAAAAGCAAGCGGAAGACTAAACAAGATATATATCACTGTATGGAAAAACAAAGTAATCTCAACTGTCTCCAAAGTATGACTACATCTCTAAGTCTCATATACATGTACATAACAAAAGAATAATGTTCAAAAAGAAAAGTCCCACTGATGTCCCCTCGATCCAGGTCGCCTACGGGAAGCCGTCATGATACTGCATATACGAGAACTCATCCTGGTCCTCGTCAATCTCCGGCTCCACCTCCTGGATCTCGTCGTCACCTGCAACTACAACAGGGTCTGGTGGGTGTTGCAAACACCATCCCGTAACGTGGGAATGAGTGATCAACTCAGTGGAATCATAGAGCAAAGATTAGCATGTTCACAATTCAATCACGCGATAATAGTAAAGCAGTAAATCAGACAAGTCCTAATACTGTTGTTAATGCAAGATGATATGACGTGATGTATGCCCTCACCGACGATCACCCTCATACGGCAACATCTTACGACCGCGGCATGCCACACTCCCTAGAGTGCTCCACATCTTCCAGGCACATGCAATGCTATGGTGATATGATTACCAAGTTGTTATTAGTCCATTCAAACAGCAGGATTGGGAAACTAAGGTACCTCCCTTGTATCAATCCCAACACGGATCCTGTCTAGGGTCGTCACTCCTAGTAATCTCATACGATGTATATTTCGTAGGTCACTGCAAGGGCTGCCAGGGCTGTTGCTCGCACTCGTTGCACCGCTCCCCCATCACCTTATCAATACAGGCCTACTGTACTCTACTGCACGGAAGGGTCGTCGCCTCCCGTGAACTCAGAATACGCTCGCGGTCACTACAAAGGGCTCGTCGCCTGATCAGTGTAGGCCGACAGCTAGAATATAGTGTCCCATACCACCATAATCTGCTCACGAGTCAAGGTGCTCACTGGTCACTACGGGGAGGTTTGTGGCCCCAGCGTAGGCCGACAGCTCGACCACGGTGTCCCATACCACCATGCCCGGCTCATGAGTCTTCGTGGATCAAGGTACCACGGTTAATAGGGTTTACAATGGTAAGTTCAGTACCCTAGGTTCAAGCAGTTATGATACATACAAGGTGAACAAACATCGGCCAGTCGGGTTACTTGACGGGCTCGACTAGCGCGATCGCATCTCGAATTGAACGACATGAAGTGCGTAAAACACTTCGCGTGGCCTAACCACTGCCGCCAACTCTCAACACGAATCACATTCATCGACGCGTCGTTCGTGGCTATGACCAGTCAGCCATGAATTCGCTCGGTTACCGACTGCCTGGACTAAGTCAAGTCCCACACATCTATGGAATTACATTAACACTATAAAAAGGTATTGGAATTGAAATACATCATGTGAGCATGTTAGCACATGTTATAACATTCAACTTAAGAAAATCTTCAAGGCATACTTCCCATGCATATTCAACTTAAGCAAATCCTCAAGTACATACATTCCATGCATGTAATGAAATCATGCATTTTGTCAACATGTAGAAAATCATTTAGGTCAGCATAATAATTGAAAAATCAATCACAAACTATCAAATAACATCATTTAATTCAATACATACTAATACAAGCATTTATACAAACACATACACTACACACTTAAGTCTACATATAGTATGTCGACCCAAAGTGTGCAACTAGGCGAATCTCTTCGCCAAACTAATTATGCACGCATTCCTAACTTCCTAATGCGACAACAAACCATGTCAATCACATCAGCAAAATATGAATGCAAACAGTACTTCCTACAAATGACTAAAATGCCCTAAATCTCATATTCTTCGTTAGCTTACGAAACGGGAAACGGAGAGCATTTTGTACATGTCAAACGGCGATGCCATCAAGAATCTACTATTAAACGACATTGAAAGCGTTGGGAACCGTCAATCAAAGCGTCTAAAATCCTCACCTAGTGTCTTGTAGACTCGGGAATTGAAGCGGAGTGTATATGCTTCGTCTACGGCGAGTAAGGAGCCTAATACATAAGATCCATAAGCTACATCGCTATGGAAACAAGGAAAACTCAAATCACCAACTATTTAGGGTTTTTACTTACCTAGGATTGCGGTGGAATCACCGGGAAAGCGGTAGAGGAGTGTTGCTTAAGCATGTGCAACACGTAGCACAAGCGGCGGGAAGAACTCTCTCACTCTCTCACAATCTCTCACTCTTTTTCTCTCTCCCAAGCTAGGGCTTCTCTCAAATTCGGATGGGAGAGAGGAGTGAGGGTTTCAACCCCTTTTATAGCCTAAAACATTCCCAAAATAGGCTTGGGAACAATGTTTACTTGGTGCCTAACCAAATCGGGGCCGTTTCGGTCCAAAAGGGCATTTCTGGAGGTCCCCTGGCCAAATGCAGTCGGACTTAAGCTCATGCATACTAGATCTAGCATACATCCAGTTTTCAGACCGGTTGGGTTCCCAGATCGCACGTGGCGGCCCAGTTTCAGTTTAACGGTCACCGCACCAAGATCAGGCCTATAAGTCTCGTGATATATAATAGATATTTTTCCTGATCCAAGGGTGTAATTTGGCTGTATTCTGACGGTCAGAATGCTTAATACTGATGCGTCAAATTTGTGTGCCAGATTTGAATTTAAAATTCCAACTGTCCCTATTCACACTCTCTTCGGTCCAGGCTCAATGAAATAGCCTGTGATCATCGGTTTGACTTGATTTTTGGAATGAGTGTCAAGCCCAGCTAGACGGTCCTAACGGTCTAAGATAGGAGGTATCGGACTTTCGACGCGCGGTCTAGATCCAATACAAAGTTTCAAGGAGGTCCCGAGAACAAACCGGCTTAGAGCTTGATCCGAGGCTTTAGAGCATTATAGCACCCTTAGTTCCACTCGCTTCGGGCCTTGTAGAACGTATTTAAAGTGATCAGGGACCATTTCCTAGCTATTCCAACGTTGCACTAGCTAACCTAGTCACATTTTCTAAAGGAATGAATTCTACGCAATTTCGGGTCGAGTTGGTACTCGAGCCCAAGTATGGATTTTTCACGGGCGTTACAAGAACCAATGACGCTATAATACTCTAAAACCTTGGATCAAACTCTAAACCGGTTTGTTCTCTGGACCTCTTTGAAACTTTGTATTGGATCTAGACCGCGCGTCGAAAGTTCGATACCTACAATCTTAGACCGTTATAACCGCCTAGCTGGACTTGACAATCATTTTGAAAATCAAGTCTAACCGACATTCACAGGCTATTTTATTGAGCCTGGAGTGAAGAGAGTGAGAATAGGGTTAGAATTGGAATTTGAAATTCAAATCTGGCACACGACTTGACGTGTCAGTATTAAGCGTTCTAACCGTCAGAATTCAGTCAAATTACACCCTCGGATCAGGAAAAATTTCTATTTCATATCATGAGACTTGTAGGCCTGATCTACGTGCGGTGACCGTTGAACTGAAACTGGACCGCCACGTGCGATCTACGAACGCTACTGGTCTGAAAATGGGATGTGAGTGACATTCGATGTGCATGAGCTTAAGTCCAATCGCGTTCGGCCAAGGGACCACCAGAAATATCTTTTTGGGCCGAAACAGCCCCAATTTGGTTAGGCATCAAGTAAACACTGTTCCCAAGCCTATTTCGGGCATGTTTTAGGTTATAAAAGAGGCTTAAACCCTCACTTCTCTCACCCATCCGAATTTTCTAGAAACCCTAGCTGGTGTGAGAGAAAAGGTGAGAGATTGTGAGAGAGAGTGGGAGAGAATTTCCTGCTGCTTGCACTACGTGTTGCACGTGCTTAAGCAACGCGCCTCAATCACTTTTTCGACGATTTCGTCGTGATTCTAGGTAAGAAAATACCCCAAATACTTGCTGATTTAAGGTTCCTTTGGTTCCTTAGCATGGTAGCTGACGCATCTTGTAAAATAGGTCCCGGTTCGCCGTAGACGAAGTGTACACGCTCCGTTCAAATCAATACACCTATAGGAGAAAAGGTGCAGATTTTAGATGCTTTGATTGACTGTTTCCAACGCTTTCAATGTCGTTTAATAGAAGATTATCAACGGCAATGCCGTTTGACATGTACAACATGTTGTCCGTTTCCTGTTTCGTAAGTAGACGAAAAATATGAGATTTAGGGCATTTTAGTCATTTGTAGGAAATACTGTTTTCATCTAAATTTTGCTGATGTGATTGACATGGCTTCTTGTCGCATTAGGATACTAGGAATGCGTGCATAATTAGTTTGGCGAAGAGATTCGCCTAAATGCGCACTTTGAGTCGACATACTATATGTAGACTTAAGTGTGTAGTTTAAGTGTTTGTATAAATGCTTGTACTAGTATGTATTGAATTAAATGGTGTTATGAATTAGTTTGAGATTGAATTCTCAATTAATATGCTGATGTAAATGATTTCCTACATGTTAGCTATATGCATGATTTCATTATATGTATGAAATGCATGTGTTAGATGATTTACTTAAGTTGTATGTTATAACATGTGTTAACATGCTCACATTGTTGTATTTGATTTCCAATACTCTTATATGATTACTGATTTGGATTCATAATTGTTTGGGAATATACCTAGTCCAGGCAGTCGGCAACCGAGTAAAGTCGTGGATGGCTTATCTTTGCCACGAACGACACGTCGATGAACGCGAACCGTGTTTTGGAGTTGGCGGCAGTGGTTAAGCCACACGAGGTGTTTTACGCACTTCATGTCATTCGACTTGAGATGCGCTCGTGCTAGTCGAGCCCGTCAAGTAACCCGACTGGCCATTGTATGTTCACCCTGTATGAGTCATAACTGCTTGAACCTAGGGTACTGAACTTACCATTGTAAACCCTGTCAACCATGGTACCTTGATCCACAAAGACTCATGAGCCGGGCATCGTGGTATGGGACACCGTGGTCGAGCTGTCGGCCTACGCTGGGGCCACAAACCTCCCCGTAGTGACCAGTGAGCACCTATGACTCGTGAGCAGATTATGGTGGTATGGGACACTATATTCTTGCTGTCGGCCTACACTGATCAGGCGACGAGTCCTTTGTAGTGACCGCGAGGGTATTCTGAGTCTACGGGAGGCGACGACCCTTCCGTAGCAGTAGAGTACAGTAGGCCTGTATTGATAAGGTGATGGGGGAGCGGTGCAACGAGTGCGATCAACAGCCCTAGCAGCCCTTGCAGCGACCTACAAAATATACATCGTATGAGATTACTAGGAGTAATGACCCTAGACAGGATCTGTGTTGGGATTGATATAAGGGAAGTACCTTAGTTTCCCAATCCTGCTGTTTGAATGGACTAATAATAACTCGGCAATCATATCACCATCACATTGTATGTGCCTGAAAGATGTGAAGCACTGAGCGGAACGCAAGCATGCCGCGGACGAAGATGGTGCCATATGAGGGAGAATGTCGGTGAGGGAATCCATCATGTCATGTCATACTACATTAACAACAGTATTAGGAATGTTTGATTTACTGCTTTACTATTATCGCATGATTGATTTGAGAACATGCTAATCCTTGCTCTATTATTCCATTGAGTTAGCTACTCACTCACACGTTATGGGATGATGTTTCCAACACCCACCAGACCCTGTCTTAGATGCAGGTGAGGCAGTGATTCAGGAGGCAGAGCCGGACTATGATGAGGACCAGGAGGAGTTCTCATATATACAGTACCACGACGGCTTTACTTAGGTTGCCTGAATTGACGGGACTTCTCAATGGGACTATTTTGACATTTGATTTCTGTTTATTTACATGTATATGAGACTCAAAGATGTATTCATACTTTGGAGACAGTCGAGATCTACTTTGTTTTCCATACAGTGATATATATATTCTTTAGTCTTCCGCTTCTTTTATCACTGGATCTGGAGTATGAATTGCAGTTTTGGTATACTTTTACTCATGTGAATGCTTTAACTCAGACAACATTGAATCATAATCATTTTTGTTGCATAAGTGACGGTCTGGACTTGGGAGTTGAGTTTATACACGACTCCCGATTTTCAGGGTGTTACAATGAGAGATAGCGAATTTTCACCACCGCAGAAGATCGACCGTCCATGCCCACAAGCATTATCGGCTCCACCGTTACGGTCGGCACCTACGCATTCTTCCTTCAGACTTTCTGTACCTCAATTTTGGCCACCTCAACGGCCCATGGTACCGCGGCCGAACCATCCACAGTAGGCTCGAGTACATGCATTGACAGCAGAGGCATCCGGGACAGAGACTGCCCCACCCTTGGCCTTTGAGGTCACAGCCCACATTGGAGGTACTCCTATATTCCTGATGGTGGATACAGGATCCACGATTTTATTGATATCTGTTGGGGTGCGAGACTACTCGAATGGTTGGGGTGCGAGTTCTTTTAGCACACGGGACTTTTACTGATGCTACTATGATGTGTGAGGGTTGTTTCTAGATTTAGGGAGCAGGACGATGGCCATTGACCTTGTCATCGATCCCTCCCTCTATTATTTCGACGTCATTCTTGGCATGGATTGGCTAACTGCAGGGAGGGCCGAGATTGACTGTGAGACCCGTATAGTGACAGTTTACGAGCCGGAAGGCACGTCCTTTACATTTACAGTGCAAGTCAGTTGCCCCTTTCGAGTACTTTGTTATGCTTCCTTATTGACGGATGTTGGTGCCCCGACACTTGAGAGCACGCCAGTAGTCCATGATTATGAGGATGTGTTCAGGAAGATTCCTGGGTTGCCACCTCAGCGTGAGATCGATTTTACTATCGACTTGGTACCCGGTTCGACTCTCATCTCATTGCCAACGTTTCGCATGGCCCCATGTGAGATGGAGGAGTTGCAGAAACAGATCGATGATCTGTTAGAGGCTGGCTTCATATGGCCAAGTGTGTCTCCTTGGGGAGCACCGGTGCTATTTTTGACAAAGAAGGATGGCTTACTGCAATTATGTATTGATTATCGCAGGCTGAATCAGATTACGGTGAAGAAGAAGTACCCTTTGCCCAGGATTGATGACCTGTTTGATCAACTAAGAGGAGCACAGTACTTCTCGAAGATTGATCTACAGTCAGGGTATCACCAGTTGCGTGCCAGGGGTGAAGACGTGTAGAAGACGGCTTTCAGGACCAGCTTTGGTCATTATGAGTTCCTTGTTATGTCGTTCGGTCTTATGAACGCACCAGCCGTGTTCATGGACCGGATGAACAGGGTATTTCGGTCGTTCCTCTATCGGTTCGTCATCATGTTTATAGACGATATTTTTATATACTCCAGGAGTCGAGAGGAGCATGAGGAGCACTTGCGATTGGTCCTGAATACACTGAGATAGCATCAGTTGTTTGCACAGTATAAGAAGTGCGACTTCTGGAAAGAGGAAGTCAAGTTCTTGGGGCATGTAGTGTCCAAGGACGGGATAGCAGTTGACCTTGCTAAGGTAGCTGCAGTTCAGGACTGGGAGCAGCCTGGTTTAGTCACTGAGGTGAGGAGTTTTCTGGGATTAGCAGACTATTATCGACATTTCATTTGAGATTTCTCGAAGATTGCCAGACCTCTATCTCAGTTGACACAGAAGGATTTGAAGTTTGCCTGGAATGAAAGGTGGAGGCAGCTTTTCAGGAGCTGAAGGACAGGCTGACGTCTGCCCCTGTGCTAGTATTCCCAGAGCAAGGGGTTAAATATACAATATACACCGACGCATCTAGCGTTGGTCTGGATTGTGTCCTTATGCAGAAGGACAAGGTGATTTCATATGCGTAGAGACAGTTGAGGAAGCACGAGGAGAATTACCCTACACACGACCTAGAGTTGGCAGCTGTGATTTTCGCATTGAAGCTCTGGAGACATTACCTCTACGAAGAGGAGTTCGAGCTCTTTTGCGACCACAAGAACCTTAGATATATATTCACACAGCGGGACCTGAATATGAGGCAGCGGCAATGGATGGAGACCTTGAAAGACTTTAAGTTCGAGGTTTCCTACCATCCTGGCAAGGCCAACCTGGTGGCTAACGCCTTGAGATGCAAGAAGGTGATAGAGTTTGCGCTCCACTGATGGTAGCTGAGTGGGACATGGTTGAGTTTTTATGAGACTTTGAGTAGAAACTGTAATGCCCTGAAAATTGGAGGTCGTGTGGAAACCCAACTCCCGAGTTCCAGACCATCACTTATGCAACAAATATGCTTATGATTAAATGTTGTCTGAGTTAGTGCATTAACATGAGTGAGATTTTACCAAACTGCAATTCATACTCCAGATTCAGTGATAAAACGCAAGCGGAAGACTGAAAGATATATATCACTGTATGTAAAACAAAACAATCTTGATCTGTCTCTAAAGTACGAATATAACTCTGAGTCACAAATACATATAACAAACCAAAATCAAAGGTCATATGATAGTCCAACTAGCAAAATCCCGCTGATCCAGGCCGCCTATACGAAGCCGTCAGAAAACTGCATGTAGGAGAACTCGTCCTAGTCCTCGTAGTAGTCTAGCTCTAGCTCCTGAATCACCTCGCTATCTGCATATAAGATAGAGTCTGGTAGGTGTTGCAAACACTGTCCCATAACGTGGGAGTGAGTGATCAACTCAGTGGAATCATAGAGTAAAGATTAGCATGTTATCAAATCAATCATGCGATAATAGTAAACCAAACATTCAGACATTCCTAGATACTGTTATTAATACAAGTATGAGATGCAGTAATGATGCGTGCCCTCACCGACATACTCCCTCATGCGACACCATCTTACGTCTGTGGTATGCTTTCTTTCCTCAGTGCTCCACATCTTCCAGGCACATGCAGTGCGATATAGATATGATTACCAAGTTGTTATTAGTCCTTTCAAACAGCAGGATTGGGAAACTAAGTTACTTCCCTTATATTGTTCCCAACACAGATCCTATCTAGGGTCGTCACTCCTAGTAGTCTCATACGATGATATATTTCTAGGTCACTGCAAAGGCTGTCAGGGCTGTTGATCGCACTCATTGCATCGCTCCCCCATCACCTTATCAATACAGGCCTAGTTGTATCCTTGTTGCTACGGAAGGGTCGTCGCCTCACGTAGACTCAAAATATGCTCGAGGTCACTACATATGGCTCGTCACCAATCAGAGTAGGCCGACAACTCGAATGTAGTGTCCCATACCACCACAATTGGATCACGAGTCTAAGTGCTCACTGGTCACTACGGGGAGGATTGTGGCCCCAGCATAGGCTGACAGATCGACCACGGTGTCCTATACCACCATGCCCGGCTCATGAGTCTTAATGGATCAAGGTACCATGGTTATCAGGGTTTTCACTGGTAAGTTCAGTACCCTAGGTTCAAGCAGTTATGACGAATATAAGGTGAACATACAATAGTCAGTCGGGTTACTTCACGAGCTCGACTAGTACGAGCGCACCTCAAGCTGAACGACATGAAGTGCATAAGCACCTCGTGTGGCTTAACCACTGCCGTCAACCCAAGCACGACTCGGGTTCATCGATGCATCCTTTGTGGCGAATAGAAGCCAACAACGAATTTGAATCTGTTACCGATTGCCTGGACTAGAATATAGCCCCAAGCACTTGTAATCTAAATCAATAATCATATGAGAGTAACAGAAATGAAGCACAAATAATCCAAGCATGTTAACAACATGTTATAACATACAACATAAGCAATTCAACCAAGCACAAGCATTTCATATATATAAGGAAATCAATTCAATATAACAACATGGAGGAAATCATGTACATCATCGTATTAGTTCAGAATCCAATCTCCAAACTAATCTACAATCCCATCCACTCAATACTTACTAATACATACTTTTATACAAACACTTAGTCTACACACATTAGCCTACATAGCGTATGTCGGCCAATAATGTGCATTAGGGCGAATCTCTTCGCCGAACAGATCATACACGTATAACTAGCATAGGTACACGACAAATACACATGGCAATCATATTGGTTAAATACGTACGTATATAGTATTTTCTACAAATACCTAAAATATCCTAAATCTCATATTCTCCATACGTAATCGAAATGGAAAACAGACAGCATGTTCTACATGTCAAACAACATCCTTGTCGATAATCTACTATTAAACGACATTGAAAGCTTTGAAAACAGGTAACCTAAGCATCTAAAATCCTCACCTTACGCCGTAGAAGCGTAACGAATTGAATAGAAACTCTAGGCTTCGTCAACGTCGATACGACAACCTAATTCACAAGATAAGTCAGCTACTTCGCTACTTGTATCGAACAGGTTAGGGTTTTCTTACCTAGAATAAAGTCTGAATCACCGGAAGAGTGATTAGAACATGATGGCTAAGCACGTGTAGCAGCAGGATCGAGTGGCAGGAACTTTCCCTCACAACTTCCACACAATCTCTCTCTTTTATCTCTTCTCTTTTCTAGGGTTTCTTGCAAATTCGTATGGGAGGGATGTGAGAGGGTTTAAGGTCCTTAAATAGGTTAGAACTCACCTATTTAGACTTTAAACCAAGGTATACTTGGGTTATAGCCAAATTGGGTCCTTTCCGATCCAAAAGAACATTTCTTGAGGTCCCCTAACTGAATGGGGTCGGACTTAAGCTTATGGATGCTGGATCCTGATCACATTAAGTTTTCAGTTCGATCGGGTTTCCAGATCGCACGTGGCGGACCAGTTTCAGTTCAGCGGTCACTGAGATTTGATCAGGGATTCTAAGTACACTGACATGAGTGGAAAATGTTCCCTAATCCGAGGGTGTATTTGGGTCAGATTTCAACGCTCTGAATTCTTATGATTAACCCGCAAGCGACACGTGCCAGATTTATTTAAATCGCATTCAATTTATAAAGAATTCTACTCTCTCTCACACTCCTTGCTCCAGGCTCAATGAAATAGCCTTAGAACATCAGTTGGGCTTGATTTTTGAAATGCTTGTCAAGTCCAACTAAGAGGTCATAATGGTCTGAGATTGTAGATATCGAACTTTCGACGTGCAGTCTAGATCTAATACAAAGTTTCAAAGGGTTCCTGAGAATAGACGGATTTAGAGTTTGATCCCAGGTTTCAGGATGTTATAGCATTAACGATTCCATAAGTTTTGGGTCTTAAAAAATATATTTAAAGCGATCAGTGCTAATTTCACAGCTAATCTAACATAGCGGTAGTTAACTTACGCTTAATTTCTAAAGGAATTAATACTAAGTGATTTTTGTCTGAGGTGGTACTCGGGTCTCTATACGGACTTTTCTGAAACGTTACAGAAACTCACTGTGGAGGAGCCATTTGAGTTTATCACACATGTTCAGGTGCGACCTCTTATCGATGACAGGGTCATCGCGGCGTAGAGGAATGATGAGCGTCTAACTGAGCTTCGAGAGCAGGCCAGTGACGATGCAGACGCCGAGTGGTGAGTTGGAATGGATGGGGGCTTACGTTATCGTGGCCGCCCATGCATCCCAGATATCCCTGACTTGAGACGAGAGATTCTCGAGGTGCGCACAGTTCTAGACTTGCGATGCATCCGGACAATACAAAGATGTATCGTGATGTGAAGAGGACCTATTGGTGGGATGGCATGAAGACCCACATCACAGATTTCGTGTCCCATTGTCTCACTTGCCAGTAGGTGAAGGCAGAGCACCGCCGACCTCGTGGTCTCCTTCAGCCTATGCCCATAGCTGAGTTGAAGTGGGACTTTATTTCTATGGATTTCATTTCGAGACTACTGAAGACGAGGAAGGGACTGTAACATCCCGAAAATCAGGGGGTCGAGCAAAAACCCAACTCCCGAGTTTCAAAATGTTATTTATGCAACATAGAAATGTATGATTGAATGTTTTCTATGATAATGTATTAAACATGAGTGAGATTAAGCTAAAACAGCAGATCATGCTCTAGAGACGGTTAAATTTACAAGCGGAAGACTGTAATAGTATGTATAACATATATAAACTGTTGTATGTCTCCAGAGTGTGAATATGTTACCAGGTTATATACATACATGTATACTCCAAAAGTAAACCAAAAGGATATACATGAGTGTTCTAAAAATATAAAATGACAAGTGTCAAGGTATCTAATCTACCTCTCTGTAATCTCGTCAATCAGAACACGCATAAAGGAGAGATCCTCCTCATCATCATCAAGTCCAGCTCTGCCTCACAGGCCGCACCATCATCTGCAATCACAATAGGGACTGGTGGGTGTCCGGAAACACCATCCCGTAACGTGGGAGTGAGTGATCAACTCAGTGGGATAAGAGAGTAGAGATTAGCATGTTATCAAATCAATCATGTGATAATAGTAAAGCAGTAAATCAAACAATCCTAATACTGTTGTTAATGCAATATGACATGACGTGATGTATGCCCTCACCGACGATCTCCCTCATACGGCACCATCTTACGACCGCGGCATACAATCGTCCCTCAAGTGCTCCACATCTTCCAGGCACATGCAATGTTATGGTGATATGATTTTCGAGTTGTTATTAGTCTATTCAAACAGCAGGATTGGGAAACTAAGGTACTTCCCTTATATCAATCCCAACACAGATCCTGTCTAGGGTCATCACTCCTAGTAATCTCATACGATGTATATTTTGGATGTCGCTGCAAGGGCTGTCAGGGCTGTTGCTCGCACTCGTTGCACCGCTCCCCCATCACCTTATCAATACAGGCCTACTGTACTCTACTGCTACGGAAGGGTCGTCGCCTCCCGTAGACTCAAAATACGCTCGCGGTCACTACAAAGGACTCGTCGCCTGATCAGTGTAGGCCGACAGTAAGAATATAGTGTCCCATACCACCATAATCTGCTCACGAGACTAGGTGCTCACTGGTCACTACGAGGAGGTTTGTGGCCCCAGCGTAGGCCGACAGCTCGACCACGGTGTCCCATACCACCATGCCCGGCTCATGAGTCTTCGTGGATCAAGGTACCATGGTTGACAGGGTTTACAATGGTAAGTTCAGTACCCTAGGTTCAAGCAGTTATGACTCATGCAGGGTGAACATACAACGGCCAGTCGGGTTACTTGACGGGCTCGACTAGCACGAGCGCATCGTAAGTCGAACAACATGAAGCGCGTGAAACACTTCGCGTGGCCTAACCACTGCCGCCAACTCCAAACACGACTCGCGTTCATCGACGCGTCCTTCGTGGCAAATACCAGCTAGCCACGAAGTTTCTCTGTTACCGACTGCCTGGACTAAGTATAGTCCCAAACAATTATGAATCCACATCGGCAATCAGGTAAGAGTATTGGAAATGGAATACAAACATGTGAGCATGTTAACACATGTTATAACGTATAACTTAAGTAACTCATCTTACACATGTCTTTCACACATATAATGAAATTATGCATATTGCCAACATATAGGAAATCATCTCCATCAACATATTAATTGAGAATTCAATCTCAAACTAAATCATAAGGAAATCATCAAGCACATGTTATAACATACCACTTAAGTGAAACATCAAGCATATGCATTTCATACATATAATGAAATCATGCATATAGCTAACATGTAGGAAATCATTTACATCAGCATATTAGTTGAGAAATCAATCTCAAACTAAATCATAACACCATTTAATTCAATACATACTAATACAAGCATTTATACAAACACTTAAACTACACACTTAAGTCTACATATAGTATGTCGACTCAAAGTGCGCATTTTGGCGAATCTCTTCGCCAAACTAATTATACATACATTCCTAGTATTCTAATGTGACAAGAAGCCATTTCAATCACGTCAGCAAATTATGAATGAAAACAGTACTTCCTGCAAATGACTAAAATGCCCTAAATCTCATATTCTTCGTCGGTTTACGAAATAGGAAACGGACAACATGTTGTACATGTCAAACGGCGTTGCCATCGATAATCTACTATTAAATGACATTGAAAGCATTGAAAACAGTCAATCAAAGAGTCTAATATCCGCACCTTTTCCCTTATAGGTGAAGTGATTCGAACGGAGCGTATACGATTCGTCTACGGCAATCAGGCGACCTAATACACAAGTTCTATCAGCTAACATGCTATGAATCCTAGTGAACCTCAAATCAGCAACTTCTAGGGTATTTTCTTACCTGAAAATGTGGAGAAATCACTGGGAAAGATTTGGAGCTGATCCAATCACCTGGTGGGCCATGGTGTCAAAATTTTCATCCTCACCTTTTAAATACATTTTTCTTATTTTATTTCATTTTCTTTCATCAAAAAAATTCAAACTTTGGACTTGTTGAATTCATTGCAAGGTGAGGAATCCTATGGTCGGAGTGGATCTACTTAAAGCGGACCCCACACTAGAAAAACCCCGGAAAACAGTTTTTCCCCAAAAATGTGAAGAGGCAGAGCCTCTGCGTCTTGTGTCAGCGGGTGGCAGCGCTGCACGTTGCTGCGTGCAGCCGTGAAGCGGGCGGGCGGCCGCTGGCTACCCACAGCTCTGCACGTGGGCCCCACAGTAATGTTTATTTGTCATCCGACCTGCTCATGAGGTGGGCCACCCCAGTGGTGGGCCCCCCTCCAAAAATGAGTCAGATCCAAAACTCAGGTGGCCCACACCACGTGAAACAGTGTGAATTAAATTCTACCATTGAAAAGTTTTTGGGGCCCACAGAAGTTTTGAATCAAGCTGAAATTTATGTAGTCCCTTCATCCAGGTCCGAGCGACCTTATGAACGGGTCGGATGGTACTTAAACATTACAGTGGGCCCCACAATGCGGTATGTGTTTTTATACCACCGTCCAGGCGGACGGTGGCACCCTCACAGTGCCGCCCACCTCATGCATGCCTCCACCGTCCAGCGGACGGTGAGGCCCTTCGTAATGTATGTGCTCCATCCGCACTGTCCACTGGACAGTGGGACCCACCATGATGCATGTGGTGCATCTAGACCGTCCATCCTCTTGGTATGATAATTTTAATGCATGAGTTGCCGATTGGGTGGGCCACTCATGTAAGGGTTAAGCCCATTTGATTCATGAAAGGCCTATGGGTTAGGCCCATTTGATGGATATAAGGCCTATGGGCTTAGGCCCACTTGATATCTAAGGCCTATGGGTTTAGGCATACTTGATACATTTCAAGACCATGGGACTAGGCCCATTTGATATATCCCAAGTCCCATGGGATTGGACCCATTTGATGTGCTCCAAAGCTCATGGGATTAGGCCCATTTGGTGTATTTTAAAGCCCATGAGATTAGGCCATTTATTATTTTAAGGGCCCGTGGGTTAAGGCCCACTGAGATGTACTAGGGCCTATGAGATTAAGGTCCATTTGACGTACTTTTGGGGACCCAATTGGTGTGACCCATTGGTCACATACTAGACTCATGAGACTAAGCTCATTTGATGTAATCCTAGGCCCACGGGTTTTGACCCATTGCAATGCACATAAGACCCATTGGTGTGGCCCATTTGTGTGGCCCATCTGATGAATAAAAGGCCCATAGGATATGGCCCATTTGATATATATATAAGAAAAGCCCAATGGGATGAACCTAAAGTCCATTGCAATGTGTAATCCCAATACCGATTATGTAGCGATGTTTAAGAAGATCGTACCTGGGAAGCAATGTTGGTTTGACGTCCACATTGCGAGTGTAATGTTGGTTGGATGTCCACATGTAACACCCCGAATTTTGGCTAACCTGGGATTTGACGTCCTTAGGCAGTGGGTCAATTAAAACACCTGAAAAATCGTTCAGAACCCAATTCCATAGCCAAAGAAACCACTTAGGATAAATTTCTTTAGAAACTAAGCATAAGTTAGCTAGCGCAACGTTGGAGTGGCTGGGAAACAGTTCCTGATTACTTTAAATACGTTCTACCAGACCCAAAGCGAGTGGAACCAATGACCCTATAATGCTCTAAAGCCTCGGATCAAACTCTAAGCCGGTTTATTCTCGGGACCTCCTTGAAACTTTGTATTGGATCTAGACCGCGCGTCGTAAGTCAGATGCCTACCATCTTAGACCGTTATGACCACTTAGCTGGGCTTGACACTCATTCCAAAAATCAAGTCAAACCGATGATCACAGGCTATTTCATTGAGCCCGGACCGAAGAGAGTGTGAATAGGGACATAGTTGGAATTTCAAATTCAAATCTGGCACACAAATTTGACGCATCAGTATTAAGCATTCTGACCGTCAGAATACAGCCAAATTACACCCTTGGATCAGGAAAAATATCTATTATATATCACGAGACTTATAGGCCTGATCTCGGTGCGATGACCGTTAAACTGAAACTGGACCGCCACGTGCGATCTGGGAACCCAACCGGTCTGAAAACTGGATGTGTGCTAGATCCAGTATGCACGAGCTTAAGTCCGACCGCATTTGGCCAGGGGACCTCCAGAAATGCTCTTTTGGACCGAAACAGCCCCGATTTGGATATACTTTAAGTATACCTTGACTTGGAGCCTATTTTGGGCATGTTTAGGCTTATAAAAGGGGTTGAAACCCTCACTCCTCTCTCCCATCCGAATTTGTAAAAATCCCTAGATTGGGAGAGAGAAAAGGTGAGAGTTTGTGAGAGAGATTGGAGGAGAATTCCTTGCCGCTTGTGCTACCTGTTGCAAGTGCCTAAGCAACGCAACTCAATCACGTTGCCGGTGATTTCTCCGCTTTTCTAGGTAAGAAAGAACCCTAGAAAGTTGCTGATTTGATGCTTCTTTAGTTCCATAGCTTGTTAGTTGATAAATCTCGTAAATCAGGTTCTCTATTCGCCGTAGACGAAGCGTATACGCTCCGTTCGAATTCTCATCCCTAAAAGGGAAAAAGGTGAGGATTTTAGACGCTTTGATTGACGGTTCCCAACGCTTTCAATGTCGTTTAATAGTAGATTCTTGACGGCATCGCCGTTTGACATGTACAAAATGCTCTCCGTTTCCCGTTTCGTAAGCTAACGAAGAATATGAGATTTAGGGCATTTTAGTCATTTGTAGGAAGTACTGTTTACATTCATATTTTGCTGATGTGATTGACATGGTTTGTTGTCGCATTAGGAAGTTAGGAATGCGTGCATAATTAGTTTGGCGAAGAGATTCGCCTAGTTGCGCACTTTGGGTCGACATACTATATGTAGACTTAAGTGTGTAGTGTATGTGTTTGTATAAATGCTTGTATTAGTATGTATTGAATTAAATGATGTTATTTGATAGTTTGTGATTGATTTTTCAATTATTATGCTGACCTAAATGATTTTCTACTTGTTGACAAAATGCATGATTTCATTACATGCATGGAATGTATGTACTTGAGGATTTGCTTAAGTTGAATATGCATGGGAAGTATGCCTTGAAGATTTGCTTAAGTTGAATGTTATAACATGTGCTAACATGCTCACATGATATATTTCAATTCCAATACCTTTTTATAGTGTTAATGTGATACCATAGATGTGTGGGACTTGACTTAGTCCAGGCAGTCGGTAACCGAGCGAATTCGTGGCTGACTGGTCATAGCCACGAACGACGCGTCGATGAATGTGATTCGTGTTGAGAGTTGGCGGCAGTGGTTAGGCCACGCGAAGTGTTTTACGCACTTCATGTCGTTCAATTCGAGATGCGATCGCGCTAGTCGAGCCCGTCAAGTAACCCGACTGGCCGATGTTTGTTCACCTTGTATGTATCATAACTGCTTGAACCTAGGGTACTGAACTTACCATTGTAAACCCTATTAACCGTGGTACCTTGATCCACGAAGACTCATGAGCCGGCAATGGTGGTATGGGACACCGTGGTCGAGCTGTCGGCCTACGCTGGGGCCACAAACCTCCCCGTAGTGACCAATGAGCACCTTGACTCGTGAGCAGATTATGGTGGTATGGGACACTATATTCTAGCTGTCGGCCTACACTGATCAGGCGACGAGCCCTTTGTAGTGACCGCGAGCGTATTCTGAGTTCACGGGAGGCGACGACCCTTCCGTGCAGTAGAGTACAGTAGGCCTGTATTGATAAGGTGATGGGGGAGCGGTGCAACGAGTGCGAGCAACAGCCCTGGCAGCCCTTGCAGTGACCTACGAAATGTACATCGTATGAGATTACTAGGAGTGACGACCCTAGACAGGATCCGTGTTGGGATTGATACAAGGGAAGTACCTTAGTTTCCCAATCCTGCTGTTTGAATGGACTAATAACAACTTGGTAATCATATCACCATAGCATTGCATGTGCCTGGAAGATGTGGAGCACTCTAGGGAGTGTGGCATGCCGCGGTCGTAAGATGTTGCCGTATGAGGGTGATCGTCGGTGAGGGCATACATCACGTCATATCATAATTGCATTAACAACAGTATTAGGATTGTTTGATTTACTGCGTTACTATTATCGCATGATTGATTTGATAACATGTTAATCTTTGCTCTATTATTCCACTGAGTTAGCTACTCACTCCCACGTTACGGGACGGTATTCTGGACACCCACCAGACCTTTTTATGATTGCAGATGATGGCGCGGCCTGTGAGGCGGAGCTGGATTTGATGATGATGAGGAGGATCCCTCCTTTATGCGTGTTCTGATTGACGGGATTACAGGGAGGTTGATTAGATACTTTGACATTTGTCATTTTATATTTTTAGCGCACTCATGTATATTCGTTTCATCTACTTTTGGAGTATACATGTATGTGTATAACCTGGTAACATGTTCACACTCTGGAGACATACAACAGTTTATATATGTTATACATACTATTACAGACTTCCGCTGGTTAATTTAACTGTCTCTGGAGTATGATATGCTGTTCTGGCTTAATTTCACTCATGTTTAATACATTATCACAGACAACATTCAATCATACATATCTATGTTGCATAAATAACATTTTGGAACTCGGGAGTTGGGTTTTTGCTCGACCCCCCCGATTTTCGGGATGTTACACCACATTACGACTCTCCTTAGGGCCCATTACTGGGCCGTACTTATCGTGTATAAGGCCGTCCAGGTCCATCTGCATTGTAAGATAGTTCATTTTATTATAACATGTTTAGTACAGTTCATGACTCATGATCATACGCATCATATGTATGCTTGACGTGAGAGTTGTCTGATCATAGCATTTGCCTTCGGGCAGGTTGTTTATGGGCTCCCGGTTAGGCGGTGTTGCTCAATAAAATAGCCTGCGAATGTCAGTTGGACTTGATTTTTGAAATGATTGTCAAGTCCAGCTAGGCGGTTCTAACGGTCTAAGATAGTAGGTATCGGACTTTCGACGCGCGGTCTAGATCCAATACAAAGTTTCAAAGTGGTCCAGAGAACAAACCGGCTTAGAGTTTGATCCAAGGTTATATAGTATTATAGAGTCATTAGTTCTACTCGATTTGGGTCTTGTAGAACGTATTTAAAGTGATCAGGGACTGTTTCCCAGCTACTCTAGCATTGAGCTAGCTAACTTATGCTTAGTTTCTAAAGGAATTAATCCTAAGTGGTTTCTTTGGCTATGGAATTGGGTTCTGAGCGATTTCCCAGGTGTTTTAGTTGACCCATTGCCTAAGGACGTCTAATCCCAGGTTGGCCAAAATTCGGGGTGTTACAGGGACATGATTCTATTTGGGTGATCGTCGATCGTTTGACGAAGTCGGCGCACTTCCTACCGATCAGAGTTACGAACTCTGCAGACGAGTTGGTTAGACTATACATCAGGGAGATAGTACGTCTTCATGGAGTTCCCTTAGAGATCGTGTCGGATTGAGACACGCGCTTTACTTCTATTTTCTAGACTCGCATCCAGGAAGCTATGGGTGTGAAGTTGAAGTTCAGTACTGCTTACAACCCACAGATGGATAGACAGACAGAGCGGGTGAACCAGATTCTAGAGGACATGCTGCGAGCTTGCATGTTAGACTTCAAAGACAGTTGGGATGATTGTCTTCCATATGCGAAGTTTGTGTACAACAACAGTTTTCAGGCCAGTATCGGTATGGTACCTTATGAGGCCTTGTATGGGCATCCTTACCGAGCACCGCATTGCTGGGCAGAGGTCGGTGAGCACAGATTGATTGGCCCAGAGATAGTGCAGGCGACCTTGGAGAAGATTGACATCATCAGACGCCGATTTGTTACAGTGCAAAGCAGGCAGAAGAGTTATGCCGATACGAGACGGCGCCCACTAGAGTTCGCGGTTGGAGATCACGTATTTTTGAGAGTTTCCCCTATGAAGGGAGTTCTTCGGTTCGGGAGGAAGGGGAAGCTAGTATCGCGATTTATTGGTCCGTTCCAGATTCTTGACCATGTGGGTGTAGTGGCATATCGTCTGGCTTTGCCTATGCCTCTCACGAGCGTACACAACGTATTTCATATTTCTATGCTGAAGAAGTACGCTCCTGATCCTTCCCATATCATTAGATGGGAGTAGGTGCAGTTAGGTGAGGATGTTACATATATACTGCGACCGGTGAGTATATTAGACAGGAAGGAGCAGGTATTGCGTAGCAAGGTCATCCCCCTTGTGAAGGTGTTATAGACGCATCACACTGAAGAGGAGGCTACATGGGAGACAGAAGCCGAAATCAGAAAGAACTACCCACAGCTTCTTGAGGTGTATGAAAAGGTACAAATTTCAAGGATGAAATTTATTGTTTAGGGGGGTAGATTGTAACGACCCGAAAAATCCCGTACCAAGACCCGAGTACCACCTTGATCAGAAATCGCTTAGGACTAATTCTCTCAGAAAATGAACCTAAGCTACCTAGCGCCACATTAGACTAGTTGTGAAATTAGTACTATTCGCTTTAAATACGTTCTGCAAGACCTAAAACTTGTAGAATCAATGGTGCTATAATACCCTGAAATCTAGGATCCAACTCTAAACCCATTTATTCTAAGGCATGTTTGGTAACTTTGTATTAGATCTAGACCGCGCGTCGACAGTCCGATATCTACAATCTCAGACCATTATGACCGCTTAGTTGGACTTAACAATCATTTTGAAAATCAAGCCCAACTGATGTTCTGAGGCTATTTCATTGAGCCTGGAGCAAAGAGTGTGAGAAAGAGTGAAATTCTTTATAAATTAATTGTGATTTAAATAAATCTGGCATGTGACGCTTGTGGGTTAAGTATAAGTATTCAGACCGTTGGAATCTGACCCAAATACACCCTTAGATCAGGGAACATTTTCCACTCAAGTCAGTGTACTTGGAATCTTCGATCGAGTCTCAGTGACCGCTGAACTGAAACTGGTCGGCCACGTGCGATCTGGAAACCTGATCGAACTGAAAACTTAATGTGATCAGGATCCACACCGTTCAGCCTTTCAAGCAACCTGACTAACCGTTGTATGTTCACCTTGTATTGGTCATAACTGCTTGAACCTAGGTACTGAACTTACCAGTGATAACCCCGATAACCATGGTACCTTGATCCATTAAGACTCATGAGCCGGGCATGGTGGTATGGGACACCGTGGTCGAGCTGTCGGCCTACATTGTGGCGACGAGCCTCCCTGTAGTGACCAGTGAGCACCTCAGACTCGTGAGCCGATTGTGGTGGTATGGGACACTACATTCGAGCTGTCGGCCTACTCTGATTGGTGACGAGCCCTTTATGGTAACTTCGAGTGTATTCTGAGTCTATGTGAGGTGATGACCCTTCCGTAGCAACAAGAGTATAGACTAGGCCTGTATTGATAAGGTGATGGGGGACCGGTGCAACGAGTGGGTGCAACAGCCCTAGTAGCCCTTGGAGTGACCTAGAAATATATCATCATATGAGCCTACTAGGAGTGACGACCCTAGACCGGATCTGTGTTGGGAATGATATAAGGGAAGTATCTTAGTTTTCCAATACTGCTGTATGAAAGGACTAATAAAAGCTCGGTAATCATATCCATATCACACTGCATGTGCCTAAAAGATGTGGAACACTGAGGGAAGAAAGCATACCGCGGACGTAAGATGGTGTAAGACCCGTATCTTGGTCCGTACCTTTACGTAGACTTCCGCGGTCTTACCGGTCGAATTCTGGCAACCTTCGACCCTTAACCGATATCGACGCGCGACCCTGATTCATATGCCGACAACCCGAGTCGACTCAACCCAAGACCACTACCATAGCGACCGCGCCGTCGCTGCAGTTCCAATGCAGCGACTCGCATGCCGAGGCGATACCCTGGTCAAGAGATGTGGGCCAACATTCGGTGTGAGGAAACACAGCGCGTTGCGAAACCCAAGAGAATCTCTACAATGTGTCACATCAATCACATCAATCCCATCAATCAATCAATCCATTAATCCATCACATGTCAAGTACATGTCAAGTACACATCACTTTCACCCCTTTTCCCAAGCAACCACAAAAGTCTACACCTCCCATACCTCTCTTACACAAAAGGCCTCAAAAGTCAAGAATTTCTTACACCTCCCATACCTCTCTTACACAAAAGGCCTCAAAAGTCAAGACTTTCTTACACCCCCATCACCACATCCATCCATCACTCTCTCTCTCTCCTTTTACAACTCTCTCTCTTTCTCTCTTTCTCATTTCAAATCTCCAAGCAACCAACAATTCCTAAGCTCCATACGTATGGAATTTCTCCAAGCTTCCTAAACTCCAAGTGTGGCCCTGTAACGCCCGTGAAAAATCCATACTTGGGCTCGAGTACCAACTCGACCCGAAATTGCGTAGAATTCATTCCTTTAGAAAATGTGACTAGGTTAGCTAGTGCAACGTTGGAATAGCTGGGAAATGGTCCCTGATCACTTTAAATACGTTCTACAAGGCCCGAAGCGAGTGGAACTAAGGGTGCTATAATGCTCTAAAGCCTCGGATCAAGCTCTAAGCCGGTTTGTTCTCGGGACCTCCTTGAAACTTTGTATTGGATCTAGACCGCGCGTCGAAAGTCCGATACCTCGTATCTTAGACCGTTAGGACCGTCTAGCTGGGCTTGACACTCATTCCAAAAATCAAGTCAAACCGATGATCACAGGCTATTTCATTGAGCCCGGACCGAAGAGAGTGTGAATAGGGACATAGTTGGAATTTCAAATTCAAATCTGGCACACAAATTTGACGCATCAGTATTAAGCATTCTGACCGTCAGAATACAGCCAAATTACACCCTTGGATCAGGAAAAATATCTATTATATATCACGAGACTTATAGGCCTGATCTTGGTGCGGTGACCGTTAAACTGAAACTGGGCCGCCACGTGCGATCTGGGAACCCAACCGGTCTGAAAACTGGATGTATGCTAGATCTAGTATGCATGAGCTTAAGTCCGACCGCATTTGGCCAGGGGACCTCCAGAAATGCCCTTTTGGACCGAAACGGCCCCGATTTGGTTAGGCACCAAGTAAACATTGTTCCCAAGCCTATTTTGGGAATGTTTTAGGCTATAAAAGGGGTTGAAACCCTCACTCCTCTCTCCCATCCGAATTTGAGAGAAGCCCTAGCTTGGGAGAGAGAAAAAGAGTGAGAGATTGTGAGAGAGTGAGAGAGTTCTTCCCGCCGCTTGTGCTACGTGTTGCACATGCTTAAGCAACACTCCTCTACCGCTTTCCCGGCGATTCCACCGCAATCCTAGGTAAGTAAAAACCCTAAATAGTTGGTGATTTGAGTTTTCCTTATTTTCATAGCGATGTAGCTTATGGATCTTATGTATTAGGCTCCTTACTCGCCGTAGACGAAGCATATACACTCCGCTTCAATTCCCGAATCTACAAGACATA